>SJYV01033623.1:31245-43080 GCA_006410875.1 Neotragus pygmaeus
CCCTGGGATTTCTTTGGAAGGAATGATGCTAAAGCTGAAACTCCACTACTTTGGCCACCTGATGTGAAGAGTTAACTTATTGGAAAATACTCTGATGCTGGGAGGGATTGGGGGCAGGAGGAGAAGGGGACATCAGAGGATGAGATGACTGGATGGCATCACTGACTCGATGGACACGAGTTTGAGTGAACTCTGGGAGTTGGTGATGGACAGGGAGGCCTGGTGTGCTACTATTCATGGGGTCGCAAAGAGTCAGACACTACTGAGCGACTGAACTGAACTGAACTGACTATACCTGGTGAGATTTAGTTGAACACAGTGTTCATTTATCATTTGAATATCATAGGATTCTGAAGAATTATGTTAAATCTACTCTTCTTGTGCCCCATAAATGTAACAAGCCCTGGATGACAGAACATATGTTTTGTTGTTGTTCAGTTGCTAAGTCTTGTTTGACACTTTTGAGACCCAATGGACTATAGTCTCCCAGGCTTCTCTGTCAATGGAATGTTCCAGGCAAGAATAATAGAATGGGTTGCCATTTCCTTTTCTAGGGGATCTTCCCAAGCCATGGATTGAACCTGCATCTGCTGCACTGGCAGGCAGATTCTTTAACACTGAGCCACTGCTAAGGAAGCCTAAATATCTGTTTACAACATAGTTTCTGAATATTTTAAGCCCCTTGTTGAGACCTACTGCTTCAAAATAATTGCCATGCCTCTGGATAAATATGTAAGAGGAATCATATATATATTGCATGTGAAATCCCAGAAATCGCCAGTTATCTAAAGAAAGCAAAATTGCTTCACAAAGGAGCTATTATTTATACAGATTTCAAAAGAATGTACAATGATTTAACCAGAAAAAAGTGAAAGGAAAAAAGATACTCCATCAAAATAAACTACCTGCTCAAGAAAACAGAACTGTGATATAAATTGGATAGCCTGGAAATCATTGTGTTTCTTGAGTGTGGTTATCATTTATGTATATTTTGAAAGAGGAAGTATTTAATGAATAGGAAGCAGTAATTGAGAATTAATCTTTGAAAGATCTTCTTTAGTAATCCAAGGAGTTTGAGCTTTGCTGTAGAGGAAGCTGAAAAATAAGACAATACTTTAAATGGAAGGAAATGCATACCACATGATGACATTGAGCAAATAGACAGGTAGAATGGGTGAAATAAGTATGATGCAGCATATGAAGGCTTTTAAGAAAGCTGGTTGCAGTATTCAAAGGGAAGATGATAATAACTTGAACAAAGAGAAGAGTTGAAACAGAAAAGATATCCTCTATTTTTACACTTATATCTTTAAATAACAGCATTCCGTAGTTAAAGGAATGAGTCGCCATTAAGGATTATACTCCCATAGGTCCAGGAAGATCTTTCTAACAGTGTGAATGGACAAGGTGAATGATATGAATGGACAGCTCCTAAAGGACCTGGAAAAGGAGATTTTTGAAAAGAGTGCATCTTGAATGACTTTGGATGCTACACTTTCAAGAAAGAAAGGAAATAAAACAGCAGAAAGTGTGAACATATGCATTCATTTTTGAAATAAGAAGGAATAGAAGTTTCAAGGTAGCACTAGTGGTAAAGAACCTGCCTGCCAATGCAGGAGACATAAGATATGCGAGTTTGATCCCTGGGTTGGGAAGATTCTGTGAAGAAGGAAATGGCAATCCATTCCAGTATTCTTGCCCGGAAAATCCCACTGACAGAGGAGTCTGGAGGGCTACAGTCCATAGGGTCTCAAAGAGTCAGACATGACCAAAGTGACTTCGCAGGCAGCACTCACAAGCCTTCTTGATGAATCTGTCCTTTCTCAGTTCTATCTAGTATTTTGTATAACAGAATTTAAGGAAATGAATACACTATGAAGAGAAGTTGAGAAAAGCCTGCCATGTTCAACAGACACATCAAATTCCAAATATTTTAATGAGTGTGTTTTTTATCAGTTTATTATGTAACTACCCAATGGCTAATATGTTCCAATTATGTGATTTATTTTTCATTTGTATTATATTAAGAGTTTTTAGACCAATACTAAAAACTTTTCACTTGGCCAGTGATCAGTAAGTCCACCACAATATTTATTTAGGTAGAATTGCTTCTTGTGTCAATTAAAGTAAAATAAAATATGAAATCATCTGGAACCAACAGATTATTGTTAATACCTATGCATGAATGTATCTTGATGCTTATTTGTATAAGTCTTTCTGTAATACGATTCAAATTATTTGGCTCCATACCAAGACACAGTGTTAAGGAAAGTTGTTAAGTTTTTAAGAGGGATTACAATCTGGTAATTATAAAATTTTTTAAAAAAGAAAAAAGTCTCTAAATACTTCCACATTGCTTTTTCTTGGCAGTAGAGGATGTTAGCTGTTTCCCAGGGGTACTGTTGTGCTCTTCTACTGGAGCACTTTAAAAGAGAAAAACACTATAAGAGGCTCAAAGCTAGGGCAATCCTCAACAATTCTCTGAACATATCACAATGGTGAAGACTCAAGTGTAGGAAGGGAACCTTCAAGTGCCAACTTCTCAAGTGAACTAATCTTCAATATTGGCCTTAGGAATACTACTGTTATTCTCAACTTTGATTCTGTGTTGGTGTTAAATGTGTAAAGACCTTGGGAATATTTAATCTAAATAATAGCTCATGTGGGTTAGAAGAGGTTAGGTACCTGCTCCATGTACAGCCTGTTCACCGCATGTGATGGTTTCATTATAGTTCACTGGCTACACCCTGGTGTAATGTCAGCTGCCTAAGGGTAGGTTTTTTTCAAGCAGGAGTTAGGAACAATTTCAAAGTCAGCTACCATTTTTTATCATATTTGAATAAAACAACATCGTTTTTCAGTTAGTTTTAAAGAGAAAGTACTTTATAAAGTCAACCTTCATTAGTTTTCCAGTCTTAATCATATAAAATGTAGATTACTAAAGAGCAAAAAATAGTTAAAAATAAAACACCAGAAATTTGAATTAGAAGTACTCAGAAAATAAACATAAAAACAGTACAAGTTTTTGAATATTTTGAAAGTTAATGTAAGAGTTGCATTCATAAGGTATTATGAAAATTAATTAGAATGAATAAATTAGCTATTAGTCTTAATTAACATAGTGAAGAAATATATTGTAAATCAGACATGAAATTGTTTATTAAGTTGAAAAATTGTAGAAAGTATTTCTGAGAATGAAAATAATTATCTCCAGATGTTTCAAGAGCAAAACACACAAGCACACATTTATGATATCTTACCTCATGATTTATATTAAAATGAAGCCAACTAACAGGTGATTAGTTAAAGCTCCTCTCAATATGCTACCAGTAGCAAAATAAAACATTATCTAGAAAGTTTATGGTAATATTTGTTTGCTTCAGTATAGTCCTTTTAGGGGTCTCCATTTCACCATTTGTTTTTCACAGCAAATAGTAACTGACAAAAAGTTTGAGTGCTTATTGACCCAGTTATTACTGGAATGGACAAAGTGGGCTTTACCTTATCAAAAACTCATAGAATATTTGAATAGAAGACCCACCAGACATATTTTCTTATAGGAAGATTGCAAATATTCAATTTATCTATTGATCTAAAAATTAAAAGAAAAACAATTGAGAAACGTTCCTATTTTGTTCATTTTTCAATGTGAAGTGAAAGTCACTCAGTTGTGTCCAACACTTTCAACCCTATGGATTATAACTCGCTAGTCTCCTCTGTCCATTCCTGGCTCCTCTGGAATTTTCCAGGCAAGAATACAGGAGTGGGTTGCCATTTCCTACTCCATCATTCTTCAATAGTTATAACAAATAATATAAAAGAAACAAAATTTGTGGAAGTACACAAAATTTACCTTTGAATGCATATAATGATATAACTGACTTACTATATTTCCAATCATTTATTAACCAATGAATCTTTGTTGAAAGCTGTTGATCAAGGCACTATGATCTCTAAGTTATGAATCATATTTGAAAGATTATTTCATTTAAAAAATGTGTAAACTATGCAGTCAGTTGTAGACAAACCAAATTGAACATTATTTCAAGTAAACTGCAATTCCTAAAAATCTATTTACAATACAAACCCACCTTTGAGAAGTTTTTCTTGACAGTATGATGGATAGTGTACTTCCTAGTAGTTTTCTAGCATATTTCTACCAGAAAGAAAATAACTATATGCATTTTAAGTTATTAATACAACATATCTATGTTTAAAAAAACATATACTACACAAGACTAATGCAAATTGAAAAAAAAAATCTTTACCACTACTGCTAACTATGAACATGAATTTTCCAACAATTTCTTCAGTAAATTGCCTTCAGATCTCTAAATATACTAATCCTGGAAATTTCTTCTAATAAACTTTAATATATACATTTTATATTTTATTAATGTAATATATATTCATAATCAGAAAGAATCAAAGAAAAAGAAAGGTTCATAATAAATAGAACCCTGCCTTACCATTTTTCCAGTCAAATTCCCCCCCTCCTTCATGGTACACTTCTAAATATTTCTTTTGAGAGTTAACTACTACTGATACTATTCCCACTCTTGCAGTTTTTTGGTCTCATATTGATAGAAGTAATTTAATTTTCTCACAATAAAGTCTGTATGGTATATCATTTTCCATTATTTTGCTTTTAATCATTGTGTATATGAGTTTCTTTTAGACAGCATTTAGTTTGGTTCTATATTTCTGTGTATCTTTAAATTTCAACTATATTGTTAAGTCATTTGCCTTTAAATTCATTAACAATGTTTACCCTTTTACTATTTATTCTCATTTCTGTTCTTTTTTCCCCTTTTCTATTTTCATATTAATTGCTCATTTTTATTATGCAGTTCTCTTATATTGAATATCCAATAATAGATAATTAATTTTTAATTTTTATCATTTGCTGAAATTTTCTATATACATTAACAGGATCTACCCTAATTTTATTGCAAAGCTTGAAAATTCCTTTTCTGTTTTTGATCTTGCTTTTTCTTGTCATTAATTTTTAGTTTAATTTCCCCCTGTGATTATTTTTTTCTGTTATTATTTTGATCTTCCTCTTTTATATTATGAGGGCTCCTCAAGTATCTGGTGATTCTTGATTGCCTAAGAATATTTAATGATGAGGCAAAAGAAATTCTGCTATAATCATTGTTAAAGGTTTAGACTTGTTGACTGTCAAAAGTATAGTTAGGTGGCCCTCGGTGAGGGTTCAAAAACATTTAGGGTCATCTTTTATTGTTGTAGTTATTAGAGGGCACTGCAAATAAAGAACAGTGAACACTCATTACATCCTTGCAATGTTTTTGTACACATATTTTGTTGAATATTTTAACTAATTGAATCCATAAACCTGCCTTATGAGTTAGATGGAAATTTTTTGCTTTTTTAAAATTAAGAACATTTGGTTTTGGCATGTCATAAGGCAGGTGCAAGACATTCTTATGTGTAGGAAAATCTTCCTTTGTCCTCCTCAATTTGGAATTGTTCTCAGATTCCTTCTACAGAGTAAAGGAGTGTGAGGATTTACCTTTTATTTGGAACTCTATATTGTCCAGGAGTTTAAGATTTTCTCTGTTGGTCTCATTACCCACCAAGGTTTCTTACTTCTCCAGATTACTTGTCTAATTGACAGAAAGAACACTTCCTTTTGATCTGCAGAAAATACAATACTGGTATCAGGTCATTCTAAGCAGGAAAGTGAATAAAGTGATAATGTATATGAAAAATTCTAACCCATTCCTTCTTGCAAACTCTATTTCCTGTTTTTCTCTGTTTTTCTTGATTTTCAGACTACATGTCTACAGGTTTTATAGAACTGGGCTTGCTCCATGACTGTGACTCTCGTATATATAAACTTGGCTTAACTTTAAATTACTACACCAGTCATTATTGAGCCATCTGATTTCCCATATTAGGCAATCTTTGAAGTCATATATGAACTAATGATATTTTCCAATGTTGTTCATTGTAGTAGGTCAATACCTTTGTGAGATTATTTTTCTATGATTTTATTAGGAAAGAGGTGATATATTCAAATTGATACAATGTCAACTGAAACTCGCTACAAATCTTGGCAGTATCTTTGAGACTTCATAACCTACGTTTTGTAACTTTGTACTGCCATATCTAAAATTATGGGAATGATCAGAAATGGAAGTAAGTTATATTCTTAGTTATGCATGTGTGTGCTTGCTGCTGCTGCTGCTAAGTTGCTTCAGTCGTGTCCAACTCTGTGCAACCCCACAGATGGCAGCCCACTGGGCTCCGTCATCCCTGGGATTCTCCAGGTAAGAACACTGGAGTGGGTTGCCATTTCCTTCTCTTATGCATGAAAGTGAAAAGTGAAAATGAAGTTGCTCAATGGTGTCTGACTCAGCGACCCCATGGACTGCAGCCTACCAGGCTCCTCCATCCATGGGAGTTTTCAGGCAAGAGTACTAGAGTGGGATGCCAATGCCTTCTCTGATGTGTATGCTTAGTTACCTACTGTATCCAGCTCCTTGTGACCCCATGCACTGTAGCCTGCCAAGCTTCTTTGTTCATGGGATTCTCCAGGCAAATACTGGAGTGGGTACTCATCCCCTTTGCCAGGGGATCTTCCCGACCCAGAGATCAAACCCAGGTTTCCAGCATTTTTGGTTAAGATATTTAAAATATCGCACTTTGGCAGTGAAAAGGCAATATTATTTTTGCTCAAATATGTAGGAATTCAATTTGTAATATTCACTGAAGTTAGAAGATGTATATTTATACTGTTAACACAACTGCTACCTAATCATCTCCTTCTTTTACCTTATGATTTGAAAATCAGTTTATGAATAAAAAATGCTTACAAATAAGGGATGAATGATTGTTTATAAAAAGCCAGAAGAAAAAAAAATTAGGAAAAAAAATGTTAGTCTTTCTTTTACATTTATATCTAAATTTTGAGTATTCAGTATGTATTAGGGGAGAGGGCGGGAAGATGGCGGAGNACGGGGATGATCCAGAGAGACGTTGGGGGGTGGGAGGTGGGAGGGAGATTCGGGATTGGGAGCTTGTGTGTACCTGTGGTGGATTCATGTCGATGTATGGCAAACCCAATAGAGTATTGTAAAGTTAAATTTAAAAATAAATAAATAAAAAATATATATATAAACAGAATAAACAACATGAAAAAAAAAAAGTATGTATTAGGTGGAGGCAATAAAAAGTATTTTACTTTGTCAATCTATTCTCATACTAGTACTCACTAAACTTAGAAATAAGCTAGAATTAAGAAATCTAAATTGAATATTATATAATTAGCATTTATTCATTTGCTCCACAATTAAAAATAAAGGCATCCTGCATTTTTTGAATAGATGGTATATATTTTTATGTCTTTATACATTGTTACACATATCTTTCAGTATACTGAAAAAGTTTTCAAAACTTAAAACATTGATGATGCGTGACCTAAGACTAGGCATTCTGTTAATGCAATTGCCACATATATATAGGGTTCTGTCATATCTCTCATTATATTAGTACTTCAGTACTTTATTTTTACTGCTGTCTCTCTGCCTTCTTTTACTCCCTCTGTGTTGACTTATACTGCTTAATGTAATCATTTCTCTACTCACATTATAATCGTTTCTATATGCCTGAGTACAAGAATTCCAGTAAGATAATTGGCTAACATTAGAATATGCTGAGTAGAGTTTCAACCCATTTAAAACTTGGCTGAGGAATATGACCTTTTCCCAAGCAAAAATTGACATAGATTATGTTCAGTCACCTTCATAGGAAATTGAGTAATGTCTCTTCCCTCCTAAATGCCAATAAATATAATACCCAGTGTCAATAAATGTAATATTTTTGTTATTTTTAAACAAGACATTTTAAAATTATATATTTTTCATATAATAAAAGGTTAATTTTCTTTATTATTTTAATGATATATATGTATATATAAATCTCTATGTAAAGATTATCTTTTACAAAATATTTTTAGTATTAAAGAAAGATAATTATTGTACACTTCCAATTAAGAAAATAGGTATAAATAGTAGGAGACAATAATAATAGAATGTTATTCGTGCCTTGAAATATGTTTCCACAGGAACATGGTAAAATTGAAAGTGTTAGTCACTCAGTCATGTCCTACTCTCCACCTGGTTCCTCTGTCCATGGAAAATTCCAGGCAAGAATACTGGAGTAGGCAGCCATTCCCTTCCCAAGGGATCTTTCTGACCCAAGGATCAAACCTATGTTTCCTGCATTGCAGGCAGATTCTTTACCATCTGAACCACCAAAATCAAGAAATAATTAAATAGGCACAAAGGATACATGTACACGCCCAAAATATCCTACAGAATATATTGTTGTTGTTCAGTTTCTAAGTTGCCCCCAACTCTTTGCGACCCCATGGACTGCAGTACACCAAGCTTCCCTGTCTTTTACCATCTCCCGAAGCTTGCTTAAACTCATGTCCATCGAGTCGGTGATGCCATCCAACCATCTCATCCTCTGTTGTCCCCTTTTCCTCCTGTCCTCAGTCTTTCTCAGCATCATGATCTTTTTCAGTGAGTTGGCTCTTCACATCAGGTGGCCAAATTGTTGTAGTTTCAACTTCATCATCAATCCTTCCAGTGAATATTCAGTGTTGATTTCCTTAGGATTGACTAGTTTGATCTCCTTTCTGTCCAGGGGACTCTCAAAAATCTTCTCCAGCACTATATTTCAAAAGCATCAATTCTTCATTGCTCAGCCAACTCTCAACATCTATACATGAATACTGGTGAAAACCATAGCTTTGACTCTTCAGATCTATTATATTAAATGATTTCCTTGGGAATTGTGACTATAGATTTTTTTAATGTTTTTCAAATCAGAGTTTTCTTTTTTTTTTTTTTGCTGAGAAAAATGAAAGAAATGAACAATACACATACACAGGAATAGAATAAACTCTAAGTGGATAAAGAATATAAAGGTAAAAAGTGAAAAAAATACACTATTAGAAGACAACATAAATAAATTCCTCTATAATTCTGATATATGGGAAAATGNCAGAAAAAAATGAAAGAAATGAACAATACACATACACAGGAATAGAATAAACTCTAAGTGGATAAAGAATATAAAGGTAAAAAGTGAAAAAAATACACTATTAGAAGACAACATAAATAAATTCCTCTATAATTCTGATATATGGGAAAATGTTCTAACCATGCAGCTAAACACTTGGATAAAGTCGATTACATAAAAGTTGTTTTTTGTTTTTGTTTTTTTTTTCCCCAGAAAACATCTATTTCTGCTTTATTGACTTCACCAAAGCCTTTGATGGTGTGGACCACAACAAACTGTGGAAAATTCTTTTTTTTTTTTTACTTTATTTTATTTTATAATACATAAAAGTTTTTAAAAATATGCAATCCAAAACTTAATTTTAAATGCATAAACACCAAAAACAAACTTAGATAAACTTATTTTCAATATATACACAAATTTACATACATGTGCACAATNAAATTTTTTTTTTTTTTTTTTTTTACTTTATTTTATTTTATAATACATAAAAGTTTTTAAAAATATGCAATCCAAAACTTAATTTTAAATGCATAAACACCAAAAACAAACTTAGATAAACTTATTTTCAATATATACACAAATTTACATACATGTGCACAATAAGTATGTGAATATATACATGCATATATGCATAATATTACATATGTTCACTATGTGAACATGAGTAAAAGCCTCATTTAAAATTTGGCAAAAAATATGTTTAAATGTCCCTTAAACATATTAAAACATATTTAGTATCACTCCCAGTTAGAGAAGACAAATGTATAATACAGTGAGATGTCACATCTCCCTGAAGAGATTGGCAAACATTTTGAAGTATGCTAACACATTCATTTGGCAAGGATTTGGGAATAAAGAGACTCTCATTATTGCTGGTAAACATGCAAAACTGGTAAATTATGTTGGAAAGAAATTTGAAAATTCTAACAAAGTATGTGTACCTTTACCTTTCAACTCTGACACCCCACTTTTGGTAATTTACCCTGAAGTTGCATATATGCAGCAATACAAAAATGTGTATGTACATAATTCATTACAACATTGCTTAAAATTACAAAATATTGGAAACAAACCAAATACCTGTTTATAGGAGAATTGCTTAAAAAATTACAGTACTCTGTAATCTTAACAAAAACGAGGAAGATTTTATTCATGAAATACATATTATTATGTAAAAATATTGTTAAGTAAAAAAATGCCAAGTAAAAAGAGTATAACATCCTATTTTATATATGTGTACATATGTATATGTAATATATATATATACATGTATGTGTGTTTATATATGTGTGTGTACAAATATATATATATATATTTGTGTATATATATATATTGTTTACACAAAGCATTTAAGGAAAAATAAAAAAAAGATAATTCATTCTTAAAATATTCACAATGCAGGAAATAAAATCACAATGCTTATAGGGCAAAAACCAGTTATCCCAAGTCTCCAAAACACACAGGCACTTTTAAGATGTGTCCCATGTTTGATGAAATATATCAGTCTTTGTTGTCAGAGAATTGACATGATAGTATAACAACAAATATGAATATACATTTCAAAACTGAAAGCAATAGCAATATGTTGGTGTTGTGATGGAAGTACACACAAATGGGGTAGGCTAGATAGAAATGGCATGGTGTATTTTAAAAAGCACTAACACTGCTAAATCTAAATAGAAATAAAAAGCACTAAGACAGAAGAGAAAAAAAAAAAGCACCAAGACCACTGACTAGGTGCAGTCTACTTTGTTGTGTAATCCAATCTGCAAACTAGAGAAGCACAAGGGTTTTCAATAAATATGAGTAATTGACATGGCTCTCCTTCCAAGTTCCTTGCCATTTGCTCCTGCAGGTAAGCCTTGTGTGAAGTGGTAAGAGCCATTCTGTGAAAAGAGATACTTACCATCACGGAAGCGTCCATAACAGTGTATTCTCAGACTTTGTGCTACACTATCTGTTAAAGGTGCCATGTCAGTACTCAAGATCTGAAGTGAAGTGAAGTTGCTCAGTCATGTCTGACTCTTTGCAACCCCATGGACTGTAGCCTACCAGGCTCCTCAGTCCATGGGATTTTCCAGGCAAGAGTACTGGAGTGGGTTGCCATTTCCTACCAAATATGAAAATGTTTACCTAACCTTACTTATATACTCTGGAATTCCATTTCTCCCTGTTGTCATTAGATTTAAGGCAGGTCTGGGCATGTCAACCAAAAGAAGTTAACCATGATTCAGAAAGGAAACATTGTCAGTATTACTGATGGCTAATCAGAGAGACAGAGCTTGGCAAAGAAAGGCCAATATTTAACTTGAGTCTTGAAAATAGTTCATTCTTCACCAAGAAAAGTAGTATAAGTGCCTTTTTGAAACTTAAACATTTTCAAAGCAGAATTTTGAGATAAATGTAGCTTCAAAGGGAGTTGTAAAAAATAAAGGGATGTTCTATGCTCTTTACCCAGTATCTATAAATGGAAACATTCTGAAAAATTATGGTAAAATATCACAACCAGGATAGTATTATAGTCAATATACAAAATAATTCCATTATTGCAAGTGTCCCTCATTTTTGTCCTTTTATAGCCCATCTACTTCTCATCCACTACTACTCCCACCTTTATCTTTGCCAACTATTAGTTTGTTCTCCATTTTTATAATCTTGACAATTTAAGAATAGTGGCTCAGATGGTAAAGCATCTTGCTTACAATGTGGGAAATCTGGGTTCAATCCCTGAGTCAGGAAGATCCTCTGGAGAAGGAAATGGCAACCCACTCTAGTACT
>SJYV01033623.1:43747-140415 GCA_006410875.1 Neotragus pygmaeus
TTTTTTTTTTTTTTTTTACTTTATTTTATTTTATAATACATAAAAGTTTTTAAAAATATGCAATCCAAAACTTAATTTTAAATGCATAAACACCAAAAACAAACTTAGATAAACTTATTTTCAATATATACACAAATTTACATACATGTGCACAATAAGTATGTGAATATATACATGCATATATGCATAATATTACATATGTTCACTATGTGAACATGAGTAAAAGCCTCATTTAAAATTTGGCAAAAAATATGTTTAAATGTCCCTTAAACATATTAAAACATATTTAGTATCACTCCCAGTTAGAGAAGACAAATGTATAATACAGTGAGATGTCACATCTCCCTGAAGAGATTGGCAAACATTTTGAAGTATGCTAACACATTCATTTGGCAAGGATTTGGGAATAAAGAGACTCTCATTATTGCTGGTAAACATGCAAAACTGGTAAATTATGTTGGAAAGAAATTTGAAAATTCTAACAAAGTATGTGTACCTTTACCTTTCAACTCTGACACCCCACTTTTGGTAATTTACCCTGAAGTTGCATATATACAGCAATACAAAAATGTGTATGTACATAATTCATTACAACATTGCTTAAAATTACAAAATATTGGAAACAAACCAAATACCTGTTTATAGGAGAATTGCTTAAAAAATTACAGTACTCTGTAATCTTAACAAAAACGAGGAAGATTTTATTCATGAAATACATATTATTATGTAAAAATATTGTTAAGTAAAAAAATGCCAAGTAAAAAGAGTATAACATCCTATTTTATATATGTGTACATATGTATATGTAATATATATATATACACGTATGTGTGTTTATATATGTGTGTGTACAAATATATATATATATTTGTGTATATATATATTGTTTACACAAAGCATTTAAGGAAAAATAAAAAAAAGATAATTCATTCTTAAAATATTCACAATGCAGGAAATAAAATCACAATGCTTATAGGGCAAAAACCAGTTATCCCAAGTCTCCAGAACACACAGGCACTTTTAAGATGTGTCCCATGTTTGATGAAATATATCAGTCTTTGTTGTCAGAGAATTGACATGATAGTATAACAACAAATATGAATATACATTTCAAAACTGAAAGCAATAGCAATATGTTGGTGTTGTGATGGAAGTACACACAAATGGGGTAGGCTAGATAGAAATGGCATGGTGTATTTTAAAAAGCACTAACACTGCTAAATCTAAATAGAAATAAAAAGCACTAAGACAGAAGAGAAAAAAAAAAAGCACCAAGACCACTGACTAGGTGCAGTCTACTTTGTTGTGTAATCCAATCTGCAAACTAGAGAAGCACAAGGGTTTTCAATAAATATGAGTAATTGACATGGCTCTCCTTCCAAGTTCCTTGCCATTTGCTCCTGCAGGTAAGCCTTGTGTGAAGTGGTAAGAGCCATTCTGTGAAAAGAGATACTTACCATCACGGAAGCGTCCATAACAGTGTATTCTCAGACTTTGTGCTACACTATCTGTTAAAGGTGCCATGTCAGTACTCAAGATCTGAAGTGAAGTGAAGTTGCTCAGTCATGTCTGACTCTTTGCAACCCCATGGACTGTAGCCTACCAGGCTCCTCAGTCCATGGGATTTTCCAGGCAAGAGTACTGGAGTGGGTTGCCATTTCCTACCAAATATGAAAATGTTTACCTAACCTTACTTATATACTCTGGAATTCCATTTCTCCCTGTTGTCATTANGTAGCCTACCAGGCTCCTCAGTCCATGGGATTTTCCAGGCAAGAGTACTGGAGTGGGTTGCCATTTCCTACCAAATATGAAAATGTTTACCTAACCTTACTTATATACTCTGGAATTCCATTTCTCCCTGTTGTCATTAGATTTAAGGCAGGTCTGGGCATGTCAACCAAAAGAAGTTAACCATGATTCAGAAAGGAAACATTGTCAGTATTACTGATGGCTAATCAGAGAGACAGAGCTTGGCAAAGAAAGGCCAATATTTAACTTGAGTCTTGAAAATAGTTCATTCTTCACCAAGAAAAGTAGTATAAGTGCCTTTTTGAAACTTAAACATTTTCAAAGCAGAATTTTGAGATAAATGTAGCTTCAAAGGGAGTTGTAAAAAATAAAGGGATGTTCTATGCTCTTTACCCAGTATCTATAAATGGAAACATTCTGAAAAATTATGGTAAAATATCACAACCAGGATAGTATTATAGTCAATATACAAAATAATTCCATTATTGCAAGTGTCCCTCATTTTTGTCCTTTTATAGCCCATCTACTTCTCATCCACTACTACTCCCACCTTTATCTTTGCCAACTATTAGTTTGTTCTCCATTTTTATAATCTTGACAATTTAAGAATAGTGGCTCAGATGGTAAAGCATCTTGCTTACAATGTGGGAAATCTGGGTTCAATCCCTGAGTCAGGAAGATCCTCTGGAGAAGGAAATGGCAACCCACTCTAGTACTGTTTCCTGAAAAATCCCATGGACAGAGAAGCGTGGTGGGCTACAGGTGGGCTCATGGGGTTGCAAAGAGTCGGACACGACTGAGTGACTTCACTTTCACTATACAAATAGAAACATACTATATGTAACTTTTAAGAGCTAGCTTTTTTTAACCCATCATAATTCTCTGCAGATTTTTCTAGGTTGTGGTATATAACAATAATGCTTTCCTTTTTAATCACTGGGTAGTTATGCTGTTGTTTATATATATATATATATATATATATATATATATACAGTTCATGAGGTTCTCACAGGAAGTTTACTAGAATGGTTTGCCATTTCCCCACTCCAGTGGACACTGCTTTGTCAGAACTCTCTGCTATAACCCATTCATTTTGGGTGACTCTGCAAGGCATGGCTCATAGTTTCATTGAGGTATGCAAGCCTTTCACCAAAACAAAGAAGTGATCCTTGAAAGTCCTTTGGACAGCAAAGAGACCAGTCAATCTTAAGGGAGATCAACACTGAATATTCACTGGAAGGACTGATGCTGTAGGTGAAGCTCCAATATTTTGGTCAACTGATGTGAACAGATGACTCATTGGAGAAGTCCCTAGTTCTGGGAAAGATTGAAGACAAAAGGAGAAGAGGGTGACAGGATGAGATGGCTGGATGGTATAATTGATGCAATGAACATGAACTTGGGCAAACCCCAGGAAAAGGTGAGGGACAGGAAGGCCTAATGTGCTGTGGTCCTTGGGGTTGCAAAGAGTTGGACACCACTGGGTGACTGAACAACAATAAGAATTCTGTTGTCATGGATGCACTGTAATTTTTTTTTTTACCTATTCACCTATCGAAGGTATCTGTGTTGTTTCTAGTTTGGGACTATAATAAATAGGCTGCTATGTACATAAATTTTTATTTCTCTGGGATTAATGCTCAAGGCTACAAGTGCTGAAACATATGTTAGTTGCATGTTCAGTTTAGTTTAAGAAATTGCCAAGCTGTTTTACAGAGTTACTAGACCATTTAGATTCCCACCTGAAATAAGTGGTCTAGTTGTTCTGCACTTTTGCCTGCATTTGATTTTCTTGATGTTTTTATCTTTTGTTTTGTTTGACTTTAACCTTTCTGGTAAGTGTTCAATTGTATTCATTGTGGGTTTTTTTTTTTTTGACATTATATTTTATTTTTTTTTAATTATTTTTTTAATTTGACTTTACAATACTCTATTGGCTTTGCCATACATCGACATGAATCCACCACAGGTGTACACAAGCTCCCATTGTGGTTTTAACTTCCATTTCTCTAATGACTAGTGATGTTTAACATCTTTTCATGTTTTCATTTGTTATCTATATATTCTCTTTGCTAAAATGTTTCTTTTTGTCTTTTATTTCTTTCCTAGTTGGATTTTTAATTTTTATTGTAGAATTTTGGGAATGGTTTATATAATCTCTATACTAATTTGATTTTTAAGGTATATAGAAAATATTTTACTCCAATCTGTAGTTGCTTTTTATCTATTTTTGCTTAAATTTTTTTTTTTTTACTTTATTTTACTTTACAATACTCTGTTGGCTTTGGGCATTGAAGCATGTATTTTATCATGTAAGAAACGAGGCACCGGTATTTTTATCTTTTTACAGGGTCTTTCACAGAGCGTGGGGCTAAAGTCCATAGGGTTGCAAAGAGCTGGACAGAGCTGATTGATTAACACTTCACAGAGCAAAAAAACTTTAATTTTGATAAAGTCTATTTGTTCAGTTTTCCTATTATGAACTATACCATGATGTCAATTCTAAGAAGTCTCCATCTAGCATTAAATCCTGAAGAGTTTTCTACTTTTTTTTTTTTGTAAAAGCTTTGTAGCTTTACATTCTGCATTTAGTATATAGTTGAATTTGAGTTAGTAAATCTCCATTTGTTCCAAAAGCACTTCCTCTATTGAACTGCTTTTACATCTGTATCAGAGATCAGTTGTATATATTTATATGAATCTATTTGTTGATTTTCTGTTGTGTTCCACTGATCTATGTTTATATATCACATCAACACCAAAATGCTTGTTCATTGTACATAATGAACTATATGAAAAGTTAAACATGACTTGAAAAGAGGTAGACTGATCCCTTCTGATTTATTCTATTTTTTTCCTAAAAATTATTTTAAGTATTCTAGTCTCTTTTCCCATTCATATGGATTTTAGAAAGATTGTATTATGATCTATATAAATCGTGTTGAAATTTTGATGGAAACTATATCAGATTTATGTATCAATTAGGGTAATATATATTTCCATTTGTGTAGATATTCATTGATTATTTTCATCTGTATTTTATACTTTTCAGAACAGAAATTATGTACGTGGGCTTTCCTGGTGGCTCAGTGGTAAGGAATCTGATTGCCAATGCAGTCAGATATGAGTTCAATCCCTGCATCAGGAATGTTCCCTGGAGAAGTAAATGGCAACCCACTCCAGTATTCTTACCTGGGTAATCACATGGACAGAAGAGTCTTGCAGGTTACACAGTCCATAAGATAGCCAAAAGAGCTGGACACAACATGCTGTGGTATATTTACACCAAAGTGTTCACATTTTTGAGTTATTGTAAATGATATTATAGTTTAAATATTTTGTTGGTAAGTTTATTTCTACTATGTAGAAGTATAGTCTATTCTCACATGTGTAGTTTGTATTCCATCACCTTTCTGAACTCAATTAGTGATTGCAGAAATATTTCTTTTTTTGTAAATCACTTGGGATTATTTTTCAGATTCTTTTCCATTATGAAAGTGAAAGTTAAGTCACTCAGTCCTGTCTGACTCTTTGCGACCCCATGGACAGTAGCCCACCAGGCTTCTTGGTCCATGGAATTCTCCAGGCAAGAATACTGAAGTGGGTTGCTATTTCCTTCTCCAGGGGATCTTCCCGACCCAGGGATCTAACCAAGGTCTCCCGAATTGCAGGCAGATTCTTTAACCCCTGAGCCACCAGGGAAACAGAGAGATTATTGCAAAATACTGAATATAGCCCCCTGCCTTTTATTTCTTGCTTTGCCTTATTGCACTGGTAGAACTTTCAGTAGTATATTGAGTAAGAATGAGAGTGAGCATCTTTATTCCTTATCTTATTTCCAAACTCACAGAGAAAGCTCTGTCTATCATCAATATTTGAAATGCTGGTTATAGACTGATGATAAGCACTCTTTACGAAGTTTAGAAAGTCCTACTTTCCTGACAGCTTCATGATTAATTGATGTTGAATTGTATCCATTTATTTTTAATCTGTTGATACAATCATGTGATTTTTCTTCGTTAACCTGTTAAGATTTGGGGTTGCATTGATTGATTTATTCCAGTATAAAGCCCACTTGTTTATGATACATACTTCATTTTATATATTGCTAATTATGTTTGTTAAAATTAAGTGAAGAATTTTTGTGACTCCCTTCATGGAGGTTAATGATATATAGGTTTTATTTGGTTTGGTTTTTGTACTGTCTTGATCTGATTTTGTTATCCTGGTAACCCTAGCCTCTTTAAATAAGTTGAGTTTTCCCTCTCCTGGTGTCTCAGATGGTCAAGAATCTGCCTGCAATGCAGGGTTTGATCCCTGAGTCAGAACAATCACCAAAAGAAGGGAATGGCTACCCACTCCAGTATTCTTACTGAGAGAATTACCTGGATGGAGGAGCTTGGCAGGCTACAATCTATGGCACCACAAAGAATCAGACATGACTGAGAAACTAACACACTGGAAGAGAATGTACAGAATTAATATTGATTCTTCTTAAATTGTTTGGTAATCTTTTCTACCCAATAGGGATGAAATCCAGCAATCTATTTGGCCTTTTCTGATGCCCCTCCAGCAAGAGTGTTGAAATAACTTTCTACAGCCTGACCAGTGTTAGTGTTTAGGGTCCTTACTCAGTCTTTTTTACTGTGGGATAAAAGGCACATTTGTTTCTTCTGTGTTTGGATGGAGTAGAGTAGATTGCTGCGTCTAAAAATTATGGGTTTTGTTTGTTTTGTTTTGCTAGGATGACTCTTGACTGATTCTTTAGCTAGAAGGAGTAGGCTTTGGTGGGGGAGGGGTGTTTCGGTATATTTGTTGGTTTTTCTGGCTACCAGTTTCTTCATCCCCAAATTTGAGGCATGTGAAGCAGAAAGAAACCCCAAGGAACCCATCACTATTTTTTTTCTTGAGTCTCCTTACACCCATTAACAAAATACTTAAAATATAATTAATCTTTATATTTAGAATCTTCTTGTGTTTACTTTATATATATTGTGCAGGGTTTGGGTGCTTTTCTTTGTGCATAGTGGGAGAATAAAGAAAAGTATGTCTACTTTTTATTTCTGGAATTAGAAATCTCATTCTTTTTTTTTCTTTCTTTTTTTTTTTTTTACTTTATTTAACTTTACAATACTCTATTTTTAATGTGGAATTTTACGACTGACAACAATCTGTTTTAACACATATGATAAGTTAACTTTCACACCATTCATCTCAGTTTCAATAAATGCATGAGTTAAATCTAAACATAGATGATCATATTCAAAGGGGTGCTCAGTCAAAATATCAGTCAATTATGTGAACGAACACTTCTAATTTTTTTCCTATACTGAAAACATTATTCAAGAAAGAAAAAAGACTGGAGACTCAAGAAATACAGGAATTAACTTTGAAGACCCATAAGAAGAAATACAGAAATTAAATCAGTAGTAATAACTGGGCATCAGGTCTAGATTATTTAAGATTTGAATAAGAATTTAGATATTTATGCATATTCTCCCTGCCACAACAATAATTAAATCTTTGTTACAATTCTATAGGTAAGAATTTAAATGATTTTAGTGGAAAACTAGAGGCACTGTATAATTGATGATATTAAAAATCACAATATGTTTAATCCTATTTCACCTTCTTTCTATATTTAAAGTTATATATTTGTTTAAAAATTATAATTTGATGGCATACATACAGTTTCGCTTGATTTTAATTTTAGATGTGTGAATAAATTTTGCATATATTGTAATATATACATAATATAAGCAATGATTATTACAGAGATCATTTTATAAAACTAATTTTAAATGCAGAGTATAAGATCAAAAAAATTAAAATGAAATGTCAGGACAATTTTGGACAAATTTTGAACAGTAAAAAATATTTTAAAGTGTAGCAATTTATAAAATAGTACTTAGAAAAAATGTAAAATGCAAAATAAAAGAAGAAATAGAAAATGTAATTTAGTACCCAATAAATGTAGAAATAGTAATTTTAAAAAATACCCCCATCCACTCCTACCAAAGTCCTACAGTTTTAGGATTTTTTTAAAATGGTTGATCTGTAATGCTTGCTTCAAAAAAAAGTGTTGTGCCCAAATTGTGCCACATCATAGAACAAGAATGGAAATTTTATAACTAATTTAATAAAAGTGAAAAATTAACACAATCCATTTAAATTGGCATAAGTAAAACCTACATACACCATTGTGAAAAAATAGAGAAATGCATACAGTTTAATTTCATTTATATTTGAAGGCAATATGCACATATTTTAAACTATTATATAAACAAAGTAATGAAACACAAAACAGAGGAAAGATGTCTTCTAGTGGTAAGATTAGGCAGGTAAATAATATTTATATGTTCAATTGCTTTTATTCATGGTGGATATGTAAGTATTCGATGCATTGTGTTTCTTAATCCATGCATATATATTACATGTACACTTATACATATGGATATATTAGAAGAAATTAATTATTGGAAGTTAGATTGCAAAAATAGATTATTACTTATAACATAAAAATTAACCTGTATTTTTACATTATGTGTGTCTGTGTGCTTGTGAACAGAAATACTGTGTGTTCAATATATATTGAAAAAAAGGTTTCCAAAGCTCCACACTAAATTTTGCCAGTGTAATACTTGGGATGTTTATATAAACACTGGGGGTTCAATGATGGAGCACTTCTGGTTTTGTTTTCTAATAAATTACATATTATTTAAATTATGCTTACAATGATATTAGACTCTCTAAATATAAAATTATTAATTTAAAACTACAAAGGTAAACATAAAGCTTACTAATACACAAAGAAAGCTTTCATTTTTCCCTATCCAAAATAAAAGCCCAAGATAAATTGGAATTGGTCAAACAGGAGATGGCAAAAATGATATCTTTGACATTTTATGAATAAGTGCACTTAATGGACTTGAGTGGGTGAATTTAATTCAGATGACCATTATATCTACTACTGTAGGCAAGAATACCTTAGAAGAACTGGAGTGGCCCTCATAATTAACAAAAGAGTCTTAAATGAAGTACATGGGTGCAATATCAAAAATGATGAAATAATCTCTGTCCATTTCCAAGGCAAACCATTCAATATCACAGTAATCCAAGTTTATGCCCCAATTACTAATGCACTGAAGAACTGATGCTTTGGAACTGGTGTTGGAGAAGACTCTTGAGAGTCTCGTGGACTGCAAGGAGATCAAATCAGTCAATCCTAAAAGAAATCAACCCTGAATATTCATTGGAAGGACTGATGACAATTGAAGCTCCAATAATTTGGCCACCTGATGTAAAGAGTTGACTCATTAGAAGAGATCCTGATGCTGGGAAAGATTGAAGGCAGGAGGAGAAGGGGACAGCAGAGGATGAGAAGGTTGATTACTGACTCAATGGACATGAGTCTGAGCAAACACCGGGAGACTGTGAAGGACAAGGAAGCTGGCATGCTGCAGTCCAGAGTTGGACATTACTGAGCAACTGAACAGCAAAAGTATACAGTAATGTCCTTATTAATTGTAGTTAAATAAGCTTAAAATGATTTCCAGAGAGACTAGAAATAGAAATTGATTTTATTATTAAATTTTCCTAGTCTTAGAGGGAACTCATGGGAACATTATAAACCTTTGTCATATTTCTGTAACATGAAGACTGGCTTTTTTATGCTAGACAATTTCTTATAGTCATTCAGAGTTATAGTCACATTCTGTGGTTCACCAGATATCTGTATGACTATTGTATCTATTTACTAGAATTTATTAAAAAATTTTTTTTCATCCTCCATTACATGCAAACACTACACACTAGCGCATGATTTTAGCCCATTGAAGGGGGTAGCCCTTAATCTAGTCCTCATAGCCCTTATAAACTTACAGTACATTTTCTTGTGTTTATGTATGTTTTCCTTTCATTTTGGTCTACTCTATCCACTGTTTCTTCCTTCCATTAGTTACCAAATACTTAGCTTAGTAAAAATATCTTAGTTACACAGAGCCCAATTTTTTCTCAACTCAGTTATGCAAAATATCTATTCTCAAGTATTTTTCTCTCATTTTGTATCTAGATTTAGTACTTTCATTTCTTAATTGCTGCCTTTATTCTCATTATTGCTTATGCTTATCAATAAATATTGTAGTACAGTTTTTTTTAATTACTATCTAAAATTTAGTCTTCCAAAGGTATATATTTAATAAATGAGGAAGACAATATACTGTTGATTGCCCTGAGATTTGAAATTAATAACAGACAATAATCATTTCATAAGAAATAAAGATTTAACCTGCAGTCTGCAAAAGTTAAAGTCATTTTTTTTAATCTCAGATAGTGCACAGGTGACTTGAAATCATATATTTTTAAGAGAAGTATGAAAAAATAAACATTTCTGAATATACAAAAGTACATGTAATCTGTAATAATTTGGAAGACTATTGAGTCAAACCATACTTCTAATATGTCTAGATTAGTCGGTTTCCCTGAATGAGCTCCAATATATTGCTAAATTTCAAAATTTTATTAAGAATTCCAAACATTTGCTGAAACCTATATTGTATTCTAAAGACACAAAATATTTTGTAGGATTGCTATGAAAATTTATCACCCATGGGCAATCTGAAGCAAAGCTAACTAATTATATTATGTGGGCACAATGGACTAAAAGAGCAAACAGATACCAGATGGTGATAAAAGAGCAATTATCAATAACACAGCAAGAAAGAATTAGCCACATAAATTCAATCTATCAAGCCAGTAGGAATTAAAATAAGTAAGTTAATTTGCATGTATCTTTAACTCCCAAATATATAAAAAGTTAGATAAAATATCCATACATCTACTGGTAGGCTTTCTTCAATACCCAAGATTGACTTTTCAGTTAAACATATTGGCCAGCAAAGAAGTTTCTCACACATTAAAAATGAGGCCCCCATTACTGTCTGCTGATTCTGTTATGTTATTAGTGGCAGAAAGCCTCAGGAAAAGATATTTTTATTGTGGTCAATTGATAAAGATCCACATAGCTCTTGAGAATCTACTATGATTAAAACCATGATACCATTTCCTAGAAACCTTGTTTTCTTTCACTTAATGTCTACTTACTGCTATTTTCATAGTCTTTATCACTATAGAGGTAAACATTAAAAGAGTCTAAATATGATATTTGGACTGTAATTTTCTGGGAGCAAAATAGAAGCCATTTAAGAAGATTGATTTCCTAGCAGTTGATTAAACTCTGGTCCACTCATTATTTTAAACATGTAGACTTTGTTTTGTGTGTGTCTGTTAAAAGTCTTTCATCACATTTAGAAAATTTGCAGAAAAAGATTCAATCTAGAAAGTAGATACACTTTCAGATTGATTGTCTTTTATTTGCTAGTTTATTTTCCACTCACTTTCACAGGACTATTTCTCCATAGAAGTGTATTTAAACTAGTCGACCAAAACAAGTTGAGCTGGAAAGGATATTGAATGACCTTGCGCCAGGCGGGTTTGGCTTAATACCTGGTCATTAACTAGACAGCTTTTATTGATAGTCCAAAAATTATTCTATGAGAAAGTGTTTCCTTTCTTCTGCCATCTGGTTTAGCATGATATTTGCACAAAGCCAAAATAACTTTTAAGACAGAAATTTGTAACACGGACAACAAGCACTGGAAATAATGTGGTCACAGTCTTTAAATCCCATTCAAAGTTTCACACATACATGCTAAGTCACTTCAGTTGTCTCTGACTCATAAAACTTAAAGAATTACCCAAATGTTTTCAACTTGAACATGAGAGATCTCAGGTTAAGACATGAGACTTAAGACTGAAATACCATTAACTGACTTCCTTTTAAAGTGTAACCTTTTTTTAATGATTACCTGTTTTTAGCAACATAAAACAGAGCATATTTAATTTAAATTACTCTTCATATTATTATTTTCTGACTACAAAGACCTCTGTGAAAATGTGTATAATGGCTTTTATCTTATCACCAAAAACTAAAAGCAGCTCAGTTCAGTTCAGTTCAGTTGCTCAGTCGTGTCCGACTCTTTGCGACCCCATGAATCGCAGCATGCCAGGTCTCTCTGTTCATCACCATCTCTCGGAGTTCACTCAGACTCACATCCATCGAGTCAGTGATGCCATCCAGCCATCTCAACCTCGGTCGTCCCCTTCTCCTTCTGCCCCCAATCCCTCCCAGCATCAGTCTTTTCCAGTGAGTCAATTCTTCTCATGAGGNATCACCTCCACTAGTTTTGTTCATAGTGATGCTTCTTAAAACCCACTTGACTTCGCATTCCAGGACATCTGGCTCTAGGTGAGTGATCACACCATCGTGATTATCTGGGTCATGAGAATCATTTTTGTATAATTCTTCTGTATATTCTTGCTACCTCTTCTTAATATATTCTGCTTCTGTTAGGTTAATACTGTTTCTGTCCTTTTTCGTGTCCATCTCTGTATGAAATCTTTCCTTGGTATCTCTAATTTTCTTGAAGTGATCTCTAGACTTTCCCATTCTATGTTTTTTTTCTATTTCTTTGCATTGATCACTGAGGAAGGATTTCTTATCTCACCTTGCTATTCTTCGGAACTCTGCATTCAAATAGGTATTTCTTTTCTTTTCTTCTTTGCCTTTCACCTCTCTTCACAGCTATTTGTAAGGCCTCTTCAGACAATCATTTCTCATTTCATTTTCTTAAGGATGGTCTTGATCATTGCCTCTTGTACAGTGTCACAAACCTCCATCCATAGGTCTTCAGACACTCTATCTAATCCCATGAATTTGTCACTTCCACTGTATAATTGTAAGGGATTTGATTTAGGTCATACCTGAATGGTCTAGTACTTTTAACTACTTTCTCAATTTGTCTGAATTTGGCAATAATGAGTTCATGATCTGAGCCACAGTCAGCTCCTAGTCTTCCTTTTGCTGACTATATAGAATGTCTCCATCTTTGACTGCAAAGAATATTATCAGTCTGATTTCGGTATTGACCTTCTGGTGAGGTCCATGCGTAGAGTCTTCTCTTGTGTTGTTGGACGAGGATATCTCCTATGACCAGTGCATTCGCTTGGAAAAACTCTTAGCCTTTGCCCTGCTTCATTATGTACTCCAAGGCTAAATTTGACTGTTACTTCAGGTATTTTTGATTTCTTACTTTTGCATTCAGAGTGTATGATACAGCCTACTATTTGAAGAAAACGCTTGTAGAAGTTTCATAGCTTAAGGGGAGAAATAAACACTTCAAAAATTAAAAGGTCAGGCTGACTCTTTTGTTAAGGGCTAATGCAGCTGGCAATTCTAAGTTTAATGCTATTTTATTATTGCAAAAATCCTAGGGCCCTCAAGAATTATGCTGAATTTTCTTTGTTTGTGTTCTATAAATAAAACAGCAAAGCCTGGATGACAGACATCTGTTTACAACATGATTTACTGAATTCTTAAGCCCATTTCTGAGATTTGCCACTCAAAAAAAAATTCTTTTCCAAAATATTACTGCTTATTAGCAGTACATCTGGTCACCTAAGAACTCTGGTGGAGATGTACAAAAGAGTAATTTATTCATGCCTACTAACACAATATTCATTCTTCAGCCCAGGGATCAAGAAATAATGTCAAGTCTTATTATCTAAGAAATACATTTCATAAGACTGTAGCCATATAGATAGTGAGTGAGTCCTCTGATGGATCTTTCTGGAAAGCCTTCTGGAAAGGACTCACCATTGTAGATGCCATGAAGAACATCTGTGACTCATTGGTAGAGGTTCAAGTAAGATTAACAGGAATCCAGAAAAAGTCGACTCCAGCCCTTATGGATGACTTAGAAGGGTCAGGACTTTAGTGGAGGAAGGAACTGCAGATATGGTGGAAATAGCAAAAATCCTAAAATTAGCAACAGAACCTGAAGATGTAACTGAATTGCTGCCATCTCATGATAAAACTTTAATGGATGAGGAGTTGCTTCATATGGAGGAGCCAAGAAAGTGGATTCCTGAGATGGAATCCTGATGAAGATGTTGTAAAATTTGTTGAAAGGACCACAAAGGATTTAGAGTGTTACAAATACTAGGTCAATAAAGCAGTGGCAGAGTCTGAGAGAACAGACTCCACTTTTGAAAGATGTTCTGTCATGGGTAAAATGACATACCACAGAGATACCATTGCAGGAAGGAAGAGTCAATCAATGCAGCAATAATTTGTATCATATTTTTAAAAATTTCTATAGCTACCCCAGTGTTTAGTAGCCACCATACTGATCAGTCTGGGATTCCCCTAATAGCTCAGTCAGTAAAGAATCTACCCTGGGTCAGGAAGGAGACTGGGTTCAGTCCATGGGTTGGGAAGATCCCCTGGAGAAGGGAATGCAAACCAATCCAGTATTCTTCCCTGGAGAATTCCACAGACAGTGGAGCCTGGCTAGCTACAGTCCATGGGATCGTAGAGAGCTGGACATGACTGAGCGACTGACACTTTGACTTTTCATGATATAATCATAACTTTCATATATGCTCTGAAGCCTGTGATATCTGTGTGATTGGTTTAATGAGGTGCTCTAGAACTGAACCTGTGATAGATATTTGAGTTATGTCTGTACATATCCATACATATTGCTTCTACTTCTCTGGAGAACCTTGACTAATACATATTTTGAGTCTGTGTAGCCCACAACTCTGTGGTGGCTGTCTTATCACCAAGAAGCATGTTTATTGTATAGAACATGCTAGTGACCTTTTGGAGTAACAACATCCACTTTCTACTGTGAATCTTGAGAATTATCTTAGTCAGCATTCTATTTAAAATGTTTTAGATAAGGGAAAATACATAAAATCGTTCCTGTAACAATAGTCAGAATCAGTTTATTTTTATTATTACTTTTTTGGAGATTAATGTCTTCTATAGAATGTGAATATTAAAATATAAGAATCTTTCTACCAACAAAACTTAGCTGTGGGCCACTATTTGAGGCCCTTTACTGATTATTGTTCTTGATTTAAATGTATACATTATTATTATCTTGTCCCTTTAAGCTTATCTTACTCAAAGCAAGCCTGCAATTAAACCTTTAATATTTTTAATATCAATATAACTATTAATAAATATTAATAAATTGTATTATTAAATATCAACAGAATGCTGAGTCCAGCTACACAGCCTTTATAGTCATCCACAAACTAGGCAAAAGGGTCAAGATTTTGTCTGTCCAGGATGAATATATAACCTTACTGGAGCCTAGGTATTGCTAAGGACAATATCTAGAAAAGTCGCCACTGTGTTCTCTGCAGGCAACATTTCCAGCCACTAAAAAAATAAATTTCCTGTCTTTGGAGAAGATATATGAGTGACTCATTGCAGTGTCCACCATACACCTACTTTGATGTGCTTTTTATTCAAGTAGCAGAGATGTGGCTCCATCCAGTATGTGTGACATGAAGGGTGTGCTCACCAGGGATTGGCCAGATGAGTAAGCTTAGCCAAGCTTAGACTCTGCCTACGCCCCTGAAATAAAAAGGTAGTTGCCAAACTGGAGTAGGTCCATATAGTGTGTGTCTGATCAATCAACTCTTTATAGGTAGCAGTTATTATTCAGAGGATTCAGAGATTCATATAACATTCTGTTAATTGAAGAAGATTGAACGTGATTCAAAGTATAAGTGGGGTAGAATGTGAGATGTACTTAGTAAAGCAAGTGTCAGTTTATGTTATGCTTGAGAAGCAACATTTGGACTTTATCCTAAGATAAATCAGGAAGCATTGTCATAAATGACATGATCCTATCTGAATTTCATAAAGGTTATTTTTCTGAAGAATGGAGAAAATTAAGATTTAAAAATTAGAAAATTATTTGATCGAGGACTTTGCAAATAGCGTGTTCAAAACACCAAAAAGTTGCTGAGCATAATTAGCACTCATGAGATGCAAATTTAACCAAAATGAGATATTATGTATCCATTATGTTAAAAAAAGATGTTTTCTTGGAGATATAGTGTATTAGAAACTATCATTACTGTCATGATTTTGAATTGATAAACGAATAAATCAATCTACTTAACATAAGATATACAAAAAAAGGAGCAGAGACTGTGAGAAAGAGATCAAATTCATTTTTATATTTGTTGAGTTTTATATGTCTCCACATCCAATTGCAAGTGCCCAAGGGTTACATGGGAACAGTGGTAATAATGTTAATATATGGGTAAGAACACTGGTTATAGGTGAGATTTACTGTAAATTTTAGGGGGAGGGATAATAATAAGATCTTGGGAGGAATATCAATATTCAAGGACTGTGTGAAAGATGGTAGTCCCATGAATGAAACTAAGGACAGATGGCCTTCTACAGATGTTTGAAGAATACTTACTGCCACAGAAATTGACATTAGGTATCCAAAATCACTGCGGATGACTGCAGCCGTGAAATTAAAACACGCTTACTCCTTGGAAGAAAAGTTATGACCAACCTAGACAGTATATTCTAAAGCAGAGACATTACCTTGCCAACTAAGGTCCATCTAGTCAAGGCTATGGTTTTTCCTGTGGTCAAGTATGGATGTGAATGTTGGACTATGAAGAAGGCTGAGCTCCAAAGAATTGATGCTTTTGAATTATCAATTACCTCAGATATGCAGATGACACCACCCTTATGGCAGAAAGTGAAGAGGAGCTAAAAAGCCTCTTGATGAAAGTGAAAGAAGGGAGCGAAAAAGTTGGCCTAAAGCTCAACATTCAGAAAACAAAGATCATGGCATCCGGTCACATCACTTCATGGGAAATAGATGGGGAAACAGTGGAAACAGGGTCAGACTTTATTTTTGGGAGCTCCAAAATCACTGCAGATGGTGACTGCAGCCATGAAATTAAAAGACGCTTAGTCCTTGGAAAAAAAGTTATGACCAACCTAGATAGTATATTCAAAAGCAGACACATTACTTTGTCGACTAAGGTCTATCTAGTCAAGGCTATGGTTTCTCCTGTGGTCATGTATGGATGTGAGAGTTGGACTGTGAAGAAGGCTGAGTGCCAAAGAATTGCTTTTGAACTGTGATGTTGGAGAAGACTCTTGAGAGTCCCTTGGACTGCAAGGAGATCCAACCAGTCCATTCTGANTCCTGTGGTCATGTATGGATGTGAGAGTTGGACTGTGAAGAAGGCTGAGTGCCAAAGAATTGCTTTTGAACTGTGATGTTGGAGAAGACTCTTGAGAGTCCCTTGGACTGCAAGGAGATCCAACCAGTCCATTCTGAAGGAGATCAACCCTGCGATTTCTTTGGAAGGAATGATGCTAAAGCTGAAGCTCCAGTACTTTGGCCACCTCATGCGAAGAGTTGACTCATTGGAAAAGACTCTGATGCTGGGAGGGATTGGGGGCAGGAGGGGAAGGGGACGACAGAGGATGAGATGGCTGGATGGCATCATGGACTTGATGGACGTGAGTCCGAATGAACTCCGAGAGATGGTAATGAACAGGGAGGCCTGGCGTGCTGCGATTCATGGGGTTGCAGAGTCAGACACGACTGAACGATTGAACTGAACTGATGGTGAAGTGAGAGAAATGATACATAGAAATCAATAAATACAGAAAAGAGCATACTAAGAATAAGTCCTGAATGTTAGTGAGTGCTGCTTTACTACCTTCAAGGCAAATGTAGGCTTATTGGTGAGGAAGAGACGTGCACGTGAGTACATGTGGAAATATGAAACAGCTAGCACAGAGCATGCTTTGGAAAACATTTTCTGAGTCATGAAATATAAGAGAGTCTGTTCATCTTATATCTACTTTCTTGAATGTATGTATTTTCAATAGAAACAAATATATTTGCATTGAACTCCTTATAGGCAAATGTAAAAGCCATACACAGTCAGAAACAGTTTTTTTTGTATATTTGAAACCATTGCCAGAATGCTCATGATATTTTATCACAGTTATTAGGCATTTTAAAATGTTGGTTATTGTATTATTAGGTTGTCTATATCATCTCTGAGAGGAAAGGATGAAGATTAATCAGCAAAATTTTAGACAGTACTTAAGGTGCCAGAGCTAAAACACCAGTACTTTCGCCATCTCATGCGAAGAGTTGACTAATTGGAAAAGACTCATGCTGGGAGGGAGTGGGGGCAGGAGGAAAAGGGGACGACAGAGGATGAGATGGCTGGATGTCATCACCAACTCGATGGACTTGAGTTTGAGTGAACTCTGGGAGTTGGTGATGGACAGGGAGGACTGGCATGTTGCGATTCATGGGGTCGCAAAGGGTCGGACATGACTGAGCAACAGAACTGAACTGAACTGAAGGTGCTAGAGGAAGCTACCTGGTTTAGAGACTTACTGGAATGTGGAAATTTAAGGATTGTAGTATTCTAAACAGATTAATTTAAGAGTTGACAATACATGGTGTGGATTTTAATAGCTTGATTACCTTTACTAAGAGTCCAGATAAAATGTTGCATAAAACAAAATAATTTTGATACTTTCAATCAATTTGAGTTCCCTCTTACCATATGTTTTTTTTTCAATTTTTTTTACTCCCCGACAATCTGACTCTTCAGCTTCAAAATGAGCCTGCATCTTACTTAAACTTTCCAACTAGTTATGATTTCAGTCTTTCATTAAGCATTTATTAATCCATCCTACCTACTTCCTGAATATAGTGTGCCATGTATTCAGTTATGTCAGACTCTTTGTGGCCCTGTGGACTGTAGCCCACCAGGCTCCTCTGTCCATGGGATTTTCCAGGCAAGAATACTTGAGTGGTTTGTCACTCCCTCCTGCAGCATATCTTCCCACCCAGAGATCAAACATCTCCTGTGTCTCTTGCATTGCAAGCAGATTTTTTATCCATTGAACCATTGGAGAAGTCATGAATGTAGAGTAATTACAAAAGTGAATAATTATGCTTTTAAAATTTATATTAAATTATAACAGTCAAGCTGTTACCAGGGGTATAGTTGCTTTCTTAGAGTATTTTAATCTAATAAGATCTCTATTGGTAAAGTATACAATGGGTATATTGGAACATGTGCCTTCTAAAGAACATGATTCTTTAGAATCAACACAATTTCAGCTCTATTCAGTTATCTTTCAGTACCTAGAGCTAGACATTTCCTCATCTTTCTAAATGCCAAAGTCATTATCTCTCATATTCCTTCAAAGCACAGTAAAACAGTTAGTGAAAGATCATAATCAGTATGAAGTCTGAACCTAAAAATGAGAAATGTCACAAATTCATTTTAATTTTATTTAAATGTTCTTTCTTCAACTTAGCACAGCACCTTGAATATATCACAAAAAATATTATAATATGAGAATATAAATTAACCAATTGTATAATCACACTATCACAAATATTTATTTTAGGATATAAGAAAGGAGTTTTATAAATGACCGTGAGTAGTCCTCAAATGAAGAAGCATTCTTGAGTACATAATTACCTCTCATGAGTACTATGAGAATTAATGAGTTAATATTTAAAAAGCAATTTAAAATATTTTGATGAGAAATGCCATTAAGGACTTTATAACCTCAACTTGTTAATTAAATTTTCTGAGAAATATCATTTTATTACTGTCAAATGCAAGTACAGGGTGTCCCCTTCAGTGTTACCTAAGAGTATAAAATTATAGCTTTTCCCCCTCAAATTACAAAGACTGTAGAGTGTTTTGTCAGAGTTACATACATAAAGTTAAAATTTGAAAGAAAGAGATCTCTATTTATCCAGAAGAAAACAGTTTTAGTCACTTTAAAACATAAACTTTAACCTGAATTGAGACTGTTAAATATCAAAATACATATAGTTTCTTGATAAACAATTCAATAACTTACAAAACATCAATGAAGAAATAATTCCTAGGTGGAAGCTAAATAAATGGCATATATTATCATATCAGATGTAGATAATGTACAAACATATTAAATTTGTACGTTTAAAGGATGGCAGATATGGTAAGAGAGCAAATAATTATTTGAAATCTCTGCAAATACAAAGATGTTTTCATATGAAAAAGATAAATGCAAAGCAGATAAACAGTTTTAGTGTGGCATTATTAGCTCATTTATAGGGCACCTTTTAAGAAAGGCACAGACAATACTCATACCAATCTGTAAATCCATAAAATGTTTAAGAGGGAAATAAAAAAAATACATCACTAGTACAAATGCTAAATTCCATAATTTATAGAACTCATAACTTTAAGCAATAATAAAAACAGTATTAAATATCTTGGTTTATGTTATTTGGTGACTTTCTTCTTTACATGACCTTTGTTAGTTCTCTCACTAAAAGGTACTTCAGAATCTCTATTTAAAAAGAAATCATCAAAACAACATTGCTAAGTTAAGAATCTATCTAAAATTAATAGTAATTTTATTATTTATAAAACTGCAAAGTTTTCAACTAAGAATAACATTGAATATTACCTGAACTTCTAATCAACATCTTATTTCTACTAAGAAAGCAACTTTTCTTGTTTCTTTCTATTTATTTTAAAAATTAACTTATTTATTTTAATTGGAGGCTAATTACTTTACAATATTGTAGTGGTTTTTGCCATATATTGACATGAATCAGCCATAGATGTACTCGTGGCCCCCATCTTGAACACCCCACTCATCTCCCTCCCCATTCCATCCTTCAGTGTTGTCCCAGAGCACAGGCTTTGAGTGCCGTGTTTCCTGCATCAAACTTGGATTGGTGATTAGTTCATGTATGGTAATATGCACGTTTCAATGCTGTTCTCTCAAATCATCCCACCCTCTCCTTCTCCCACAGAATCCAAAAGTCTATTCTTTTTATCCATGTCTCTTTGCTGTCTCACATGTAGGGTCATTGTTAACATCTTTTAAAATTCCATATATATGAGCTAATATACTGTATTGGTGTTTTTCTTTCTGACTTATTTCATTTTGTATAATAGGCTCCAGTTTCATCCACCTCCTTAGAACTGATTCAAATGTGTTCTTTTTAATAACTGAATACTATTCCATTGTGTATATGTACCACAGCTTTCTTATCTATTCATCTTCCAACAGACATCTAGGTTGCTTCCTTGTCCTAGCTATTGTAAACAGTGCCACAATGAACAGTGGGGTATGTGTGTCTTTTTCAATTCTAGTTTCCTCTGTGTCTTTGCCCAGCAATAGGATTACTGGATTGTATCAGTTCAGTTCAGTCACTCAGTCATGTCTAACTCTTTGGAACCCCATGAATCATAGCACACCAGGCTTCCCTGTCCATCACCAACATCCAGAGTTTACTCAAACTCATTTCCGCCAAGTCGGTGATGGCATCCAGCCATCCCTTCCTCTGTCGTCCCCTTCTCCTCCTGCCCTCAATCCCTCCCCAGCATCAAGGTCCTTTCCAGTGAGTCAACTCTTCACATGAGGTGGCCAAAGTATTGGAGTTTCAGCTTCAGCATCAGTCTTTCCAATGAACACCCAGGACTGATCTCCTTTAGGATGGACTGGTAGGATCTCCTTGCAGTCCAAGGGACTCTCAAGAGTCTTCTACAACATCCCAGTTCAAAAGCATCAATTCTTCAGTGTTCACCTTTGTTTATAGTCCAACTCTCACATTCATACATGACCACTGGAAAAACCATAGCCTTGATTAGACAGACCTTTGTTGGCAAAGTAATGTCTCTGCTTTTGAATATGCTATCTAGGTTGCTCATAACTTTCCTTCCAAGCACTAAACATCTTCTAATTTCATGGCTCTGCAACCACGATCTTGAGTGATGTTGGAGCCCCCCAAAATAAAGTCTGACACTGTTTCCACTGTTTTCCCATCTATCTGCCATGAAGTGATGGGACTAGATGCCATGAAGTGATGGGGCCAGATGCCATGATCTTAGTTTTCTGAATGTTGAGCTTTAAACCAACTTTTTCACGCTCCTCTTTNTTTTTTAAAAAAGTAGTTTCACCAATTGACTATTATCTATAGTTATATGTTCTGGGTTATATTCTACTTTAGAGAATTTGAAAACTTTAGAATCTGATTCAGTGTACTAGAACAAAATATATCAGTAGTCATATTTTTTTTTCACAGCTCCACAATTTCTTTTTCTTTTTCAAGATAATCAGAAATCTCTCCTCTGGTACTCTGAAATTGTTGGGTCATGACCTGAGCCTGGGGCAAAGGCACCAGAGACAATTTTTAAGGCAAATACTTTTTGGAAGACTCTGGAAAAGTAAGCCTCAGGGTAGATTTTACTGACAATTATTCTTGTTATAACATATCACACAAAAAATATTTCTGTGCCTTGAAGGAAAATGTTCTCAAAGGAGATGGGCTTTGAACTGGATTCCATAAGGATGATAAAATTTAGTTAGATGGAAAGTGATGTAGAAGGGTAGTACCAGTGAGGGAATAATAGGGATGTTAAAATAATTATATAAAGAAGAGTATGGGAAACAATAAAATCATGTTATAGAAGTAGCTTGGTATCTTTGATCTGTCAACAAATGAGTAATATCTTCTGTAGATTGTTAAGGGCAATTTGTTCTATGTTCAAGTATGGCATTATCTTGTGGGTTAAAAATCACAAAACTTTAGATAATATATTTATTTCATAAAAAATGAAAGCTAAACCTGCACCTCTGTATGTTATTTGTTTCCTTGTAGCAAATCACCCGAAAATGTATTATCTTAAAACAATGAGCAATTTATCTGTTTATGATTTATTGGTCAGCAATTTGAGCTAAATTCAGCTCAGTGCTTAGTTATTTATCTATCTATCACCTATCTATTTTTGCTACATGTTGAGCACTCTTCTAAAGCCTTTACAATTATCATAATCCTCCCATAAAACTCTATGTAGTAATTTTTATTATTATCCTTATTTAGAGCAATGGAAACTGAAGCACACACCTAAAGGACATGCCCAAGTCATAAAAGTAGTAATTGATATAACCAGACTGCAATTACAGAAAAATGGGATTTCATCTTCAGTAATAATTGATGATACAGGAACATGTGAAATGGTCCATAGAGAAAATTAAACAAGGGGCTCAGAACAGATCAGGAAGAACACCAACATAGAAGTTATAGACAAATGAAGAAAAACCTTTTAACAGTGGTCATAAACCTGGCAGTGCAGCAGAAACCTGAGGCATTTTAATGAATAAATGCCTACAAACTGAGATCCAGTAAATATGGTGCGGGGCCTCAGAACCTGTATTTTCTCATCCAGAATTAGGTAATTCTGAGGTATCCACTTTGCAAACATGCATTAAGAACTTTGAGATATATAGAAGTTGCATATGAATAGCCATAAAGTTAGTAGATGATCTGTCAGCATTCAGGAAGTTAAGAGGAGATAATATTTCAGGTAAGATGTGTTAGGAGAGACCTAAATATTTTAAATTCTAATGAGAATAAATTAGTAGAGAAAAAAAAATTGAAGATATAAGAGGGAGATTTGATAACTGTAGAATAATTCCCTAAAGAGATAAGATATGTTAGAGAGTGAGAGATTAATCTTTAACAGTAGAAGAGACAGATTTCCCCAATGTAAGCAATCAATTCTAAAAGAAATTAACCCTGAATATCCATGGGAGGACTATTGCAGAAGCTGAAGCTCCAATACTTTGGACACCTGATATGAAGAGCCAACTCATATGTAAATTGGAAAATACTCTGATACTGAGAAAGACTGAGGTCAGGAAGAGAAGGGGACAGCATCACTGTTGGATGGCATCACCGACTCAATAGACATGAATCTGAGCAAACTCCAGGAAATGGTGAAGGACATGGAACCTTGCATGCTTCAGTCCATGGGATGCAAATAGTCCGACATAACTGAGCGACTAAAGTGAACTGAATTGAATTGAAGTAGATGAGAGATATTCTTGAGTATAGAAGTGTAAACAAAACAACTTTAAAATTATGGTAAACAGTTGCCCAAAGATACAAAGTGAAAAAGAAAGATAAGAAATCCTATTTTTAGTTAGAGAAGAATATAATTTTTTTCTACTGCTTAAAGGTTTTTCTTCCTTTGCCTACCACTTCTACCTATCTTTCTACTGTTATAAGAATGTATGATATCTGCCCATCATCAGCTCTCAGCAACCACTGTAGAAGACAGATGAATAAATCCAAGTTCATTGTTTCACCAGACATGGATAGTGATAAGGAAGTGAAACTCCCAGACAGAACTTGATCAGAATGGAAATATCAAGTCTAGGTTTCACAAGGAAGGGGGCTGTCATTAGGTACCTGGATATTCGGGAATGTGGAGAGGTCAAGTAATAGTTTAGAGCAAAGTATTTCAAGACAGAAGAGACCAGGTGAACATTGCAGTTTTGGCAGAAGTGACTCAGTGACTTTGAGAAAAAATTGTAACCACTGTCACTTCTCAGAGATTAGAAGTCTGCAACATAGGTTCTTTAACAGAAAACTTTAATCAGTGAATATAATCAGTTATTCATTTGTTAAACAATCAAGGCTTTCTCTCCAAGTTTTGTCCTCCTCTCACCTGGAAATCTGAAGAGAACTAACAAAAGATCTGTCACAGTGTTTTCACCATGATCCCTGGTGTGTTGTTCCTAATTCCTTTCTTTTACCTACTTTCTCTTTTCTAAAGTCTAAACACCTGCCACACAAATGTTGGTGGAATATTTATTTAAGTGGACACTTACAGATCTCAGTGGAATTTGAAGGAAAGGGATTACTTTCTCAACCATTTTGATTGTAAAGCCTGATGTTGCTACTTATATCCGTGTGGATGTCTGTATACCATATCTGCCTACGTATAATTACAATGGTGTGATCACACAGCTACAGCCAGACATCCTGGAATGGGAAGTCAAGTGGGCCTTAGGAAGCATCACTATGAACAAAGCTAGTGGAGGTGATGGAATTCCAGCTGAGCTATTTCAAATCCTAAAAGATTATGCTGTGAAAGTGCTGCACTCAATATGCCAGCCCATTTGGAAAACTGAGCAGTGACCACAGGGCGGGAAAAGGTCAGTTTTCATTCCAATCCCTAAGAAAGGCAATGGCAAAGAATGTCCACACTACCACACATGCTAGCAAAGTGGTGCTCAAAATTCTCTAAGCCAGGCTTCAACAGTATGTGAACCATGAACTTCCAGATGTTCCAGCTGGATTTTAAAAAGGCAGAGGAACCAGAGATCAAACTGCCAACATCCATTGGATCATTGAAAAAGCAACACAGTTCGAAAAAACATCTACTTCTGCTTTATTGACTACGCCAAAGCCTTTGACTACGTGGATCACAACAAACCATGAAAAATTCTTCAAAAGATGAGAATACTAGACCACCTGATCTGCTTCCTGAGAGATCAGGTCAAGAATCAACAGTTATAACTGGACATGAAACAACAGACTGGCTCTAAATAGAAAAAGGAGTATATCAAGGCTATGTATTGTCACCCTGCTTATTTAATTTATATGCAGAGTTCATCATGAGAAATACTGGACTGGATGAAGCACAAACTGGAATCAAGATTGCTGGGAGAAATATCAGCAACCTCAGGTATTCAGATGAGACTACCCTGATGGCAGAAGTTGAAGAAGAACTAAAGAGCCTCTTGATGAAAGTGAAAGAGGAGAGTGAAAGAGCTGGCATTTAGAAAACTAAGATCATGGCACCCAGCCCCATTACTTCATGGCAAATAGATGGGAAAACAGTAGAAACCATGACAGAGTTTATTTTTTGGGACTCCAAAATCACTGCAGATGGTAATTGCAGCCATGAAATAAAAAGTCTTGCTGCTTGGAAGAAAAGTTATGACCAACCTAGACAACTTGTTAAAAAGCAGAGACATTACTTTTCCAACACAGGTTCATCTAGTCAAGGCTATGGTTTTTCCAGTAGTCATGTATAGATGTGAGAGCTGGACTATAAAGAAAACTGGGCACCGAAGAATTGATGCTTTTGAACTGTGGTGTTAGAGAAGACTCTTGAGAGTCCTTTGTACAGCAAGGAGATCCAACAAGTCCATCCTAAAGGAAATCAATCTTGAATATTCATTGGAAGGACTGATGCTAAAGCTGAAACTCCAATACTTTGCCCACCTGATGTGAAGAACTGACTCATTTGAAAAGACCCTGATGCTGGGAAAAATTGAAGGGAGGAGAAGGGAATGGCAGAGGATGAGATGCTTGGATGGCATCACTGACAAAATGGACAGGAGTTTGAGTAAACTCCGGGAGTTGATGATGGACAGGGAGGCCTGGTGTGCCGTAGTTAATGGGGTTGCAGAGTTGGACACAACTGAGTGACTGAAGTGAACTGAACTGAAGGGTCTGTTTAGGCTTGGGTTTATGCTGTTCTTAGAACAAATAGATCAGAAATTCTCAGACAGTTGTTTTTTTCTCTCAGAGCTCCTTGCTGTGGTATAGTGGATCCTCAGAGAAGTGGCCTCATGTCTACATAAGCTCCACATTAAAAGTTCTTTTGTGCTTTCAATCAATCCATTACTTGAATCAATTTCTTGCACTTAGCTCACTTTCAGTAGCACTGCAATAGGCACTTTCAAAATTTTCTTTTTCTGTGTCTAATTGTGCATGCAATTCCATGTTCTTCCTGGCAACACTACAAGATTTTTCAGTCATATTTTACTGAAATAATTTATTTCTGTTAGTTGTCATCATGTAGCAAATTGTAGAAAAGTTAGCAGTTAACAGACTATTTATAAACCAACAAATTTGACTGCTTTAGTCACTTTTTTTTTTCTAAATATCATCCCTTTTGGGAGACCTGGGTTCGATCCCCGAGTTGGAAATATCACTTGGAAGAGGGCATGTCAACCTACACCAGTATTCTTGCCTGGAGAATCCCAATGGACCCAGGAACCTGGAGGGCTACAATCCACAGAGTCACAAAGAATCAGACATGATTGAGTGACTAAGCACAGCACATCATCCCTCTAGATTGAGGGAAAGTGAAAATCACTTTTAGGCTCACCATAAACTCTGTTGTACTATTCTAGTTTTTCAAAACTTCCCACTATTTTCTTCCACTGGTAGCCAAATTTTATATCTGGCCCAGGGATGGGGCAGTGGTCAAAGGATAGGCAATATAACTCTGGTTAGAAATTCACTGCCAGAATTGACCCCCTACCTAGTCTAGCAGTTTGCTATTCTCTGGATTTGTACTCAGATATTTATACTTTGAGAAAGGCATAAATATACTCTTGGGGAAAAAAAGGGGGGGGGGAGTAAGAAATGTTCCTACCTGAAGTTATTAACAGAAGTATATATTTCAAATCTTAAAATGTTACGGTAGTATGTGACCTTATGATTAAAGTGTAAAGCCCTTAGAGTTTATCTGGGCTTCCCTGGTGGCTCAGATAGTAAATAATCTGCCTGTAATGTGGGAGACACAGGCTCGATCCCTGGGTTGGGAAGATCTGCTGGAAGGGAATGGCAACCCACTCCAGTATTCTTGCCTGGAGAATCCCGGTAGACAGAGGAGACTGGCAGGCTACAGTCCATGGGGTCACAAAGAGTTGGACACAACTGAGCGACTAAGTACAGAGAGCCAAACAGAGCTTATTGACATAGAACGTGCTCAATAATCATAGCAGTATTAATATTATACTATTATAAAATCAGTCCATGGTTATTATAATTTTCATCAGAGACTGAAAACGATGACCACAAATTTTAAAGACAAAAGCAGGCTGTGCTCACTAGGAGAGTGTAGGCGATAAAGATAGGATTCAAAATAATTGAAAGGGTAACCATCTTTCCTTTCATAAGCTGGCTTCTTGATACAACGACAAATTTCTGATGCTCAGTTGTTTGTTGGTTTTTTCCTTTTGAGGACCTAAGGTTGACTATCACTTTACTTTTTAATATTGATTTTTAGTTCTTTCAAGGAGCATTGTTCTTTACTTGGATCACTACTGCTATACCCAAAACACTCACCAGTTTCTGTCTCTGAATAAAAGAAATAACTCACAGGAGATTTTGTAAATTTTCCTTATTGTTAGCAACTACTGGAAAATAGCTCATGCTCCAAAGTTGAAAACAACAAAATCTTAATTACTCTGCTCACTCCTAAGTCTATATTCTTTTTTACCAACTAGGTTCTTAGGAAAGACTATAACATACTGAACAGTGAAAATGGAGAATGCAGTTGAGATTTCAGAATGTCTAAACATGAATAGAAGTGGTTCTTGTTAATGTTCAGTTGCTAAGTCATATCCAACTCTTTGTGACCGCATGGACTGAAGCATTCCAGGCTCCCTTGTCCCTCACTATCTCCCAGAGTTTGCTCAGAGTTATGTCTAATTGAGTGGCTGATGCTATCTTACCATCCTGTCCTGTGTCACCTCCTTCTCCTTTTGCCTTCAATTTTCCACAGAATCAGGATCTTTTCCAATGAGTGGCTCATCTCATCAAGTGACCAAAGGATTGGAGCTTCAGCTTCAGCATCAGTCCTCCCAATGAATACTTAAGTGTTGATTTCCTTTAGGATTGACTGATTTGATGTCCTCGCAGTCCAAGAGACTTTCAAGAGTCTTTGCAGCACCACAACTTAAAAACATCAATTTTGTGCTCTGCCTTCTCTATGGCTTACAAATTGTATTGGGATTCTATGGTTTATTAATATTATTGGCCACTATCAAGATGCTGCTTGAATGTGAGGGCAAGTAATAAATGTTTCCTACCTTAGGAGATGGGCAAACTGGAGGATAGATAATGTATAATAAACTTATACACATTTGTTAATTGGGTGGACTTTAGGTAACTTAGCTGTGTATCTCATATTATATAGTAGGTTAGCCAGGCTTGTTCACAGAGCAGTGGTAAACTTCTTAGAAACTTTTGAGGACTCTTAAGATCTAAGGTAGGAACTGGAACACTATCATTTGTCACATCATTATGGTAAAAGCAAGTTAAAAATCCACCAGGGGTAGAAAGAAAAAGATAACAGATTATTTGAGGTGAAGACCTACAAAGAAGTGTTTGATTAATGGGAAGGTGAAGAATTGGCAACAATCCGAAGNAGGGATGGGGCAGTGGTCAAAGGATAGGCAATATAACTCTGGTTAGAAATTCACTGCCAGAATTGACCCCCTACCTAGTCTAGCAGTTTGCTATTCTCTGGATTTGTACTCAGATATTTATACTTTGAGAAAGGCATAAATATACTCTTGGGGAAAAAAAGGGGGGGGGGAGTAAGAAATGTTCCTACCTGAAGTTATTAACAGAAGTATATATTTCAAATCTTAAAATGTTACGGTAGTATGTGACCTTATGATTAAAGTTTAAAGCCCTTAGAGTTTATCTGGGCTTCCCTGGTGGCTCAGATAGTAAATAATCTGCCTGTAATGTGGGAGACACAGGCTCAATCCCTGGGTTGGGAAGATCTGCTGGAAGGGAATGGCAACCCACTCCAGTATTCTTGCCTGGAGAATCCCGGTAGACAGAGGAGACTGGCAGGCTACAGTCCATGGGGTCACAAAGAGTTGGACACAACTGAGCGACTAAGTACAGAGAGCCAAACAGAGCTTATTGACATAGAACGTGCTCAATAATCATAGCAGTATTAATATTATACTATTATAAAATCAGTCCATGGTTGTTATAATTTTCATCAGAGACTGAAAACGATGACCACAAATTTTAAAGACAAAAGCAGGCTGTGCTCACTAGGAGAGTGTAGGCGATAAAGATAGGATTCAAAATAATTGAAAGGGTAACCATCTTTCCTTTCATAAGCTGGCTTCTTGATACAACGACAAATTTCTGATGCTCAGTTGTTTGTTGGTTTTTTCCTTTTGAGGACCTAAGGTTGACTATCACTTTACTTTTTAATATTGATTTTTAGTTCTTTCAAGGAGCATTGTTCTTTACTTGGATCACTACTGCTATACCCAAAACACTCACCAGTTTCTGTCTCTGAATAAAAGAAATAACTCACAGGAGATTTTGTAAATTTTCCTTATTGTTAGCAACTACTGGAAAATAGCTCATGCTCCAAAGTTGAAAACAACAAAATCTTAATTACTCTGCTCACTCCTAAGTCTATATTCTTTTTTACCAACTAGGTTCTTAGGAAAGACTATAACATACTGAACAGTGAAAATGGAGAATGCAGTTGAGATTTCAGAATGTCTAAACATGAATAGAAGTGGTTCTTGTTAATGTTCAGTTGCTAAGTCATATCCAACTCTTTGTGACCGCATGGACTGAAGCATTCCAGGCTCCCTTGTCCCTCACTATCTCCCAGAGTTTGCTCAGAGTTATGTCTAATTGAGTGGCTGATGCTATCTTACCATCCTGTCCTGTGTCACCTCCTTCTCCTTTTGCCTTCAATTTTCCACAGAATCAGGATCTTTTCCAATGAGTGGCTCATCTCATCAAGTGACCAAAGGATTGGAGCTTCAGCTTCAGCATCAGTCCTCCCAATGAATACTTAAGTGTTGATTTCCTTTAGGATTGACTGATTTGATGTCCTCGCAGTCCAAGAGACTTTCAAGAGTCTTTGCAGCACCACAACTTAAAAACATCAATTTTGTGCTCTGCCTTCTCTATGGCTTACAAATTGTATTGGGATTCTATGGTTTATTAATATTATTGGCCACTATCAAGTGGCTGCTTGAATGTGAGGGCAAGTAATAAGTGTTTCCTACCTTAGGAGATGGGCAAACTGGAGGATAGATAATGTATAATAAACTTATACACATTTGTTAATTGGGTGGACTTTAGGTAACTTAGCTGTGTATCTCATATTATATAGTAGGTTAGCCAGGCTTGTTCACAGAGCAGTGGTAAACTTCTTAGAAACTTTTGAGGACTCTTAAGATCTAAGGTAGGAACTGGAACACTATCATTTGTCACATCATTATGGTAAAAGCAAGTTAAAAATCCACCAGGGGTAGAAAGAAAAAGATAACAGATTATTTGAGGTGAAGACCTACAAAGAAGCGTTTGATTAATGGGAAGGTGAAGAATTGGCAACAATCCGAAGTCAGTTTATCACAAATAGTCATGTAACTGTAATGCCATAATATCATTTAAAAATACTTAGAAAATAATCTCTATAGCTGCCAAATATGCTCTTGATTTTAGATAAATTAACTATAATATCATTAAGTATATATATATATAATTAAGAGGATTATAATTTAAAATCATCTAGAAAATTTAAAGGGAGGATGCTAGCAGGGAAGTATAGAATTAGAGAGCTTTGGTTGAGGATAGACCTTCTGGTACTTCAGTAGATACAACCCATTAATTGAGATTATTGTCCTTAGTAGGAGGAATTAAAAAAAAAAAAAGAATGCACAGGTAAAAATATATTAGAAAGACTGTGTATAAGTTGATAGTGATATTTTGCCTTAAGAAAAGAAACAGAAGTAGGAAGGTCCTATCTGGCAAACTCAAAGAATGATTTTAGCAAAAATAATTCAAGAAAGATAATAACCAAATCCCTTTGAAAGGATTTAAGTAGACTTTAAAGACAGAGGAGCACAATCCACCCCTCCCACAATTTTGCATCAAATTGCATCAGGCAATATGCAGAGCATTGATAAGCAAATGAGTGAAAATAATAAGCAAATACATTTTTAAAATTTATTATTCTAAAACAAGCCCAAACTACTCTTGACTTGAAATCACTCAAGTACCTTTATACTGATATACTGGTAAGTTTGAAAGTGAGTGGTTCTGAGGCAGCTGATAATAACCTGATCAGCAAAAAACCATGTCAGTCTGAAGAATGAGTAGGAGCATGGGTTGCCAGGGGAGGACACAAGTGAACTTTCTCTGCTGGTGAGAAAGCTCTAAATCTTATTACATGGGCAAGTAAATATCTCAGACTTTAATAGTACACTGAAATTTTTTGCATTACACTTAACGCATATAAATGTCTAAAATTAAATACTGTGTATTTCATTATTTTAAAATAAATATGACATGGTAAAGAACCAAATAAAAGTCAATATTGAAATACTGTTCTTGAGTTAGTTATCAAGTTTGGTATTCTGTGTGGTATTGATAAATACTCTGCTGTATAAGTTTGAACAAATAATCACATTAACGATAATGAGATGCAAGTTTCTCATAGTTGGTGAAGACAGTTGCAAACAAGCAACAACAGAAACGAAATGTTAAAACAAATTCTAGAATATTGGCTCAGAAATATGTGAATTCATTAAATATAAGTATTTAAATATATAGGTGAACTATAAATAAAAATATAAATATGGTTGCTGCTCAGTCACTAAGTCGCATCTGACTCTGTTACCCCGTGGGCTGCAGCATGCCAGGCTCCTCTGTGCTCCCCTATCTCCTGGAGTTTGCTCAGATTTATGTCCATTAAGTTGGTGATGCTATCTAACCATCTTGTACTCTGTCATCCCTTTCTCTTTTTGCTTTCAATCTTAATATAGATATCACTAAATTTAATTCCATATATAAATATATATACCTATATAAGCATATGCCATATGCATATTTTAGAGATAGAGAGATTAAATAGATGGTTGATAGAAGATATGCATATAATCCCTGATTACTCTGTATGCTGAAATAATTTAGAAGCAATGGTATACAAGTATCAATTAATACAGTAGCATCGAAATTTTAACTATAATATTCTTGAGTATTAAGAATCGGTGTCCTTAATTATTTGGATGATTCCAGAGCTGGGGCATAGAAAACATAAGTTAGCAACATATTGCTATTGCAGAAGCTAAGTAGGTGCTCAGAATAAGGCCAGGACAAAAAGTCAGGGAATGATCTCAAAGGGGCTCCCACTGGCTTTATATGGAAGTATTAGAATAGTGACAGTATATAACATACAGTTTGTAATGTTTAATTCTCTGGTTAGGGGATACCAAGCATTTTGCAATGGCCTCTAGCAGTGACAGTAGTTGATATCACTAAACTATCAACAAGTCTTATCTGACTCTTGCAATCCCATGGACTGTAGCCTGCCAGGCTTCTCTGCCAATGGGATTTTTCCAGGCAAGAATATTGTAGTGGGTTGCCATTTCCTTCTCCTGGGGAACTTCCTGACCCAGGAATTGAACCAAGGTCTCCCACATTGCAGGCAGATACTTTACCAACAGCTATACGGGAAGCCCAAAGAGGAGGTGCAGCACTTCCTTTTCTTTTCATTTTTTTGAGACAAACATCAAATACATTTGTTTCTTAACAGTCATCACCAAGTGTGCTCAGTTGGTTCCGTTTCCCACCTCACTGGAACTAGTTATACATATTCAAACTTCAAACCAGCACTTACTTACATTGCATTATACAATCATCTGATGTGTTTTTAAAATGAGTCTCATTATAAGAATAAAAGACTGAAAGTCTTGTCCAAAGTTATATTTCTTCTAGCAGACTTACTAAAATTACAGAGAATGTTGAATAAGAAGGTTTTGTTGAAGTCTAGGTCTGATACTTTAAAATGCCCTGTGATATTGAGAAAATCACTTAATTTCCAACCTTTATCTTAGCTCAAAAAATGTGGGCAATAAAAATAACAGTCATAGCAAAAATATCCTCACAGAGTTTTTGTCAGTATTGTTAAGAAGCTTTCCTTTCAGCCATGTGAGCCTATTTCACTTCAGTCCTATTTCAAGTTCCAGTATAACATTGCCATTCAACAAGATCTCACTCCTAGTCTAGTGTTTTCAATAATATTATCACTGTCAGTATATCTTAGGGAAAACCCTTTGTTTTATTACAAATGCTGCAAAGGGAGACACTGAACCCAAAGACAGTCATGTTCTAATTTGAGTGTTTATTTCTTCAAATATTGTTTTCTATTTATGCTTTTGAGTGTATTATAGGTTTTTCATGAAAGAAGAGTTGAATGGGAAAGGAAAATCTTCAAATATCTCTAGGAAAGTTTTAAACAAGAAAGCTAAAATACATTCAATATATTAAATATTTAAGATATATAGTAATATTATATTTTATTGAAAAGACAAATACATGCAGACCCTACATATATATTCCATTAATGCTTCATGTTGAATACCAAAATAAAATATACCCAGATCAGTACACTTGTCAATGAGACAACAAAATATATTCTGGCCTGCCCCCAGTCAAAAAAGATTTTGCAAATCAAGTTTGCATGCTGAAATGTAAGTGTAATGTCCTAAGGTTATATTCCAGAACATTTTAAATGAACACTCAATATTTCCTCTGTATGACAATATAAACATGAATATATGAAAATATAAATTTTTCTTTCTGAATCCACATTTTTACCATGAATTCCAAATGTCCCTTAGGGTTATAAAAATGTTATTGCCTGAAACCAGAATTGAATTTGAGCTCTGAATAACTTTAATTAAATTTTTAAAAGCTATATATTACATAAAATTTTAAATTGCACAAAGGTCTTTTTTTACTTATAAATTGTATGTTTTGTAGATTTATAAATATATTTAATTTAGTTTATTTCTTTCTTTTAGAATGTAAATTTAAAGAACAAAGAAATTGGTGAAATAAGAATATAGTCAAGTTGCTTAATTCTCTCTAGAGAGGATATAGTAAAGATCTCAAATTTTTTATTCAAATTAAAAAAATAAAAACAGCTCTGAAATCAAATTTTTCTCTCAAAGGTTTAAAGTAAACTCATTTGATGATGATATAATATTACTTATATCTATCTTACTTATCAGTCAGTTCAGTTCAGTCACTCAGTCATGTCCAACCATTTGCAAGCCCATGGACAGCAGCACGCCAGGCCTCTCTGTCCATCAATAATTCCTGGAGTTTACTCAAACTCATGTCCATTGAGTCGGTGATGCCATCCAACCATCTCATCCTCTGTCATGCCCTTCTCCTCCCTCCTTCAATCTTTCCCAGCATCAGGGTTTTTTCAGATGAGTCAGTTCTTCACATCAGGTGGCCAAAGCATTGGAGTTTCAACTTGAACATCAGTCCTTCCAATGAATATTCAGGACTGATTTCCTTTAGGATGGACTGGTTGGATCTCCTTGCAGTCCAAGGGACTTTCAGGAGTCTTTATCAACACCACAGTTCAAAAGCATCAATTCTTCGGCTCAGTTTTCTTTATAGTCCAACTCTCACATCCATACATGACCACTGGAAAAACCATATCCTTGACTAGAAGGACCTTTTTTGGCAAAGTAATGTCTCTGCTTTTTAATGTGATGTCTATTTAGGTTATAACTTTTCTTCCAAGGAGTAAGTATCTTTTAAATTCATGGCTGCAGTTACTATCTGCAGTGATTTTGGAGCCTCCGAAAATAAAATCTGTTACTGTTTCCACTGTTTCACCATCTATTTGCCATGAAGTGATGTGACCAGATGCCATGATCTGCCATGATCTTACAGAGCCCAACACAATGATGACAACACAGTAATACTAAAATGTTGATTCCTGTACTTTATTCCACATATTTACAAAAGTTTTACGGCACATCATCTAAGATTTAATTTGGCTTAATAGTGTGGATCTAGATTGCCTGTGTTTGAGTTTGAGCTCTGCTGTTTACCAGCTACAAGACCCTGGACAAATTATAAATCTTCCAAGATTTTTAATTCCTTCATCTATTCATTGCAAGAAAATAACAGTAGCTGCATCATGGCTTAACTGAAAAATACACGAGGTAACTTACTTAAAATAATTAATACTCAATGTTGCTAAAGTAGTTGGTACTCAATATTGCTAGAAATGGATAATTCAGGGTTTTTTTCTATAGAATAAAGTGATCAGATTTCAGAATCAAAATTAAAAACCAATATATATAGATCCAACATGAGGTTTTTAAGAAGTAGGAACAATTCTCCTGAGATCAAAATAAAGATGATTTCAAATTGGCTTATTAGTAGAGCCACTTGATTTCAAAGAAACACATTCATTTCAATCTGCAAGTATAGTAGAGAGTTGCCATATTAAAAATGGAAATAATTCTGCCATAAATTACATTTAAAGACATCACATGATGAAATGAGATTCTTAACTTCAAAGGCATTGGATGATGCTTTCCAGTGTTAAATAATTATTAAGACACTTAAAGCTTTGCAAGTTTATAATGGAGTGTTTTATGCAATATATTATAAAAAAAACTTCAACTTCTATGGAATATCATATTTCCTAAAGACTGCTTTTTTAAAAAATAAAGCTTGAGAATTTGATGCACAGGCTTACAAATCATGCTTTTATCTAGAAAGTTATTACACAAAATATATTTGTTAGTTTAGCAGTGTGGTGATATGGAACCAACAAATTTGTTGAATTATCAATTTTGAGATTTCAAATCAAAGATATAGTTAAGGTGATTTTTAAAAGAAAAATACTATAAAATATCTCTAAAGCATCAGTTCATAGAAACAAAAGGAAGAAAAAACAGTTCATTACTTTTCACTTGGTTGTGACTTATTTGGTTATTTAACAAGAGCCACCAGTGTTTTGTTTTTTTTTACAAAATTGTAAGTTTAAGAAACTGTCACCTACAAGTTAAAAAAAAATTTAGATTTATCTCAAATCAATCATAAAGGAAATTCAGTCACTGAATGTGACACATGCTATGTTGCCATGAAATATTTTTGAAAGCATCTATTCAAAAATTATCATCAGTTAAGTTGAAGAGATGACTTTTCTGAGCTTTGCCACATTCATTAAAATCTATGACATGCCAAGTTTTACTCTAATTCATTTTTAAAATTTTATTCTTAATATTCTTGCATATTCTACAATGCATTTCCTTTGTGTAATTGTTAGATATAATTGCCCAACTAATCCTTCTTTCTTAGTTTTGAATCCTAAATGCTTTCTCTGTCTCCAAATCACATGCATTTCACATGTTGTGATGCTTGAAGTTATCCCATTGGTTCTATCTTTCCATTATGGTGTTAATATAATCCTGTAATGCTAAAATCTATTCCATATATTACTAACTTCTCTAATAAAGTATTGATAGTTATGTGTTTACTTTCTTTTTAATGCTTCCTTTTAATTCATAAGTAAATTCTCTAAACTACAAAAATATTGTGTATTATTTTATTTCATCAGCTTTTTAGAGGTATACATCTCAATAACTTTATTAGATATGCAACAGTTAAGTCTATCCTTCATAAACTATGCAATTACCTAAGCTTCCATTTTTTCCAAAGTAGCTTTCACAATAAAAGTCATTCTGTTTTATGGCATTAGGCCTACAAGTGGCAACAGATGTACTCACATGTAATGAAGCATCGGGCCCCGATTTGGCATTGCTAGTCAAGAGTTCCCTCTTATAGGAGATGTTACTTTTTGTACTCACCAAGCTCTCCTGCTAAATTAATCTTTGGTTGGCATTTATATCTACTTCAAACTAGCTTGCCACTTCCTCAGTATGGCACCATGACAACCTAACAGATGGGCCTAAGGACAAGCATGCCAGATGATCTGAATGACAACCAGGTTTAAGTATTATGGGACAGATTCCCATCCTCAAATATTGAAATAACGATCCACATCAAATATGTGAATATTTTAAAGAATGAATAAGTATCTGTCACTTAAACATTACATAATTTTTAAATAATTTTTTCAAGTGTGTGCCAAAATTGAAGATAAATCACACTAACACATATAGCTATGTGTGCTCCTGTCCAGATACCAGATTAATGAAATTGAGAACAGACTGGCTATCCCAAAGCTTCTTAGAATTATAGTGGATGAGAAAGTCACCTTCCATTAAACAAGGTGTTGAGATATCTAAAGTCAGCTGCTTGGTTTATTTCTCAATTTATTCTCAACGTCTTTTCTCAGTTATAGGCTAACTTTCTGTCCTAATCCTTGGATACTGTGAGTCTTCTGATTTCTTCTCTACCATACTCTGTGTTATGAATTTTTCCTTATTCTTTTTTATCTTTCTCTTTCATACTTCTATTTTCCAATGCAGGTTTTACTCCAATCTCTAAGAACCTCCACTCTTCTTTACCAGTCTGGTTGTGCCTATTTTAACTTATTGTAGTTATTGTTATTACTATTTATTATTATTGCATTGCAGCATCACCTTCCTCTTTGAGCCATGATGTACTTAGCTATATGATCCTGTGTTTGACCAGCATTCATTATTAATCGTATACTGCCTTTACTTCATCTTTATCTGCTTTTTCTTATTTTACCTATTATTTTCCTTCTGAGGAAACATTAGGTTTATATATTTCTCATGACTAGGGACAATATTAACAGAAATATTTCCAAAATCTAAGTGGATTAATGTTTGAAAGACATATGGCTAAATGTGAGGATGTTCTTCTAAAATAATCATATTTTCCCCTAAATGTTAGAAGGAATTAAGGATTCTATAATTTGGCTAGGTTTATCCAGTATGAGGCTTCTCCGGTGGCTCAGAAGTTAAAGTGTCTGCCTGGAATGCAGGAGACCCGGGTTTGATCCCTGGGTAGGGAAGATCCCCTGGAGAAGGAAATGGCAACCCACTCCAGTACTCTTGCCTGGAGAATCCCATAGAAGGAGGAGCCTAGTAGGCTACTAGTTCATGGGGTCGCAAAGAGTTGGACATGACTGAGCGACTTCACTTATCCAGTATGGGTTAAAATATAAAATTAAGTAAATTAGAACATTTGGAAGAAGAAACATTTCATTTAAAACATTGTATTTGGATAGCCTGATACGTGATAGAAATGCTTCATTGTCCTAAATGGATTTCCACCACATTTTCATAAAGCTTTATCATATAGTTAGAGAGAAGTTTCCAAAGTACTTTAGCATTTTACTTTCAAAAGTTAAGGTCACATGTTATTTTACAAGTATATAAGTAAAATTCAGAGGAGAGTTTAATTATTCTCCGTGAGGCCGCCCAAAGACCATCTTAAGAAGATCAGTAATCCTTCTTTCTTCACACCATCTGAACATCCTTTCCAGGATGTATGCACTTAGGCATACAGCTTATATGCTAAAGGTATGAATTAACCTTCATTACCTACATTAAATCCCCAAATCACCTGTCTGGCATATATACTTAATGCTTGATAAAACCCAACATTTTTCTCCAAAATTATTTAAAGTAATTCTATGAAATGCCATTAAATAATACAATGAATGGTAATTTAAAGGATAGTGGGCATTTAGAACAAGAGAATAACTAACAGAATCTGCCAAATGAAGCCTAGCTATGTTGAACTCTGACTCCAGCTCTAGAAGTAATTCATTCTGGTAACCTCTGAGATTTTGAGTGCTTCCATTTTTCCTTTTTGAATTTAAATAGTTTTTATAATAACTTATTGCATGACTTTTTTCCAAGTCTAACTTTGTTATACTGAGTCTTAGAAATACAATTTTACTTGAAGACCACGTTTAAATAAGACAGGGGAACATTGCCTACAGGAAGCTTCTGCCTACTGGTACAGCTCAACTTTGTTACATAATTTTAGTGCTGAATTTAGTCATTAAATTCCAGGAGCTGGACTTCACCTCTGCAGACTCAGGATTTCTGCTATACTAATATCAAGAGATTATCAGAATCTGAAGTGGAATATTCATTCACATCAACAAAACTCAAAGAGATGGATATAAATTCTAACAAAGACTATGAATTAATATAATTTATATGCGTAAACCCACTCCAGTGTTCTTGCCTGGAGAATCCCAGGGACGGGGGAGCCTGGTGGGCTGCCGTCTATGGGGTTGCACAGAGTCAGACATGACTGAAGTGATTTAGCAGCAGCAGCACACACATAAACATGATGATCAAATGAACTGAATCCATGACTACCAGTTTTCGGACTTTCTCTTTTGGGGCACAACCACATGGAACGTCTTATTGTAGTCAGAAGATTTATTAGTCAGCTGGAGTCAGGAGCAAAGTTTTCTGTGTTCTCTTAGATAACGATGAGTTAGGTACAGCCACAAAATTGTACCTAGGAAGACATAAGAACACAAAGTTTATTATATTCACACATTCTATTGAGAGTATAGAGCTGCTAAAGGTTCACATATTCAGAGCACTGTCCATCCTAGTAACGTCTTTAAAGAACACATTTTTTTTTTTAACTTTTACAATCCTACGTCATCTGTGCCAGCATTGCTCTAATGTACTAATGTACTCTATAGATAAGTTAATAATTTTCTATAGACTTCTACCAACTGCTAGGTGTTGTCCTTTTCATTATAGGGGACTGGAATGCAAAAGTAGGAAGTGAAGAGATACCTGGAACAGGCTAGTTTGGCCTCAGAGTACAAAATGAAGCAGGGCAAAGGCTAACAGAGTTTACCAAGGGAATTCACTGGTTATAGCAAGCACCCTCTTCCAACAACACAAGCGAACACTCTACACGTGAACATAACAAGATGGTCAATACCAAAATCAGACTGATTGTATTCTTGCAGCCAAAGATGGAGAACCTCTACACAGTCAGCAGAAGCAAGACCAGGAGCTGACTGTGGCTTAAATCATGAATTCCTTATTGCCAAATTCAGACTTAAATTAAAGAATGTGGGGAAAACCACTAGATCTTTCAGATATGACTTAAATCAAATCCCTTATGATTATACAGTAGAAGTGACAAATAGAGTCAAGGGATTAGATTTAATAGACAGAGTGCCTGAAGAACAATGGACAGAGGTTTGTGAGGCCATCCCCAAGAAAAAGTGCAAAAAGGCAAATTGGTTTTCAGAGGAGGCCTTACAAATAGCTGAGAAAAGAAGAGAAGTGAAAGGCAAAGGAGAAAAGGAAAGATACACCCATTTGAATGCAGAGTTCCAAAGAATAGCAAGGAGAGATAAGAAAGCCTTACTCAGTGATCATTGCAAAGAAAGAGAGGAAAACAATAGAATGGGAAAGTCTAGAGATCACTCCAAGAAAATTAGAGATACCAAGGGAACATTTCATGCAAAGATGGGCACAATAAAGGAGGAAATGGTATGGCTTAACAGAAGCAGAAGAGGTGTCAAGAATACACAGAGGACTATACAAAAAAAATCTTAATGACCCAGATAATCTTAATAGTGTGATCATTCACCTAGAGCCAGACATCCTGGAATGTAAAGTCAGGTGGTCCTTAGGAAGCATCACTATGAACAAAGCTAGTGGAGCTGATGGAATTCCAGTTGAGATGTTTCAAATCCTAAAAGATGATGCTCTGTGAAAGTGCTGCACTCAATATGCCAGCAAATTTGGAAAACTTGGCAGTGGCCACAGGACTTTGGGATTCATTCCAATCCCAAGAAAGGCAATACCAAAGAATATTGAAACTACGGCACAATTGCACCCTTTTCACATGCTAGCAAAGAGACGTTGAAAATTCTCCAAGAGAGGCTTCAACAGTATGTGAACTGAGAACGTCCATATGTTTAAGCCTGATTTAGAAAAGACAGAGGAATGAGAGATCAAATTGCCAACATCTGTTGGATTATAGGACAAGGAAGGTAGTTCCAGAAAAAACATTTACTTCTGCTTTAATGACTATGCCAAAGTGTTTGACTGTGTGGATAACACAAATTGTGGAAAATTCTTAGAGTTGGGAATAGCAGACCACCTTAGCTGCCTCCTGAGAAATGTGTATGTAGGTCAAGAAGCAACATCTAGAACTGGACATGAAAAAATGGACTGGATCCAAATTGGGAAACAGTACATTGAGTATATTTTCACCCTGTTTATTTAATGTATATGAAGAGTCAGTTCAGTTCAGTTCAGTTCAGTCACTCAGTCATGTCCGGCTCTCTGCGACCCCATGAATTGCAGCATGCCAGGCATCCCTGTTCATCACCATCTCCTGGAGTTCACTCAGACTCAAGTCCATCGAGTCTGTGATGCCATCCAGCAAGCAAATGCTAGGCTGGATGAAGCACAAGTTGGAATGAAGATTGCCGGGAGAAATATCAATAACCTCAGATATGCAGATGACACCAGCCTTATGGCAGAAAGTGAAGAGGAACTGAAGAACCTCTTTATGACAGTGAAAGAGGAGAGTGAAAAAACTGGCTTAAAACTCAACATTCAAAAAATTAAGATCGTGGGATCTGGTCATATCACTTCATGGCAAGTAGATGGGGAAACAATTGAACAGTGATAGATGTTATTTTTTGGGGTTCCAAAATTACCTGGTGACTTCAGATGGTGACTGAAGCCATGAAATTAAAAGATGCTTGCTTCTTGGAAGAAAAGCTCTGATCAAATGAGACAGCATATTAAAAAGCAGAGACATTACTTTGCTGACTAAGGTCTGTCTAGTCAAGGCTATGGTTTTTCCTGTGGTCATGTATGGATGTGAGAGTTGGACTGTGAAGAAGGCTGAGCACCGAAGAATTGATGCTTTTGAACTGTGGTGTTGGAGAAGACTCTTGAGAGTCCCTTGGATGGCATGGAGATGAAACCAGTCAATCCTAAAGGACATCCTTCCTAAATATTCATTGGAAGGACTAATGCTGAAGCTGAAGCTCCAATACTTTGGCCTCCTGATGGAAAGAACTGACTCATTGGAAATGACCCTGATGCTGTGAAAGACTGAAGGCAGGTGGAGAAGAGGATGACAGAAGATGAGATGGTTGGATGGCATTACCGACTCAATGGATATGAGTTTGAGCAAGCTCCTGGAATTAGTGATAGACAAGGAAGTCTGATGTGCTGCAATCCATGGGGTCTCAAAGGTTCAGACATGACTGCACAACTGAAATGAACTGAACCCCTAGGTGAGGAACCCATCTGTCTTCAAAGAACATATATTTTCTGTCTCAAAAAATCATCATTCTATCCAAGTTTGAATTGGAGATCTGTACCAAGAAAAATAAATTAGCAATGTGGAAATATATATATATATATATATATTTTTTGTGTGTGTGTAACTTTAATTACTTTGTCACCTGACTGAGGCTGAACTTTCCACTTAAATGTTTAGTTCAGTTCTCTCTCAGATTTTCTGAAATACAGTAAGTCATTGAAGCTTTTTAACTATGCTAAGTTTTATGTTCTCTCACTAGCTCACTGCAGGAGACTAATAGCTTGGTCAAAACCCTGCAGCTCAAAAAAATAAAAATTTGAAAGTTGGGTTAAATATCTTCTTTGTTTTGTCTTCTAGTCTGAGTCTCAGATTCATCCACTGAGACAGAGATAGTTCAGCCTATTACCATATGTTGATCATAAATTCATCTTTTATAGCCTATTCTTCCTTTATCAGGCCCCTGTGTACCTTCCTATATCCCAGTAGGGGCAGACACATGAAACACGTATAGTTTTGGTTTCTAAAGAATTTCTAAAAATACCTTTACTAGCTTTCACTTCTAGTACCTATGGCTAAACATTAACATGATTTTCATTCATTCTGTCAGCTTTGATCACCCTATCTTTTTTGATTAAGGAAAATCTCTTTATTTTATTGATATTACTGAATCAGATAGTATTACCTCTTAGATTAATGAAGCGTTTGTACACACAATTTGATCTCTAACTCACCTTTTTTAAAAAACTTAATGTTTTACAGGTCTGAGGATATCTTCACCATCAACAATTTCTATATACTTTCTATCTCCTCTTTTCTACAGGCTGAGCATGCTATGCCTAGAAACTATCTTCCACTGTGAAGAAATTTCTATCCATCTATTTGTTTCTTTGACCTAACTATTCTCTAGATTTCCTTTATGGACTAAAAAGGAGACAGTTCTCTTGAAAATTCATACATTTGGTTGGCATTTGTCCCCTTCTTCACCTGTGTAAAGAAATGTTAGGAAATCTAGATGAGAGAGAAAAATCTTGCACACAGATGCATGTTATCTGAGTAATTCCTCACCCAGTGGGGAAAAGGACACAATCAAAGTTTTAGGATATTACTCCACACTGTATTTTCTACAGTAAGGATAATAGCACCTGTCTGCAGCCATCTTACTGAGTTGCTGCCAAGGGAACAATAATTTCAGGAAACATGCAAAGGCCTTTGAAATTCTTAAAAGGAGAAAAACTCGAGATAAATTCCAAGGAGAAGTTTATCTTACAGGCAGCAATGGAAACAATTCTTTTATCTTTATCTTTTCTATATTCAATCCTGTAATTTTGCCAGTAGAGTATATTTTTCCCCCTTACCTTCTCAAAAAAGAAAATATAAACAAACAAAAGCAATGAACAAAACTACATACAGACACACATATACAAATACATTCTTATAGAAAATTCTCATTGCTCCATTCATGTGTTCTTATTAAGAAGTGAGTAGATCTCCACTAGAAAAGGCAACTGATGTGTTCAAGGTGTAGGTCATATGAAACTGATATTTAAATATTTGTTTGTTTATTTATTTGGCTGTGTTAGGTATTTGTTGTGGCATGTGATATATTTTGTTGTGGGGCTTGGGCTCAGTACTTGCAGCATGCAGGCTTAGTTTCTCTGCAATCTGTTTGATCTTAGTTTCCTAACGGGTCGAACCCACCTCTCCCACTTTGCAAGATGGATATTTAACCACTGGAGCACTAGGGAAGTTATGAAACACATACTGATATCAAAACTTGCTAACCTCCTTTTTTTCAAAATTCTGAAAAGCATAATTACACCAAATATGGTAATTTATGAGCAGATTTGTTATTTCTGGCTAGGAAAGTAAGACTTGAGATTCTACTATTATTAGTGATACTAGAGGGACTTTCTTCCTCACTTGAAATCCAATAGCACTCTACTTGTAATTCTTTATTATCTTCCTCTCTTTTACAAGAATTCACCAATCTGATTTTCCTTGTTAGACTATGCACTCCATGATTATATAGGGTCCACACCTAATGCCAAGTGGTATCCCCCTCAGTGCCTTACATTTAGAGTAAGCCCAATAAATATTTGTTGTATAAGTGTCTAAGAAGCATTACGCAAGGATCATCTCTGGCTTGGGATAAAACAAAACATAATAGCATGAGAATGGATCTTACAACTTGCTATGCCAATCTTTACCCGAATGAAAGTGAGTAGGCTCNGGGGAGGCAGATCCAAAAGGCCCCCTGTAGACCCAGCTCGCCACTCCCATGAGGCCTCCTCACTCCACCAGGGATCTGCCCCCACAGTTCCAGGTCCACAGTGGGACACTCTCCCCTCTCCTAGGAGGGCACCTGCCCACATGGAAAGCAGTGACTGAACGCCAGAGGCCCTCCTCTCAGGGCCCAGAGCCCCAGCTTGTCAAGTCCCCTCAGCTTCACATGCTGAGACCATTGCAGTCCTGCTGCTCATTCATTCATTCATGCTTCTGTTGAACATCATCCTGGACCAGGTCTGAGGCTTCAGCAAGCCATGAGGGCCCTGAACCTAAGGCCAGTCCAGATCTGGCCATTCCAGACACAGCCCAACCTCTAAGGGCACCTGTGGCTCTCACCTTAAAGGCTCCACTTGTAATGAAACGGCCCCAGCTCTCATTTTCCAGCTTTGGCTCTTGGCCGCAGAAAGAACAAGTGTTCTTGGCCTTTGGGAAAGGGGATCCAAGATACAAACCAGGAAAGAGAACAACTAGAGCCCACACTGAGAAAGCCTCCAGCATTTCACCCCCAACCAGGGATGGTTAGCTTCCCTTTCACGTGGAAGGTTAGGTTTCTGTCTTGCCAGCTCTCCATCTGCACACCGCCCTGGCCCCCTACAGGCAAGTGGGTCCTGCTCACTGCTGGCTGTAGCTAGCTGGACAGCTTCCAGCGCCAGACCTTAGTCTCGTCCTTACCTGAGTTTTCTCTCTGAGTTATTTCTTACTTTAAACAGAGTACATTCCAGGGGCCCCTGCCTTGTCAGAACCTAGGAAACCCGACAAACCAGCCCCTTTTCCATCATAAGCCAATGGGCATTCCAGCAGAGCGGTTGGAGGGTGCCGGAGCCGGGGCACAGGGCCATGCCCCTCTGAGCTCTCAGCCTGTCATCCGCAGAGTGGATTGGGCCCCAGTTCCTGCGCTGGGGTCCTGTCTGGGCCAGGGTCTTCCCCNAATTGTGTCCATATATTTGTGGTTTTTCTCTGGGCTTGATAGTCCTAACTGTTCCATTTGTATCAAAAATACATATTATTTTTTATACTATGAGTCTGTGCTAAGTCCTTTCAGTCATATCTGACTCTTTTTATATCATGATAAAAATAAAGTTTCTATTTTCAAAATTTCTTCTGCATCAATTCATATAACCATTGTTATTATTTTTGTTCTCTAAGAAACTTTATTCTCTGTTTTCTTCTAGAACTTTTAGTTTTATAGATTATGTCTATTGTCCATCTGGGGCTAAGTTTTGTATATAATGAGATGAATGTGTGCACAGTGAATCACTCAGTCATGTCCAAATCTTTGTGATGCCATGGACTGTAGCCCACCAGGCTCCTCTGTTCATGGTAATATCCTGGCAAGAATACTTGAGTGGGTTACCATTTCCTCCTCCAGGGAATCAAACACACATTTCCTGTGGCTTTTGCTTTGGCAAGCAGATTCTTTACCACTGGGATTTTCTACAAATTTATGCCCAGTTCAGTTCAGCTCAGTCTCTCAGTGATGTCTGACTCTTTGCAACCCCATCAACTGTGGCACGCCAGGCCTCTCTGTCCATCAGTAATTCCTGGAGCTTACTCAAACTCATGTCCATTGAGTTGATGATGCCATCCAACCATGTCATCCTCTGTCATCNGCTCAGTCTCTCAGTGATGTCTGACTCTTTGCAACCCCATCAACTGTGGCACGCCAGGCCTCTCTGTCCATCAGTAATTCCTGGAGCTTACTCAAACTCATGTCCATTGAGTTGATGATGCCATCCAACCATGTCATCCTCTGTCATCCCTTCTCCTCCTGCCTTCAATCTTTCCCAGCATCAGGGTCTTTTCAAATGAGTCAGCTCTTCACATCAGGTGGCCAAAGTATTAGAGTTTCAGCTTCAACATCAGTCCTTCTAATGAAGATTCAGGACTGATTTACTTTAGGATGGACTGGTTTGATGATTTGCAGTCCAAGGGACTATCAAGAGTCTTCACCAACACCACAGTTCAAAAGCATCAATTCTTCGGCGCTCAGCTTTCTTTATAGTTCAACTCTCACATCCATACATGGACTACTGGAAAAACCGTAGTCTTGACTAGATGGACCTTTGTTGGCAAAATGATGTCTCTGCTTTTTAATATGCTCTCTAGGTTAGTCATAACTTTCCTCCCAAGGAGTCTTTTAATTTCATGGCTGCAGTCACCATCTGCAGTGATTTTGGAGCCCCTAGAAATAAAGTCTGCCCAGTTATCTCAGTGTTATTCTGATTTATTAAGTCTATCTCTTCTTTATTTTATTACTTTGGCATCATATATTTATATAAAATAAATTACATGTGGAGGTCTACTTCTGTATTCCCACTCACATATGTTGATATATGTCTCCAATCTTTTGCCCACATCACACTGCCTTGATTTTAAATATGACTATATCTAAAGTAAGAATTTACATCTTCTGTTTTGTAATTGAATTATATTTTGTATAATAGTACATAGTGCTTCTTCCCAGATGGTGCAGTAGTAAAGAATCTTCCTGCCAATACAGAGGACACAAGAGATGTGGGTTTGATCCTTGAGTCAGGAAGATTCCCTGGAGTAGGAAATGGTAACCCAATCCAGTATTCTTACCTGGAAAATTCCATGGACAGAGGAGCCTGGTGGGCTACAGCTCATGGGGTCGCAAAGAACCACATGACTGAGTGACTGAGCACACACACATATCCTGTAAAATACCAAGTTTTAGAGTATCTCTGTGTATATTTGAGAAGTGATAAGTCAATTTAGAGCATCAACATACTTTAATGATGCTAAATAATTTCTGAGAATACCCCATCACTAACACAGGGAATAGAGGCTTAAAATGTCTTTAATAATTTTACCATTACATGCATAGCATTCAAACTTTGACTTCTTTAAATTTATTTAAATTAAGAGCTTCTGAAGGAGTGTTTTCATAACATCATAAATATGGACAAAAGCAAGATGAATGTCAAATTTTCATTGTGTTAGAAATGTTTTCAAATATGCTTAAACTTGCATTGAAAATAAAAACAAGTGTCCAACTTACAAAGGAGACATTCACTGGAGAAGTAGTCCCTGATTCAGAATTAAATACATGTATATGTGATATTGGAGAAGGAAATGGCAACCCACTCCAGTGTTCTTGCCTGGAGAATCCCAGGGATAGGGGATCCTGGTGGGCTGCCGTCTATGGGGTCTCACAGAGTCGGACACAACTGAAGCAACTTAGCAGCATATGTGATATATGCATATAATGCACACCCCTTCCACACACACTTTCTTCAATGTAAATAGAGATATTACTACTACTTGATAATTAAGCTATCACAGAGTGTAAAATTTGGGGAAGGGTGCAGGCCTATCAAATTATAATTCATAAGAAGTATTTTATAAATTATTGATGGACAAAATTGTCATAATAAAATGATTAAAATAATATAAGGCTGTAGTAAAAATATTGATTTTCAAAGTATATGTAAACAGACTGTATATAATGAATCTTTGCTCAGTAAAATTTCCTTTCTATGTCTAACATCCTTTACACCAGTCACAAAAAGTAAATAAGATAAGGAAGTATAAATAGAGTAAACCATGGAACTCATAAAATATATGGAGATATCATATAGGAAGAATATTTATGTTGCCCACCTAGAATTTAAAACACTGTAATTATAAGGATTGGTTTTTCACAGTTGTATATCCAAATTCTGTTCACAAAATCATTTTTCTGTGAAAGAAAATCATTTTCTGTCATATGCCTTTTATCCTCACTTTTCTTTAAAACTGCTTATTTCTTTCTATGTCTCATTGTACTTTTGTCCTCTGTAAATCAGTCAGGTAACCTTTAGGGATGCTTTCTGTGGGAGTGTTCTGTAGTATATGAATTACACCAAGAGGAAGAGTCTCAAGTGTAGTTATAGAGCAGAATCTCAAATTACGGATTTTTAATAACCTACCACAACATCTGGAACTGAATTTTTAAAAATAGTTCAAAAAGTTACTACTTTTAGATTTTAGCATTATTATATAGAAAACTGAAGACACAGATGGCATAATTATTTTTACATATCACCAGGGAGCTTTAACATATTATGTTATAATAGAATGGTTTAGACATACGACCTTCATAAATATAAAATTTTAATATGTTATCCCTTATACATGTTCTCAGATGCCATAACAGGGAGGTCAAGTATTATTAACCTTGAAAAAAGAGCAATATAAAATGCCAAAGAAATAAGAAACAATTCGTTTTAAAATTCATCGTAATTTTGTGTTTTTTTACTTTTTAAAAAAGCTTGCTTTTCAATTATGTTAAATTTTGTGAAATTAAATATACTGTTTATATAATTAAATAGATTGATAGTTGTTTTCAGCAACATAACCACCTCTCTGGGTCTTTTTATATCATACATTTATTAGTTAAATATGCAAGCTTAAAAATATAGACAAGAAAATGAAAGAGACTAGAAATCTGTGAGCTTGATTAAGCAAATACTAGATAAAAAATAAGAAATAATATAGATTGATATAGGAAATATAAACATAGTGAAACCTATATACATGTCTATATATAAAATCAGCAAAGCCATTAGTTACTTCTTGAAAGTAGCATCATAAATCTCTAGACATACTACTATAAAGTGAAATAAATAATGAAACATTTTAAAATAAAAAACAGTAAAAGAAAGCTAACATACAGTCTATTAGTGACAAAATGTTAATAATAATATAAACATGTCTTTGCCAATAAATTGAAAATAGAAAATTTCTCCAAAATACAATGTCTTGAAACTGAGAGAAAAATGGTCTATTAAAGTAATTGGATACATGCTTCCTGTCTATTAAAGTAATTGAATACAATTATTTAAAAATCTATTCATAAACAAAATTGCTGATGAGATTAATTTACCAGAGATATTCCAAACATTTAAAAAAGAGGTAAAACCAACCTTTCCTAAAACTTCTAAAATATTAAAAATATTGAGAGAATAATTTCAAGCTAGCTTATGAATCCAGCATATATTGAAATAAAAATCTTACAAAAGCATTAGAACAAAGGAAACTTAAAGATCCATAGCTTTTTGGAGCAAAGAGAGAAAAATCCTTAAGAATAGCCACAAAAATACTATATAAAGGACAATCTGTATTAAACAATTTGATATATGAAATAGGATAATCCATGATGCCAATTGGTTATATTCTTCCAATTCATGGATGCTTTAATAATTAAAAACAAAGGAAAATATAATCATCTCAATAGATTAAGAAACCACATTTGCCAAAATAAATTAATGTTGAACATCAGCAAACATGATACCTGTTTAGGATCTTTTAATCTTTGTCCATGGAAAGAATAGAAAACAAGAATTCAGGAGAGTAAGCTCTTTCTTTTAAAGTATCAGTAGACCGATAAAATGCTAAACCAAAAGATGGAAATTGCCAGTATTCGAAATGAAAATGCAGTCATCACACTGATTTCACAGACATTAAAAGGATAATAAGGGAAATCTACAGCCAAACCTATGCCTATACATTTAACAACTTAGATGAATAAATTCCTTGAAAGGCACTAATTACAAAAAAAGTAGGCTGCTAATAGGTCTATACCTATTAAGGAAATTGAATTCACAGTTAATAGGCTCTCCTCAACCCACGCCTAACACTCATCAAAAAAATTCTCAGGTCCAGATTTTTCACTGGTGAATTTCACTAAGCATTTATGAAGACATAAAACCAACTCTATATAAGCCTCACCAGAAAATAGAGAGAATACTTGTCAAATTGTTTGTTGAGGACAGCACTATCCCGATACCAAATTCAGACAAAGAGAGCAGAAGAAAATCAAACCTTAGCCCAATATCCATCTTGAGCACAGACTCACAATTCTAAAAGATAATCAGTCTATTACATCTAGCAATTTATAATAAAGCTTTACATTTAAGTAGGACTCATACAGTCCATGGGGTTGCAGAAGAGTTGGACATGACTGAGTGACTAATACTTTTAACTTTCATAACAGAAACGCAAGTCTGGTTCAGCATTCAAACATTAATGAATGGTGCAAGTGTACCTAATGCCCAGGTTTTGGTTTTTCGTATCACTCACCAACAAAAGGAACCAGGGTTCCTTAAATAAATGGCTCATTCTAGGGCTATGGTATCAAATATATAGGATGAGTCTGGAGAGTCTTGCTTAATGCCAGAAAGTAAAGCAATGACTCAGCCCCACAAAACGTACGTGTATGCGTGAGAGCACACACACACACACACACACACACACACACACNTGGAACCAATCTGTTGTTCCATGTCCAGTTCTAACTGTTGCTTCCTGACATGCATATAGGTTTCTCAAGAGGCAGGTCAGGTGGTCTGGTAGTCTCATCTCTTTCAGAATTTTCCTCAGTTTATTGTGATCCACACAGTCAAAGGCTTTGGCATAGTCAATAAAGCAGATTAGATGTTTTTGTGGAACTCTCTGGCTTTTTCCATGATCCAGCGCATGTTGGCAATTTGATCTCTGGTTCCTCTGCCTTTGCTCAAACCAGCTTGAACATCAGGGTGTTCACGGTTCACATATTTCTGAAGCCTACATTGGAGAATTTTGAACATTACTTTACTAGCATGTGAGATGAGTGCAATTGTGTGGTAGTTTGAGCATTCTTTGGCATTGCCTTTCTTTGAAATTGGAATGAAAACTGACCCTTTCCTGTCCCAATGTATTCAATATTGTATCAGAAGTTTTATCAGTGCATTAAGGCAAGAAGTGCCTTTTGACTATGTCAAAGCCTTTGACTGTGTGGATCACAATAAACTGTGGAAAATTCTGAAATTTATGGAAAATTCTGGAGGAAATGGGAATAATACCACACCATCTGACCTGCCTCTTGAGAAATCTGTATGCAGATCAGGAAGCAACAATTAGAAGTGGACATGAAACAACAGACTGGTTCCAAATAGGAAAAGGAGTGTGTCAAGGCTGTATATTGTCACCCTAAATATTTAACTTATATGCAGAGTACATCCAACGCTGGGTTGGATGAAGCACAAGCTGGAGTCAAGAATGCTAGGAGAAATATCAATAACCTCAGATATACAGATGACACCATCCTATGGCAGAAAGTGAAGAAGAACTAAAAAGCCTCTTGATGAAAGTGAAAGAAGAGAGTGAAAAAGTTGGCTTAAAGCTCAACATTCAGAAAACTAAGATCATAGAATCAAGTCCCGTCACTTCATGGCAAATAGATGGGAAAATAGAAACAATGGCAGACTATTTTTCTGGGCTCCAAAATCACTGCAGATGGTGACTGCAGCCATGAAATTAAAAGATGCTTACTCCTTGGAAGGAAAGTTATGGCCAACCTAGACAGCATATTAAAATGCAGAGACATTATTTTGCCAACAAAGATTCATCTAGTCAAGGCTATGGTTTTTCCAGTAGTCATGTATGAATGTGAGAGTTGGACTATAAAGAATGCTGAGTGCAAAAAATTGATGATTTTTAACTGTGGCGTTGGAGAAGACTCTTGAGAGTCACTTGGACTACAAGAGAATGCAACCAGTCCATCCTAAAGGAGATCAGTCTTTAGTGTTCATTGGAAGGACTGGTGCTGACTCTGAAACNTGCTGAGTGCAAAGAATTGATGATTTTTAACTGTGGCGTTGGAGAAGACTCTTGAGAGTCACTTGGACTACAAGAGAATGCAACCAGTCCATCCTAAAGGAGATCAGTCTTTAGTGTTCATTGGAAGGACTGGTGCTGACTCTGAAACTCCAATACTTTGGCCACCTAATGTGAAGAGCTGACTCATTTGAAAAGACCCTGGTGCTGGGAAAGATTGAAGGTGGGAGAAGGGGACCACAAAGAATGAGATGGTTGGATGGCATCACCGATTCAATGGACATGAGTTTGTTTAACTTCCAGGAATTGGTGATGGACATGGAGGCCTGGTGTGCTGCAGTCCATGGGGTCATAAAGAATCGGAAACAACTGAGCGAATAAACTGAACTGAACTGAAGGCAAGAAGAAGAAAATAATTACAAGCAAATTAGAAGAAAGAAAGAAGTAATATTTCCCTGTTAACAGATGACAAGAGTATCTACCTAGAAAATCTAACCAATCTACAAATAAAAGTTTCTGAAATTAACGAGTTTAGCAGGGTCATAGAACACAACTTCAATATACATATATATTTAAAATCTTATTGCTATATCTTAGATCTGAACAACAATTTGGAAAACTATGATTTACAATAGGTCAAACAATTGAGATACTGAGCTATAAATCTCACAAAGCATGTGAGACATTGGAGACTGAAAATAAGGAATAAAAAATGCAAATAAATAGAAAAATATACTTTGTGCATAAATTGAAAGAGGCAGCATACTGAAGTCATTTTTTGGCCAAATTGGCCTATGCATTTAATTCAAGCACAGTTAGAATCAGATAAGGAATTCTTTTTTAGGTTACCAGCAAGCCAATCCCAAAATTTATGTGGAAATATATAGGAGCTAATTATTAAAACATTTTTGAGAAAGACACAGTCAAATTACTAACCTGTGTCAAACAAACTATAATGGCATGTGCTATAATAATCAGATTGTGTTATTGGTAAAAGTATAGTCAAAAAGATCAATGGGAGAGAATAAGAAGTCTAATAACAAACCCACACAGATATGGTCAGTTGTTTGTTGTTTGTTTGTTTTTTACAAAAATGCAAAGACATAAGTAATAATAGAGAGGAGGTAGTATTTTAATTAAATGGTGTTGATTCAATTTACATAAAGTTCTAGAAAATGCAAGTTAATCAATATTGCCAGAAACAAATAAATAGCTGTGCTGTTATTAAGAGATAAAGAACATTGCATTTTGAGGGACTATGGAAATGTTTGATATTTAGATTTTGGTAATAGCTTTCTGGGGTCTGTGTGCAGTTAAGTTTACACCAATTATAGTTCAGTTAATCTATACTAATTCTAAAAATGACAATGACAGAAAAACACATTTCATATTATTTTAGACTTTAGCATCAATTGCTGTTGTTGTTCAGTCACCTAGTTGTGTCTGACTCTTTGCGACTCCATGAATTGTAGCAGGTCAGGCTTCCCTGTCCTTCACCATCTCCCAGAGTTTGCTCAAACTCATGTCCCTTGAGTCAGTGATGCCATCCAACCAATCATCCTCTGTCGTCCCCTTCTCATCCTGCCTTCAATCTTTTCCAGATTCAGGGTCTTTTCCAATGAGTTGGCTCTTTGCATCAATCAGGTAGTCAAAGTATTGGAGTCTGAGCTTCAGCATCAATCATTCCATTGAATATACAGGGTGGATTTCCTTCAGGATTGACTGGTTTGACCTTGTTTCAGTTTAAGACTGTGGTCTAAGACTCTCAAGCATCTTCTCCACACCACAGTTCAAAAGTATCAGTTCCTTGGTGGTCAGTCTTCTGTATGGTCCAACTCTCACATCCATACATAACCACTGGAAAAACCATAGTTTTGACAATATGGACCTTTGTTGCAAAGTTATGTTGCTGCTTTTTAATACTCTGTCTAGGTTTGCCATAGCTCTTCTTCCAATGGCATGTGTCTTTTAATTTCATGGCTGCAGTCACCATCTGAACTGGAACCCAGGAAAATAGTCTGTCACTGTTTCTATTGTTTCCCCTTCTACTTGCCATGAAGAGATGGGACCAGATGCCATGATATTAGTTTTTTGAATGTTGAGTTTTAAGCCAGCTTTTTCACTCTCCTCTTCCACTTATTTCAAGAGTCTCTTTAGTTCCTCTTAACTTTCTGCCACAACGATGGTGTCATCTGCATATCTGAGGTTCTTGATATTTCTCCCAGTAATCTTGATTCCAGATTGTGCTTCATCCAGCCTGGCATTTCATATGATGTACACTGCATATAAGCTAAATATGCCAGGATGACAATATACAGCCTTGATACTCTTTTACCAATTTGGAACCAGTTCCTTGTTCTATGTCCAGTCCTAACTGCTACTTCTTGACCTGCATATAGATTTCTCAGGAGGCAGGTAAAGTGGTCTTTTATTCCCATCTCTTTAAGAATTTCCATAATCTGTTCAGATCCACACAAAAACTTTAGCATAGTCAATGAAGCAGATATAGATGTTTTTGCTGGAAGTCTCTTGCCTTTTCTATGATCCAATGGATGTTGGCAATTTGTTCTCTGGTTCTTCTGCATTTTCTAAATCCAGCTTGTACATCAGGAAGTTCTTGGTTAATGTGCTGTTAAAGCCTAGCTTGGATTTTGAGCATGACCTTTGTAACATGTGAAATTAGTGAAACTGTGTGGTAGTTTGAATATTCTTTGGCATTGCCTTTCTTTGGGATTGAAATGAAAACTGACATTTTCCAGTCCTGTGGCCAGTGCTGAGTTTTCCAAATTGGCTGGCATAATGAGTACAGCACTTTCACAGCATCATCTTTTAGGACTCGAAATAGCTCAGATGAAATTCCATCACTCTACTAGCTTTGTTCATAGTGATGCTTCCTTAGGAAGCATCCAGGGTGTCTGGCTCTAGATGAGTGATTCCACCATCATGGTTATCTGGGTCATTAAGACATGTTTTGTATAATCTTTCTGTGTATCTTTGTCTTAATATCTTCTGCTTCTGTTAGGTCCATGCCATTTCTGTCCTTTATTGTGCCCATCTTTGCATGAAATATTCCCTTGGTATCTCTAATTTTCTTCAAGAGATCTTTGCTGCTGCTGCTGCTGCTAAGTTGCCTCAGTCATGTCTGACTCTGTGTGACCCCAGAGACAGCAGCCCACCAGGCTCCCCTGTCCCTGGGATTCTCCAGGCAAGAGATCTATAGTTTTTCCCATTCTATTGTTTTCCTCTCCATCTTTTTATTGTTCACTTAAGAAGGTTTTCTTATCTCTTCTTGATATTCTTTGGAACAGTGCATTCAGATGAGTATATTTTTCCTTTTCTCCTTTGCGTTTTGCTTCTCTTCTTTTCTGAGCTACTTGTAAGACCTCCTCAGACAACCATTTTGCCTTTTCACATTTCTTTTTCTTGTGGATGGTTTTGATGGTGTATGTACATCAAACCTGTACAATGTTACAAACCTCCATCCGTAGTTCTTCAGGCACTCTATCAGATCTAAGCCTTTGAATCTATTTTTCACTTTCACTGTATAGTCATTAGGGATTTTATTTAGGTCATACCTGAATGACCTAGTGATTTTCCTTACTTTCTTCAAGTCTAAATAGGAGTTTTTGTTCAGAGCCACAGTCATTAATCACAGCTTCCTTTAATCATCAATTATTTCAAAAGATATTTTATCATACAGAAAATATTTTTTTTAATAGAGAAACTAACCATTGCTGAACAGGTATTTATCAGGCAGTGTATGAGGGCTTATCCTGCTTAATTTTTAGTAATCCCTTTTGAGGTAGTGCTTTATTTTAGAAATAAAATCAGAAATTCTGAAAAGTTAGATAAACTGTTGAAGATTACAAAACAATGCCAGCATGAGGAACTCCGCCCATGGCAAAGATCATGAGGAAGGAGGCTTCAGCATACGCAAAGGTGTGATCTAGCCTCAGGAAACCCCCTGTTCCCAAGCATTTACCCCAAAACCAGAGTACTTTATGGGGGCTCTCCCCCATAACCATTTCTCTCAGAGAAAGGAGTAAACGTGCAGCTCCTAGGCAATAAAAATTCCTGGGCGTGACAAGAGTGTTCCAACTTACAAACTGTGAAGGTTATCTAGCCTGCCTATATAGGTTCGTCCAGCCACAACAGCCCCCCAACCATGAGAGGCACGAGATGTTTTGGACTTACTAAAGGCAAATTCTTTTGGGAAGTTAGAAATTATTAGTATAGTGGGTTGGTTAGGAATTATACTGGTGAAGGGTTTTTTATTTGTTGTGTCAATAATTGCTGCTAATTCCCTGCCCTGGGTGGGACAAGGGTGTCTCAGGTCAAACCTCTTTGCTCTCAACCTTAAACAGCACAGAGAATTTTGGAGTATTTTGAGAGTCTTAATTAGCTAGGGCTTTTCTCATTGTTGAGTCAATGATCGCACCTGGTCTCCATATCCTTAGGCACCTGGGAGTATATTAATCAATGTATTTGGAATATAGAAAAGGAAATATAGTAGTTTTTGATGTTAGCAATATTAGACTTTTTGAGTTAATGAATTTTCTTTTTTGATATAAATCACTGTGCTTTGTTATAAGTCACTGTGTCCTTGCTATGTGAAAATGTAACTTTATCACTATCTTAAGACTAAGTAGATCTTAAGGGGAACATTGGTGAAAGGATTTTCATTTGTTGGGCTGATGTTTGCTGCTAAATCTTCATATTCCCTGCCCTTATAATGACTATAACTAGCATGTAGGAGAAATAAATATTAACCTTTAAGCATATGGGAGAAATAAGTATTAACCTTTAAGATTGATCATGTTAACCTTGGGTTAAATAAATTCCTTTCTTGATTGTAACTCACTACACCCTCATCCTATAGGAATGCAACTTTATTTGAAGGGTGGTGCCTGGTTTAAGAAAAAACACCCTTGGAAAAAAATAAGTTTTCTGGTTATCAGAAAGAAAGCCTCATGTCAGCAAGCCTCATGGCCAGATGATGTAAAACCCCTAAGAACTTTTTTAATGTAGAGCACCTGATTTTGATAAAGGTCAGGACTGCTGACCCCCGCGTGACTCTGTATTCATCCCTATATGTAACAAAAGGTATATAAGGAAACCTGAAAAATAAAGAAATGGGATCAGTTCCTGGAAAGACTGACTCCCCCGTGTCGTTCTTTCTTACTCCCCGTTTTTCTCACTGAATTCCCATCTGGAGCATGGATGATATTCCATTTGAAACAAGTTATTCAGCCTCTTTTTCTCCACTAATTTTCCTACTACACTAATCTTTCTAATCTCTCTATATATCTGTAATTAAGTTTTTTCCTAGGACGCCTACTCCGTCCCCACCTTCGAATCACCCTGGATCCACTGGGGCTGAACCCCTGCAAATGCCAGAGGAAATTTAAGAAAATTGCTAAACTGAACTTTTTTTAAAAAAAACATGCATCTCCCTAAGAATGTAGTTTGTCTTTCTGGGTATGACATCATATTTTCAGGTTGAAAATATCACTCTAACTTTAGTGTAGAGAACAGGTGGAAAGAGGTGATGGGAAAATATTAGCTGCAAGAAGATCAAGATAGGAGAGCTAGTTCAATGTGCTATACAGCAGACAATTGCAGTTTAGGATAACGCTAATGAAGTGAACTACATATATAAGAAAAGCTATATATATTTATACAAATATGTATATATATGTGGGTGTGTGTGTGTATCCTAGTGACTCTAAGAGCATGAAAAAATGTTTTTCATTTTTCAGAACAAATTAAATGATCAATAACAAAGTTAATTATCTTTGTTTAATTTGTTTGGATCAAACAAAAAAATGCTCAAACTACCGCACGATTGCACTCATCTCACATGCTAGCAAAGTAATGCTCAAAATTCTCTAAGTTAGGCTTCAGCAATAAGTAAACTGCAAATTTCCAGATGTTCTAGCTGGTTTTGGAAAAGGCAGAGGAACCAGAAATCAAATTGGCAATATCTGCTGGATCATTGAAAAAGCAAGGGAATTCCAGAAAAAAAACTTCTATTTCTGCTTCATTGACTATGCTAAAGCCTTTGACTGCATGGATCACAATAAACTGTGGAAAAGTCTGAATGAGGTGGAAATACCAGACCACCTGCCCTGCCTCTTGAGAAACTTGTATGCAGGTCAGGAAGAAACAGTTAGAACTGGACATGGAACAACAGACTGGCACCAAATATGAAAAGGAGTACGTCAAGGCTGTATATTGTCACCCTATTTATTTAACTTCTATCCAGAGTACATCATGAGAATTGCTGGGCTGGATGAAGCACAAGCTGGAATCAAGATTGCTGGAAGAAATATCAATAACCTCAGATATGCAGATGACGTCACGCTTATGGTAGAAGGAGAAGAAGAACTAAAGAACCTATTGATGAAAGTGAAAGAGGAGAATGAAAACGTTGGCTTAAATTCAACATTCATAAAACTAAGATCATGGCATCTGGTCCCATCACTTCATGGCATATAGATGGGGAAACAGTAAAAACAGTAGCTGACTTTATTTTGGGGGACTCCAAAATCACTGCAGATGGTGACTGTAGCCATTAAATTAAAAGACGCTACTCCTTGAAAGGAAAGTTATGACCAACCTGGACAACATATTAAAAAGCAGAGACATTGCTTTGCCAATAAAGGTCCATCTATTCAAGGCTATTGTTTTTCCAGTAGCCATCTGAGGATGTGAGACTTGGACTATAAAGAAAACTGAGCACCAAAGAATTGATGCTTTTGAACTGTGGTGTTGGAGAAGACTCATTTGAAAAGACCCTGATGCTGGGAAAGATCGAAGGCTGGTGTAAAAGGGAACGACAGAGAATGAGATGATTGGATAGTATCACCAACTCAATGGACATGAGTTTCTTTAGACCCTGGATGTTGGTGATGGAGAGGGAGGCCTAGTGTGCTGCAATCCATGGGGTTGCAAGCAGTCGAACACAACTAAGAGACTAAACTGAACTGAAGGTTAATGATTCTAAAGACTGCTTAATCTCAGCTGTGTCTTTAAAATCGGGCTTCCCTGGTGTTTCAGATCATAAAGAATCTGCCTGAAATGTGGGAGACTTGGGTTTGATCCCTGCGTTGTGAATTTCCCCTGAAGGAAGGCATAGCAACCCACTCTGTATTCTTGCCTGGAAACTTCCCATGGACAAGAGGAGCCTAGCAGGCCACAGTCCCTGGGATTGCAGAGATTCAGACAAGACTGAGAAACTAAGCACAGCACATCATTAAAATTAACTTACCTTATGTTTATTAGGATTTTGCATTGCCCCCATGACTTGGTTAAATATGAAAAAAACCATGTTGTTGAGTGTATAATCCTAACACCAAATCCAAGCACATTAATACTGTTGTGAATTTCAGTTATCATTTAGTATCAGCTCCTTGTTGCAAAATTCAGACTTAAATGGAAGAAAGTAGGGAAAATCACTAGGTCATTCAGGTATGTCCTAAATCTAATAAGGTCATAATTGATTTGATTGAGAACTAGACTGCAAATCACAGATTTATTTCTGGTAGGATTCCTGTATAGTCTGCTAATGTGAAGCAATGTTAAGCACTATTAATGTGAGGTAGAAGAAGAGGGGAGATCATTATTTTCCAGAGTCAGTGCTGACTTAGCAATGTTCACAGTCACTCCAATCAAACCCTGTGAAGCACTGGATTTGCTGTAGCTACTGAGAGACTGGCAAAGGCTCTTTCAGGATCATTAGTTCTTGTGATAATAGGAAAAGCTCCTAGTAGGTTCTTGGTAAATATTTATTTAAATTAATTTATTTTAATTGGAGGATAATTACTGTATAATATTGTTTTGTTTTTGTCATATATCAGCATGAATCAGCTACAGTTATACATGTGTCCCTCCCAGCCCCTGTCTCTTATACACATCTAGATGTGTATAAGAGACAGATACTGAAGTCATTTTTTGGCCAAATTGGCCTATGCATTTAATTCAAGCACAGTTAGAATCAGATAAGGAATTCTTTTTTAGGTTACCAGCAAGCCAATCCCAAAATTTATGTGGAAATATATAGGAGCTAATTATTAAAACATTTTTGAGAAAGACACAGTCAAATTACTAACCTGTGTCAAACAAACTATAATGGCATGTGCTATAATAATCAGATTGTGTTATTGGTAAAAGTATAGTCAAAAAGATCAATGGGAGAGAATAAGAAGTCTAATAACAAACCCACACAGATATGGTCAGTTGTTTGTTGTTTGTTTGTTTTTTACAAAAATGCAAAGGCATAAGTAATAATAGAGAGGAGGTAGTATTTTAATTAAATGGTGTTGATTCAATTTACATAAAGTTCTAGAAAATGCAAGTTAATCAATATTGCCAGAAACAAATAAATAGCTGTGCTGTTATTAAGAGATAAAGAACATTGCATTTTGAGGGACTATGGAAATGTTTGATATTTAGATTTTGGTAATAGCTTTCTGGGGTCTGTGTGCAGTTAAGTTTACACCAATTATAGTTCAGTTAATCTATACTAATTCTAAAAATGACAATGACAGAAAAACACATTTCATATTATTTTAGACTTTAGCATCAATTGCTGTTGTTGTTCAGTCACCTAGTTGTATCTGACTCTTTGCGACTCCATGAATTGTAGCAGGTCAGGCTTCCCTGTCCTTCACCATCTCCCAGAGTTTGCTCAAACTCATGTCCCTTGAGTCAGTGATGCCATCCAACCAATCATCCTCTGTCGTCCCCTTCTCATCCTGCCTTCAATCTTTTCCAGATTCAGGGTCTTTTCCAATGAGTTGGCTCTTTGCATCAATCAGGTAGTCAAAGTATTGGAGTCTGAGCTTCAGCATCAATCATTCCATTGAATATACAGGGTGGATTTCCTTCAGGATTGACTGGTTTGACCTTGTTTCAGTTTAAGACTGTGGTCTAAGACTCTCAAGCATCTTCTCCACACCACAGTTCAAAAGTATCAGTTCCTTGGTGGTCAGTCTTCTGTATGGTCCAACTCTCACATCCATACATAACCACTGGAAAAACCATAGTTTTGACAATATGGACCTTTGTTGCAAAGTTATGTTGCTGCTTTTTAATACTCTGTCTAGGTTTGCCATAGCTCTTCTTCCAATGGCATGTGTCTTTTAATTTCATGGCTGCAGTCACCATCTGAACTGGAACCCAGGAAAATAGTCTGTCACTGTTTCTATTGTTTCCCCTTCTACTTGCCATGAAGAGATGGGACCAGATGCCATGATATTAGTTTTTTGAATGTTGAGTTTTAAGCCAGCTTTTTCACTCTCCTCTTCCACTTATTTCAAGAGTCTCTTTAGTTCCTCTTAACTTTCTGCCACAACGATGGTGTCATCTGCATATCTGAGGTTCTTGATATTTCTCCCAGTAATCTTGATTCCAGATTGTGCTTCATCCAGCCTGGCATTTCATATGATGTACACTGCATATAAGTTAAATATGCCAGGATGACAATATACAGCCTTGATACTCTTTTACCAATTTGGAACCAGTTCCTTGTTCTATGTCCAGTCCTAACTGCTACTTCTTGACCTGCATATAGATTTCTCAGGAGGCAGGTAAAGTGGTCTTTTATTCCCATCTCTTTAAGAATTTCCATAATCTGTTCAGATCCACACAAAAACTTTAGCATAGTCAATGAAGCAGATATAGATGTTTTTGCTGGAAGTCTCTTGCCTTTTCTATGATCCAATGGATGTTGGCAATTTGTTCTCTGGTTCTTCTGCATTTTCTAAATCCAGCTTGTACATCAGGAAGTTCTTGGTTAATGTGCTGTTAAAGCCTAGCTTGGATTTTGAGCATGACCTTTGTAACATGTGAAATTAGTGAAACTGTGTGGTAGTTTGAATATTCTTTGGCATTGCCTTTCTTTGGGATTGAAATGAAAACTGACATTTTCCAGTCCTGTGGCCAGTGCTGAGTTTTCCAAATTGGCTGGCATAATGAGTACAGCACTTTCACAGCATCATCTTTTAGGACTCGAAATAGCTCAGATGAAATTCCATCACTCTACTAGCTTTGTTCATAGTGATGCTTCCTTAGGAAGCATCCAGGGTGTCTGGCTCTAGATGAGTGATTCCACCATCATGGTTATCTGGGTCATTAAGACNCTTTTTTCTCCTGTCTGGCTAGAAAGGAGATGACCCTTGGGGAGACGATGACAGTCCTGCATAATGAACACAAACCTGCGCACCTTCTCAGAATGTGTTACTGTCTCGTTCTTTCCGAAGCTACCTATTACTGCCTGGGCCATTCTGCAACTGCCTTTACTGATACAGTTGATGCGTTCTCCAAGCTGGATGGAGACCCAGAAGAATCCCCAGGCTTCCCACATGACCCTCATGGCCTACTCATGCTACATATTATGATCCTCTACACTTTTGCATAACATGCCATGCTATATCTTCAGTGACTGTCTCCCTGAGAGGTCCTGCCCAGCTGACCATACAGACTAGAAGTGTGAGCCTTGTAGTGTAAAACTTCACTGTGAGAAATATGAAACAGAAAGACCAACCTTCATGGGTTAAATGGCTCCTCACCTAGAGAAGCCTTCTCTGCTGGGCCCGTGTTCTTCTAGCACGTCTTAGGAAATGTCCACAGGGGGATTTTCTGCTTCTCTTCACCCCTTTTCCTTCTTCTGGACCCAGCTGCCTTATACCTTTTCTCCTTACCCATGGTATTCAAACTTCTTTACTCTTTTTTTTCCTGGTTTTAGACTCTCACCTTCTCCTATGGGCTACTTTTACTCCAGAGTGAGGATATTCCAATCCATGTATGTTTCAGGGAGAGAGTTTTCATCATAGAGGCAAGTGTATTGTGACATATTATGTATGGTTATCTCTTTCCCTTTGTTTGAAGAGTCAATCTGGTTAGCAGTAAAATGATAGAGAATATGTTTATCTTACTCAGACTATTTGAAGTAGGAAGAATGTGATGACAACTCTGGGTCAATAGCTCTAAAAACATGACCTTTAAATGAACAAAAAATTCCACTGTTGTGAGAAGGAAATGAATTTAGTCAAAAGAACAGGGATATAGAGAACTGTGCTACACACCTGATTCTGCAAAAGAATCGAGACAGAACATTCTAAGAAAGACTGAACTTCCTAAAAGGACCCCAGGCAGGTTTGAATCTTTACGTTACACCTTCTGCTTCTTCTCTAGGCCCTCTTTATGCCATGTTTTCTTTGGTTTTGAGCCAAGATTTAGCAACTTTCTCCCCTTACTAACCATATCATTTTTGGCAGATAATTAAAATTTTTAGTTTTAATATTTCACCATAAAAATATGAACTATTTACTTCCATGGGTTTTAGGAGGATCAGAAAAGTAATACACTTAAAATATTCCAGCATATGATCTATCACATAAGTACTCAGTAATACATTATGTCCCTCTCTTTCCTTTCTCTTCATCTCATCTTCCTTTAGATAACTGGAACTATGGGGCAAAAAAAGAAAAGAAACTATGAATCAAAGCTGAGCATGATCAGGAAAGGTAGGTCATATCCCATCACAGCAAGGAAGTTAAACTGCTCTTGCCACATGTATGTGAGAGTCTTAAGGTAGGAGAAGTGCCTACTATGTGAGTAAATGGACTTCTTACAATATCAACTGCACTGGTAACTCTGGTACTTGTTAGAATATCAAATCCTGCCTTCGTGAGTTTACCCTCTTTCTTGGTCACAAAGGGAAGGATAGAATCTGAATCAGGAAGTTTCTCTCTTGCTTTAAATCATTGTATATTTCTGTACTTATCTTTCAAAGACAAAGCAGACTGCATTAAGAGAAGTCAGACAAGTAGAAAATAAACTGTACTGCAAAATGTTTTCTCTCTATTGACAACTGAGTGGAAATTGAAATAAAGCAGGGGGTAGACAATTTAGTCAAATGATGAGCATGATTAATGTTCTAAGCAATTACTAACCAAATCAAAGCATGTATTTTACTATTTGTTAACAGCCCCTAGGGCTTTTGGTCCAGTTGGTTTTAACAGCCTCCAACCAGAATCCTTAAAATCACACAAAAAGCTACTTCCTGGACTAGAAACAAAAGAGCTAGGTAAATAATAAGGTAAAGGAGTGTATGATTTGTATATTTCATATCAGTTTCTATCTCTGATTAAGCTCAATTCTCATAGACATGTCACATAGTCTCTCTGTACATTTATTTCTTTCTCCATCTATAAAATGGGATCATCAAAGGAGCCTCCAAAGGTTCTGCACTATATGATCCTATCTCTCACCAGGCAAAAAGTTCTAAATCAATTAGTATCTGACCTGTTTATGTAATTAATGCCCTTCATTTTCTCTCACACTCTAGTATCTAATAATGCAAATAGTGGTAAACATGCAAATATATATATATATGCTTTTTCAATCCAAATATTGTGTCCACGTTAATTAATATCAATAAACACCTAATGCTTCCATTTCTTACCATGAGCAGACAAGAATATCAGATGCTACATCTAGTTTATTTAGGTCAAGCATGATGCCAGAGAGGCCACATTTGTAAAATCAAGCTCCTGTATCATTCAGTTAATACAGATCTATTATCTAGTCACACAGTGCTTTCTTAATCCTAGAACCACACAGTTAAACACATACACTCCTTGGAGAAAAAGAACAAGCAAGAGATTATAGGCCCATTAGACAAAACCCTCAGGGTGAGCTAATGGCCTCTAAGGGAAAGACATAAGCCACCTACTCACTCTCTTTTCCACCTGATAGAGAAATTCTGACCCTAAGTTGCTGCTGCTAAGTCACTTCAGTCGTGTCCAACTCTGTGTGACCCCATAGACGGCAGCCTACCAGNGGGTCATGAAGATCTTTTTTGTACAGTTCTTCCGTGTATTCTTGCCACCTCTTCTTAATATCTTCTGGTCCATACCATTTCTGTCCTTTATCTTCGCATGAAATGTTCCCTTGAATCTTAATCTTTTATATCACATTTTATTGCCCTTAAAAACCTTACATTTGATCCTTTTAGCCTTAATGATACTGAGAAATTATGAAACATTTTTTGTTGAAAATTATGTTTCTCTCTGTAAAATGGATTTCATTTGTCTGCATATTTTGCACTGCTTTTTACTTTTTTAACTCTTAAAGTGTTTCTGTGTGGTTATTATTTTCTTCTCGTTATTTTTTAAAAGCAGAGATAATTTGTCTGTTTTTAATTTAATTTTGTTTCTCCCTAAATATATCATTGGTGCAGTCTGTTTTGCCTTTACTCCCATGACATATAGTTATTTGTACAGTTACAGTTGATCTTTGAACAACTGAGGATTCAGGGTGCCTATCCTCCACACAGGGAAAAATTTACACATATGGACTGCCCTCCATATCTGAGTTTCCTCTGTATCTATGGTTAAGCATTTGCAGATTTAACCAACCATAGATCACATAGTACTATGGTATCTACTATTGAAAAAAGTCTGTATATAAGTTGACCTGTGCAATTCGAATCTGTATTAAGGGTCAACTGTACTTCAAAAGACCAGCTTGAAAACCGTGCACTAATGATCTTTTATCTTGTGTTTAATTTATGCAGAGCTGAAGGAAACTAGGTCAAGGATTACAGTACTTTATATGTTTATTCTAGGCTTCTCTCAACAGCCAGAGTCCCTTGAGATGGGCTTTTGTGTTTTGAAGTGTTCATTAATAGTAGGTGCAATAATAAACCTTTGCTTCTTCCAGTGTCAAGCAGTTCATTCCTCAAATTAATCCACCCCCTTTCAGCTACCTGCATTAGTCTTGTTACAGCTAGAATTAGGGAAGTAGATGAAACTCAAGAATTCTTTAGTTGTGGCCTACTGTTATTTATTTATGTTACCACAAAATAATACAAACACATCAGCTTGTCCAAAGCCACTCAATCTGTGGGGAGCATGGCTCATTTATGGAAGTAAATTTCAACGTAGATGAAGATTAGAGGAAAGAGGAGCATGAGTGAAATGGAAATGTTAAAGTTGGGTAGCCAGTCTGGGCAGAGACATATATACACTCAACTTTTAAATATTTGGAAGAGTTTCAGAAGGTAAATGTCATGATGTGATTAGATCAGTGTTTTCAGGAGATATATCTTGCAGCATGGACAATAGATTCAGAATGTTGCTGGTGGAAATAGTCCACAATGATAATCATTTCTATTTGACTGATAGTTATGAAAATTGACAGAAACACATGCATTTGTAATTGATTTAGTTTTCAAGATGATGAAATTTAGAGAAGTCTGACCCAGAAGTATAAATTTGGGAAATAATGACATTTGTAGCAATTAAAACTATGGGGTTTGAGCTCTCCTAGAAATCTAATATTGATTGATAAAAATCTTCAGGCTTAGATTTGAGCATTGATGATTTCCAATATTAAAAAAGATGACAAGAAAATATAGGGCAGGGGAAAACCTTCAAAAAATGTGACTAGGAAGCTACATAATACTAAATAGTCCCTTTAGAATACATCATTTCCCTTAGATAAGATTTTATGATGCCAGTTTATAGAGGGTATTAGCCTACAGTGGTTAAGAGCATGAGTTCTGGCATCATATAACTATTCTGTAATTAGACTCTGGCCCCACCGATTGCCATTGTGTGCCACATGTTATAAACCTTTCTATGTCTCTGTTCCTCTTGAGAATAAAAACTGTTCTTATGCCATGGAATTTTATGAGTTAAAATATGCACTTGACATATAATAATGCTGACAAATGGCTGCAGTCATAGCTGTATGTCTGTGATAGTTGTGAATTCCAGCACTGTGTTACAAATCTCATATTTTTGTCAGGAAAGAGCTAAACTACATAGTTATGAAGGCAAGAATAATATTTGTAAAATAATTCTAAACTTATAATTATAGAAAAAATATTCAACTATCATGTCAATCCAGTTAAAGGAAACCAGTTAGAGGCCTATGATAATGAAAAACATATTCATGGAAGTCATCAGTTCAAGTTGCTTTGGATAGAATTTTGAATTTGAAATACTAAGGGACATGAACTTCTACTGGTTATCTATTACTGAATAACAAAACAGGCTAAAAGGTAGCAATTGTTCACATTATCCTTGGTTCTCTAAGTTTGCAGTTTGGAATTAGTTCAGCTGGGTGGTTCTTCTGCTATCATCTCATGTCACTAATGTGGCTGAAGACTGAAAAAAAACTGCATGGGCGTGAATTCTTGCAAAAGGTTGCCTTGCCCAAAATACCTCTGGTCTCATGTCTGATGCTTAGGGCTCACTATCAGATGATTTATATAAGGAGGTGTATCTAGACTGATTTGTCTCTGCTCTACTTGGTTTTTCATCCTCTATAGAATAGACTAAGCATCTTCACTGATGATCTTGGGGCAGCATTCCAAGAAAGTGAAAATAGAATCTGTGTGACTTCTAAAGGCCTAGGCTAACTACTTCATCAAATTTGTTTCCTCTGAATTTTGTTTATCAAAGGAAGTCACAAGTCCTAATTCAAGAGAATGGAGAACTGGATTCTACTTCTTTATGGGAGGGGAAAAAAATGTAGCAAAATCTCATTGAAGAAATATATAGTCATAAGAATGGGGCAGACATGTGTCTAAAAGTATATTCCAGATAACAGAAACGAAAAGCAAAATACGACAATAACATAAACTACTGAATGCTGAAAAACTGAGCTAGGCTTTATGTGAAAAATTACTTGTGAAGAGTTTTTGAGGTATATAAATGCAGGGGCACTCCCAAGAAAGAGAGAGGCAATGGAACTTCCCTCAGCAAAGCCGAGAGGTCCCAAGGAGAGGTGAGTCTGCTGTCCGCCAACCCAGCCCCAGCGAGCGAGAGACAATCAAGTACCACAGGCGTTCTATCTGAGCAGTTCCACTTTATTGCTGCAAGTTCCTTGCTTATAAAGGCAAGCAGGGAGGTTTTAGGAGGGACTTTCCATAGTTGCACCAATCACGTTAAAGGTCAAATGGTCATGCGCCTTCATTATAACAGGAGTCTATGGTGATCACGTGCTGTTTACGTGCATGGAAATCAAGAGAGCCAATCAAAAACTTTGACAACCAACATAGACCATGCCCCTATCTTTTCCCCCAGGTGCCATCTTAGTTTCCGACTGCAAAGCTAGCCCCTTTCTTTTTAAGGTTTCCCATTTAGGGCCCCACATATAAAGTACTGATTCATGGAGTTTCTAGCAAGACACTGTCCAGTACAATTATATTGTGAGACACAGAGAGCCAAACATAAAATTTTAAATTATTTTTAAAATGTAGCAAGAAATAAGTAAAATAAGTATTTTATTTGACTCTGTATTAATATTGATACATAATTATTTAAATGGACAATCTGTGTTTTTAAAGTATTTGAAACATTTTACATTATTTTGTGTACTATTTTAAAGATGGCGTGATTTTTAATCACAGAGCATTTCCGTCCAGATTAGATATCTTTCACATATACAGAAGACAAATATAATTAGTGGTCAATCTGTTGGACAGTTCAGCCAAAGGATGTTGGGCTTAGAATTTTTAATTTGATGACTTTAGAAATATATTATTTGTAACTAGTAAAAGTGGAAGAATATGAGCCTGGTATGATTGTATCTATGAGATTCTAATTCTAGCTAAGGCACTAATGTGTATTTATAAAAGTTATTAATGACTATCATTATTTCCTCATCAAACACTAAGGGCATTGCCCAATGTTTATGTTAACGTGCTTTGGATCCCTGATAATATATAATCTTATTATTCTTAAGCAAATTCTATAAAAATAATTTTGTTTCACTGTGCAAAATGGATATAGATTTGAAGTATAGAGCAACGCTATGAAAAACTAAAGTATACAGCAGTGAAAACAAGACCATCAATTAGGAAATGACAGAATGAGGAGAAAGTACTGAATACATAGAGAAAGGGAAGCCAAACCTCACGGAGGGACCAAGGGCATACCTATTAAAAGACTTAGTGACTGAAAAAGAAACAGAAAACTGCTATCATCACTTTTTGGCCTTTTGGCTAAGATCAAGTGCAGAAAACTGTTACCAGAAAGAAGATTTAACTTCAGAGAAACTGAGTTGTCTATATAGTGATCATATGAAAACCTTGAGAGAACCTGGAGACTTTTCTCTTTGGAAGAAGATATGGGGGAAAATTAGCTCAACGACTAGATTTGGTGGCAAGAAAAAAAAAATCAAACTATTATTTATGAAAGAGAAAGAAAGCAGTCTAGTGTAAGTTGAAGGAAAAGTTAAGAAAAGTTTTGAGAAAAGAAAAGGAATAACAAATTCAAAAGCTATAAGAAATCAAGGAAGCTAAGAATTAAAGAAAAACAATCAGGTTGTGTAATTAAGAAATAGTTTGGAGAAGGCAATGGCACCCCACTCCAGTACTTTTGCCTGGAAAATCCCATGGACAGAGGATCCTGGTAAGCTGCAGTCCATGGGGTCGTGAAGAGTCAGACATGACTGAGAGACTTCATTTTCACTTTTCACTTTGGTGATATTCAAAATAAATACATCAGTAACATGAGGCCCAGAAAGCAATCTGTTAATTTTGTTGGGGAAGAAAGGAAGCAATGACTATAAATAATTTCTTAAGAAGTTTTATACTGGAGCTAAGCAAGACTGAAAAACACTTAATTGATTCATGGTCAAAAGAAGGAGGAAAAATCATCTCGAAATGTCTGTAAAAAATTAAAATGCTAAAGCACATGCTAAATTATAAATCGAGGGAAATCTCATAGATGGAGAAGATATTAACAAAGTGAATCAACTAAGGAAGTGATAAAAAATGCAAAATAATACTTTCTATTACAGTGCGATCCTCAGCAGTGGTACCAGATTTTTAGATAGCATACTCTCAGAAATTTGGTCTGTTTTCTCCTTTTACTTACCATGACCCATTGCTTTTTATCTAACTCCTCTTATACCCTATCACACAAATATAGATGCACAGATTGAAAGTAATGTTTGATAAGAAATTGAACATTGCCCTCATTGAGAAGAAACTAACCACTTCCAAAATTCTTGGACTAAGCAGATAGACATTTAGAAGTCATGTTTTTTGGGGTAAGGGGGAATCTGGGAAGTAAAGTTTGCATTTTTGTTATGCAGGTGGTAGCCGTTTTTGCACTCACCATCATTTTAAACACTGCATTCTAAAGACCACCTTTGAGACTACTAAGAAAGTGAAAGTGAAGTTGCTCAGTCCTGTCCGACTCTCTGCAACCCCATGGACTGTAGCCTACCATGCTCCTCCTTCCATGGGATTTTCCAGGCAAGAGTACTGGAGTGGATTGCCATTTCCTTCTCCAGGGGATCTTCCTGACCCAGGGATCAAACCTGGGTCTCCCCAGTTGTAGGCAGACGCTTTACCCTCTGAGCCACCAGGGAAGCTGAGACCACTAAGGAATAGATAAATATAATGTTTTTTAGCATCAATTCCACTTTCCCTGACACAGGAATGGACACAGTGTTGGAGGGAAAAGGAGTCTTAGCAGTATTACTTTTTTCACCTCCCTCACCCGACTGTATGCCACTTAGCACACACACAGGCACTGAATGGTACAGATGTAAAAAGGAGGAGAGTGAAAAAGCAGCTTAAAACTCAACATCCAAAAAACTAAGATCATATCTTCTGATCCCATCACTTCATGGCAAATAGATGGGGAAACATTGGAAATAGTGAATGCATTTATTTTCTTGGGCTCCAAAATTGCTACAGGTGGTGATTGCAGCCATGAAATTAAAAGACGCTTGCTCCTTGGAAGGAAGCGATGACAAATCTAGACAAAGTATCAAAAAACATAGACATCACTTTGTCAACAAAAGTACATGTAGTCAAAGCTATTGTTTTTTTAGTTGTCATGAATGGATGTGACTTAGACTATAAAGAAGGCTTAGCACCAAAGAATTGATGCTTTTGAACTTTTGTATTGGAGAAGACTCTTGAGAAACCCTTGGGCTCAAGGAGATCAAACAAGTCAATCCTAAAAGAAGTCAACCCCGAACACTCATTGGAAGGACTGATGCTGAAGCTGAAGCTCCAATACTTTGGCCACCTGAGGTGAATTGCTGACTCGTTCAAAAATACCCTGATGCTGGGAAAGATTGAAGGCAGGAGAAGAAGGCAGGGGACAGAGAATGAGATGGTTGGATGGTATCATTGACTCTATGGACAGGAGTTTCAGCAAGCTCCAAGAGATGGTGAAGGACAGGGAAGCTTGGTGTGCTGCGGTCCATGGGGTTGCAAATAATTAGACACAACTTAGTAACTGAATAACAAGGACAACAACATCAAAATTTAAGAAAAGAGATAAAAGAGGGTTTCAATCTAAAGTGAGATACCTGACTGAAGTCTGAATATAGTTTCAGTTCAGTTCAGTTCAGTCATTCAGTCGTGTCTGACTCATTGTGACCCCATGGACTGCAGCACACCAGGCCTCCCTGTCCATCACCAACTCCTGGATTGGGGGCAGGAGGAGAAGGGGACGACCGAGGATGAGATGGCTGGATGGCATCATGGACTCGACGGATGTGAGTCTGAGTGAACTCTTGGAGATGGTGATGGACAGGGAGGCCTGGCATGCTGTGATTCATGGGTTGCAAAGAGTCAGACACGACTGAGCGACTGAACTGANCGACCGAGGATGAGATGGCTGGATGGCATCATGGACTCGACGGATGTGAGTCTGAGTGAACTCTTGGAGATGGTGATGGACAGGGAGGCCTGGCATGCTGTGATTCATGGGTTGCAAAGAGTCAGACACGACTGAGCGACTGAACTGAACTGAACTGAGATAGGAAAATAATTTTCTCTCTCTCTTCTAGGTTGTGGGCTGATAAAAGACTTATTAATGGGAGAAAAACAGAAGTTTAATAACGTACATACATTCTGTGGGGCTTCCCTGGTGGCTCATTGGTAAAGAACCTGTGAACCACTGCAGGAGACATGAGACACAGGTTCCCTTCCTGTGTCAGGAAGATCTCCTGCAGAAGGAAATAACAACACACTCCAGTATTCTTGCCTGAAAAATCTCATGGACAGAGGAAACTGTCAGACTATAGTCCATGGGGTCACAAAGAGTTAGACAGGACTGAGCGACTAAGCATGCATGAAAGTACATACCTCCTATATACATAAGATACTAAGGAAAACTGAACAACTCCCCCAAACAGTCTAAGCCAATGCTTTAAACACAACGGCTAAAGGCACAATAAGATCTTGGAAAAAGGAGTGAATAGTTATGGGAGGCTATCAAGAAAAGCACAGTAGAATAGGGTAAGGTCATTATGCAGATTTAGGCCATTACCTAATCCATTGACAAGAGTTTCTAGAGAGTCTTTTTCTGATAGACAGTGGGAAATACCCTTGAAAGTGGAAATTTCCCTTATAAATGTAAATATCATTTACAAACAGGTAGTTTATATTCACTTTACAGAATGTCTCCTGTGTCTGCTGTTTCTTAAAAATAATGAATCTGAAATAATTCTTATGCCAAAGATGCATATTCTGGGTTGAAAATTCTGCTCCCCTTCATAGATAAACTTTCTCATAAACTCAGTTACTGAATTTCTAAGTTATAATTTAGAAATTTAATTAACATCTATTAACAGGCTTGTGGATTGATACTTTGTTAAATAATAAATACTATTCATTAAGTGAAGTATATTCCTGGCAAACTCAACAAGTTTCTTCACTACATAACCTGCAACTTTATAATATACTACTAATGATTAAAACCATCATTAGCACTATACTATAAAATGGAAACTGCAAAAAAATTTAATGACAGATGGTAGTATATGACATATTAATATGACTTTACTGAAAATATCAAAGGATCCCAATTTAGCAGTATGTAAATTTTAGTAAAAATAAAGTGAAGTCAATGCCCAAGACAAAATTAAAATTAATAAAATATGAATAGGTAAATTAAAGAAATTTAAAATGGTCCTGTTGAGCATTGAAGGATAAGTGTAAAATAATTTATTAGGAAAAATTGGATTTAAAAATATTCCATTTGTTTATTTTTGCTTTTATTTCCAGTATTCTGGGAGGTGGATCATAGAGGATCCTGCTGTGANCTCTCTCTCTCTCTCCCCATTAATAAACCAAACGGATCAAGCTGAGCCTGGGTTGTCTCTCTCATGGTGCACCCTTCCCAAAGCCTTGTGTTCCTTCGAAGAATTTTTAACACCCTTCTCAGACCCCAAATTCCATGAAATAACTAGAAAGGGAAACCTCATTTGACTCTATCCACAAGCAATACAATTGCCACCCTTCCCTTTTGCCCATTTTCTTTGCAGATATTAAATTAGCAAGAAATATTGAGTGGGCTCTACTATGGCCAGGCGAGTGACCGGGGCCAGGTACACCTTGGATATGACATCCAGAAATGTTTATCTCTTGCACAGTTTCTTACTGTTACCCTCATTAAATCTCTTCTCCAGAAAAGATCAAAAACTCTGGTTCTCAAGGTTTAGTCCTCAGACCAGCAGCATTGACATCATGTGTTAGAAATGCAGATCCTCAGCTCTCACCCCAGATTTGCAGAATCAGAATTTGGGGTTGGGGTCCCCCACCCCAGCACCTGTGTGATTCAGATTCACCCTGAAGTTGGAAAACTACTAAGATGTGCTCAGTCACTCGGTTGTGTCCGACTCTTTGCAACCCCATGGCCTGTAGCCAGCCATGCTCCTCCATCCATGGGATTCTTCAGGAAAAAAATACTGCAGTGGGTTGCCATTTCCTCCTTCAGGGGATCTTCCTGACCCAGGGATGGAACCTGAGTCTCCTGCACCTCCTGCGTTCCTGGTGGATTCTTTTACCACTGAGCCACCAGGGAAGCCCAAACTACTGGCAAACAGAGAACTACTGGTTAAGACAAGTGTACGTGTGCAGTGGCTGGAAGCAAGTCTCTCAGTTGTCCGGGCTTTTTCTGATAGCTTCTCTTGATAATGGGGCGTTTTGCCACCAAAATTTCATGTTAACTGCATACTATCCCTGTGTCCAAAAACTGAGATTCTAGGATTTTTCGGATTTTTCAAAAAACTTAAATGAGATTTTATTCATTTGTACATCCTTTTTCTGACACTCAGCTAATCATGCCTAATTCAAATCTGGAGGGAATTCAGCTTGGCCAATTCCTGTGTTTTGAGTTTAAATTCCAGATAAATTGTTACCCTATCCTTTTTTTCTTTACAAACAATTAAACATTCACCTATTCTTACTAACATTACTAGCATTAAGCATTCTTACTAACACAACTCAGAGGAAATAAGAAAACAAAATCAATGTTTAAAAAACAGAGGAAACTGTCAAAAGCCATGTACATCCCACACACCACTCAGTCTAAGTATCTGCCACATTTATCTATACTCTTCCATGAATTCTGTATCATTTTGCCAGTTGTTTTTACATGGTTAGGAGTCAAGTATTATCAGACGTTTAGAAAAAGCTGAAGTAAAGCCAGTGAATTGCCAGTAGTAATTAGTAAAAGTTTATGTGTATACACCAAAAAGACAGTTCGCAAGCCAAAGCACTCAAATCAAACATGAAATGAGGCTCAGTTTGATAAAACATGTCGTTATCAAGCAGCTTATATAGTGAGAAAACAGGGACTGTTTATTCTTCTATGTGATTGGTTGGAATATTAGAATTTTCAGTGTTTACCTCATATCAACTTGGGAAACAGCTCAAGTTTTGCTTATAATTTCCAGAGGCATACATGAAAAAAATGATCCTGTTCAAGTTAAATAAGTTAAATGAAGCTTTATTTACTTGACTAAACTGGTTTTGTCTGCTCAGGGAATTTTCAAGACTGGACTCTGTTTTTCATTTCAGCAGCATAAAAATCAAATATTTAGTCATTACATGGTTCAACCTGGAAGAAAGCATTAGGATTATTTGAAGAAACCAAAAATCTCATAAATGAATATCACAACCCCATTTCTCAGATGAATTAACTGAGGCCTAGAAAGGTTGATTGGATATAACTATTAGCCAGAATTCTCTGCTGATCAGCTCCAAATGCAAATCCCTTTAAGTCGGATTTCCAACTCAAAGATATTTTAATCAGATGAATTATAATAGAAAATCTCTCTTCTATTTATGAATAAAATTCAATCTGAACATAATCCTTGTTAACAATTGCATATCATAAGGAACCGGATAGGATAAAGCATTTTACTGTGTGGGAGTGACATATGAGGTAAGCGTTTTGACCTATGATTTGGAAACGGCTGGAGGAAACGGGGGCGTCCCAGATTGCACTAGTGGTAAAGAACCCGCCTGCCAATGCAGGAAATGTAAGAGTTGAGGGTTCAATCCTTGGGTCAGGAAGATCCCCTAGAGGAAGGCAAGGCAACCCACTTCAGTGTTCTTGTCTGGAGAATCCCCATGAACAGAGGAGCCTTGCGGGCTATAGTTCACAGGGTCACAAAGAGTTGGACTCAAATGAAATGACTTAGCACAAATGCAGAGGAATTGGGAGCAAATGAAAATTACCCCCACACAGACACGCACACAGACACACACACATGTACACACACACATATGCACAAGATGCAATATTCAAATAAACGTAGACTTGAGTGGCAAGGAGGTCGTGCTCCTGAATACTCTGGGTCTTTCTCCACTTTCCCAGCCTCTCTTCCAGACACATGATTAATCCTAATTAACTGAGCATGAAGACCAAGGCAGGTAAGACTCAGGTGGTTCCTTCATTCCTCTCTTCCTCTTCTCTGGCCGCCTTGGAGTATATTCCAAACCTGCGTGCTCAGTCTTGTGTGACTCATTGTGACCCCAAGGACTGTAGCCCATCAGGCTCCTCTGTCCATGGGATGCTCCAGGCAAGAATACTGGAGCTGGTTGCCATTTCCTTCTCCAGGGCATCTTCCCAGCCCAGGGACCTCTCGCGTGTCTCCTGCATCGGCAAGAGGATTCTTTTACGACTGAGTCACCTGGGAAGCCCATATTCCAAACAATGAAGCTACAAAACCAGGAAGAAGGTCTGCCCAACCCATATAAGTGCTGACCTGAAAGAGAAATCAAACGCTATCATACTAAGCCTTTGTGATTTAGGGACTTGTCTATTGCAGCACCTCACATTATATACCCTTTAGAATTCAACCTGGAAACCTGAAGTTGAGTTGCACCTGGACTTCCTCTCCAGCCACCTGCTTCATCAGCGATGGGACCAAATCCTAATCTTTAAGTCAAATGTTGAGTCATTCAATCATTAGACAAATATTCTTGAACACCTAGTGTCTGTTGGGTATGCAGTCATTCTGAAGGATTTAGCTAAGACACACACACCTGCCCTTACATTGTAGCAGAAAAGAAAGAAAATCTAACAACTATGAGCCACCCCCAAACAGAAGTAATTTCTTCCCCATCTGAGCTCCGGTGGGGTCTGTACACACTTAGGTCTTCCACTCCCAAGGTGAAAGTGAAAGTTGCTCAGTTGTGGCCAACTCTTTGCGACCCCAAGGACTATACAGCCCATGGAATTCTCCAGGCCAAAATACTAGAGTGGGTAGCCTTTCCCTTCTCCAGGGGATCTTTCCAACCCAGAAATCGGAACCAGGTCTCCTGTACTGCAGGCGGATTCTTTACCAGCTGAGCTACAAGAGAAGCCCATCCACCCCCAGGACTGCTGTAATTAGTAGCGTGAAAGTGAAACTGTTAGTCATGTCTGACTCTCTGTGACTCTATGGACTGTAGCCCACTGGGCTCCTNGCATATATATATATACATATTTGGACTTCCCCGGTGGCTCAGTGGTAAAGAATCCGCCTGCCAAGCAGGAGACCCAAACTCAATCCCTGAGTCAGGAAGATCCCCTGGAGAATGAAATGGCAACCCACTCCAGTATTCTTGCCTGGGAAATCCCATGGACCGGTGAGGCTAGTGGGCTATAGTCCATAGGGTCGCAAAGGGTCAGACACAATTTAGTGATTAAACCACTGCCACCATATATATATTCATTTATTTATTTACTTTAAGGAATCCCCTTTTCCTGATTTTACAGGCTTAGTAAATCTGCAGGTAGCTGCAGTTTGAGTCCAAAGGCATTCCACTGGTATAATTCCTTTTGCTCAGAGGAGGTTAGTCTTTGTTTTACTCAGGCCTTCAACTGACTGGATGAGACCCACCCATATTATAGAGGGCCATGTGCTTTACTCAAAGTCCACCAATTTAAATGTTCATCTCATCCAAAAACACCTTCACAGGAAACATCCGGAATGCTGTCTGACTGCAGATCCGGGCACCGTGGCCCAGCCACGTCGACAGACACATAACATTAACCACTGCAGCTCTTCTCTTCCACATTTTTACTTTTGTAAATTTTCTGGGTTCAAACTAAGGCTTTAGGAGAAACAGGAACATCCTTTACTTCCCATGGGCCTAGAACAGACCCTAGGACCCTGAAAGGTTCACCCACTTCCCTTGAGATGACTTAGTATCAGCCTGCTGCTGCTGCTGCTGCTGCTGCTAAGTTGCTTCAGTCATGTCCGACTCTGTGCAACCCCATAGACGGTAGCCCACCAGGCTCCCCCGTCCCTGGGATTCTCCTAGAGATCAGCAAAAGTATCTGGTGATGGAGAAGTACAGCAGAGACAGGGAGTAACTGACTCCAGGTCACAGCAGAGCCAGACCTCTAGTCTATGGCTCCCTACCAGCTCCATGTTCTCAGAGTGGGTATTAACTCCACTCTCCTAACCCCCAAATGCCAAGGAGTGGAGCTCTTTTTTGTCTACAGAGGCCTCTGACTGCTCCCTGCCCTGTCTGAAAGATCAGCTGTTCGTGTAGGATATCTTCCAGTCTTTTCTTTCCAAAACACTCTTTCCTGCTCCCCCGCCCCCCAACAAAATGTATTGCCTTCTGCCCAGCTGGACTGGATTGAGATCAATGACATTAATTTGCACTTAGGAGAAGTTAGTGATTTTCCTTCTTTAGATATCAGGAGGCTTCCTGAAGCTTGTGGTCAGATAAGCTATTTTAAATCCTCTGCAGAAAGTTCCTCAGGCAAATCACAGGATCTTGGAGTAGGAAGGAGTTTCTGGAAAAGTTAAATTTGTCCAATTCCTTTATTTGCAGATGAAAGCACAAAAGATCCAGGGTAGAGAAGTAATATGCTATGAACACCAGGATGCACAGCTAAACAGAGGTCTTGTAGTATTCTATTCCTTTATCAGAATTTAGTCCCAGGAAGAAGGAGCCTGGTGCTGGCTAGGGCAGAGATGTGGAGAGGAAGGGTCCAGTAGGAAGCTCTCCTATAGTCCAGGTGAGATGTGATAGGGGCTGGGCTCTGCAGTTGCAGGGTAGTGGGGAGGATGAAGGCTAAACATTTCATCCAAAGAGAGTTCTGAAAGAGAACTGATGGGCATAGTGACTGGTTAGATATGAATTGGGAGAAAGATTGGGTTCACGGTTCCTGTCTCGGTTGTTGAATAGAGGCTACCACCCAGGTCTATGGAGCATTTTAGAGGATGTGTCATGAGCTTTGGACAGGTTAGGGGAGGTATGTCCAGAGGAGACTGTTTGGTAGGTAGTGGAACATATGGGGCTGAAACTCAAAACATGGGATTGAGCGTGAGATAGAGGATCTACCAGCATGTTCTGGAAACTGAACCCATAAGAGGGAGGATCTGAAAAGACAGCTCACGGCCAAGCAAAAGTAGAACCAAAGCAACTGTNCTTGATTCATGGACCTAACACTCCAGGTTCCTATGCAATATTGCTCTTTACAGCATCAGACCTTGTTTCTATCACCAGTCACATCCACAATTGGGTGTTGTCTTTGTTTTGGCTCCATCTCTTCATTCTTTCTGGAGTTATTTCTCCACTGATTTCCAGTAGCATGTTGTACACCTACCGACCTGGGGAGTTCATCTTTTGTGTCCTATCTTTTTGCCTTTTCGTACTGTTCATGGGGTTCTCAAGGCAAGAATACTGAAGTCATTTGTCATTCACTTCTCCAGTGGACCACAGTCTGTCAGACCCCTCCACGATCACCAGTTTGTCTTGGATTGTCCCACATGCCTTGGCTTAATTTCACTGAGTTAGACAATGCTGTGGTCCATGTGATCAGATTGGCTAGTTTTCTGTGGTTGTGGTTTCAGTTTTTCTGCCCTGTAATGCCCTCTCTTAGCATTTACAATCTTACTTGGGTTTCTCTTACCTTGAACATGGGTTATATCTTCACAGCTGCCACTCTTGACCTTGGACGTGGCATATCTCCTTGGGCTGCCGCTCCTGACTTTGGATGTGGGGTATCTCCTCTTGGCCGCTCCTGAGCCATGCAGCTGCCGCTCCTGCTGGAGATTTACTTAAGGTGGTGTCTTGAACCATTTTGAGGAGTTACTCAGTTTTCCCAGGTATCTCCTATGTATACAGGAATTTACTGATTACTAAACATCTGTTTTTCTCCAGTTAATCTGGCTTTTATTACAAGGTGGTCTCAGTTAATAATCTAGAGGGATAGAGGGAAAATTTTCTTTCCTTGTAGATGCATGCCTTAATCACAGTTTCTTAGTTCTGAGATGAGCCTCCAGATTAATGCTTTTTAATTTCCCACCCCTCTTCACTTTCCAGTTTCTCTAATGAGACTTTGATGTGTTTCTTACCTCATAAAAATTTAGTCTATACAATAATCTATTTAATATAATTGTTTACTTCTTCCTTGAGAAAAATTAGGCAGGCAGCATTTTGTTGTTGTTGTTGTTGTTTTGGAGCAGTTTTTGTGAATCTCTATTTATGTATATGCTGTTTTAGATCATTTGTGAATTTGTGAGGAAGTGATTTATTTGATATTTTCTTTGGTTAAGTAATTCTCTAGACTTGGAGATATAGCCNAAAAATTAGGCAGGCAGCATTTTGTTGTTGTTGTTGTTTTGGAGCAGTTTTTGTGAATCTCTATTTATGTATATGCTGTTTTAGATCATTTGTGAATTTGTGAGGAAGTGATTTATTTGATATTTTCTTTGGTTAAGTAATTCTCTAGACTTGGAGATATAGCCAGATACGTTATTCTGAAATAGTATAGTTTAGAGTGTTTTCAGAAAATAATCAGTTTATCCAAGGATTTTAAGCAAGATTTTATTCTAAAATGTAATTTTCAAAATTGTATTTTAATACCAATTTTAGATGATTATTATAATTTGATTGTAATGTTCATGGTAACTACCTTAAACATCTTTCTCAGAAGTACCGATTTTCTAATTCAGTCTATACTGTATGTACAGTAGGAAATTTCATATTTGAGAAGCTTGGGGGGATCAATCAAGATGGTGGAGGGAGGAGTACATGAACTCAATTCACTTCATGAACACATCAAAAATACATCTACCTGTGGAACAATTCTCACTGAAAACTAACTGAAAACTGGCAGAAAGATTCCTGTATAATGAAGGCTATAGAAAATACCCATACAAAATTAGGTAGGCAAGGAAAAGAAGCCATCAGGTTAGGACCTGTGCCCCTGGGAGGGGACTCAGAAGATGAGGGAGATTATGAGGGAGAAGATTCACCTTCAGGAATGAGCAGTTGGAGTCACATATCGGGCACCATAGTCCCGAAGACTCCCACAGGGAGTACAGGCACCCCATGACTGGTTGAAGGGCCACAGGGGCTAACAGGAGGGCTGTGGGAAGACTGGACTCTGCTCTAAGGAGCACACTCACAGTGGCTGGCTCTACAAGCGAGTTGGAGACAGTGAATTGAAAACCTCTCCAGCAGCCACCCATTTTCTTGTGACCACTCCAATGTGTCACTCCCTAAGACAAGCTAATGCTCAGTTCAGTTCAGTTCAGTCGCTTAGTCATGTCTGACTCTTTGTGACCCCAAGGACTGCAGCACTCCAGGCCTCCCTGTCCATCACCAATTTCTGGAGTTTATTCAAACTCATGTCAATTGAGTCCATGATGCCATCCAACCTTCTCATTCTCTGTCATCCCCTTGCCATCCTGCCTTCAATCTTTCCCAGCATCAAGGTCTTTTGAAACAAGTAATTATTTGAATCAGATGGCCAAAGTATTGGAGTTACAGCTTCAGCATCAGTCCTTTCAATGAATATTCAGGACTGATTTCTTTTAGGATGGACTGGTTGGGTCTCCTTGCTGTCCAAGGAACTCTCAAGAGTTTTCTCCAACACCACAGATCAAAAGCATCAATTCTTTGGTGCTCAGTTTTCTTTATAGTCCAACTCTCACATTCATACATGACTACTGGGAAAACCATAGCTTTGACTAGACGGACCTTTGTTGGCAAAGCTAATGNGTCTTTTGAAACAAGTAATTATTTGAATCAGATGGCCAAAGTATTGGAGTTACAGCTTCAGCATCAGTCCTTTCAATGAATATTCAGGACTGATTTCTTTTAGGATGGACTGGTTGGGTCTCCTTGCTGTCCAAGGAACTCTCAAGAGTTTTCTCCAACACCACAGATCAAAAGCATCAGTTCTTTGGTGCTCAGTTTTCTTTATAGTCCAACTCTCACATTCATACATGACTACTGGGAAAACCATAGCTTTGACTAGACGGACCTTTGTTGGCAAAGCTAATGCTATATCAATTCAACGATATATCTTAATAGTTGAAACTTAGAAATGCTAAAAATTTACATCTTAGAATTAAGAAACTACTTTGTCATGAGTATATTGTTATAATACACATTACATTAGCAAATAATTTAGAACAATATGAAAAATTTAATAAACACTGAAAAAACTTACATTATGTATTTCTAATAAAAGAATGCAACAATTTGGAGACAAATGTTTCTACTTTAAAATATATCTATTTTAAAGCATCACATTTCAAATGTGATATTGAATAGTACACTACTAAAAAATGCCTTCTATTTCTCATTTTAGTAACACTACAAGGCTAGTGCAGTACATTTTAAAGGAAGTGCTAAACTTTTAATACAATTAGAAAATAATGGCTAAAGGGTTTGTCACTGAAAATGTGATTATTTTACTGCACAGAGAACAAAGTAGCCACAATACTTTTGGTATTTGGAAATCAGCTTTACTAACACAAAGAAAGTGCCAAGAGACAAATTTCTCCTACTGGGAAAAATAATGATGCTTACTGAAAAAAATATGCATGTGTGTGCTCAGTCACTCAGTTGTGTTCAACTCTTGTGACTCCATGGACTGTAGCTTGCCATGCTCCTGTGTCCATGAAATCTTCCAGGCAAGAATACTGGAGTGGGTTGCCATTTCCTACTCTAAGGTATCTTTCTGATTCGGGGATTGAACCTACCTCTCTTATATTTTCTGCCATGGCAGGTAGATTCTTTACCATTGAGCCATCTGGGAAGCACTACAGAAAAAATACATTGGGATAAATAGAATATTTTTTTGAAAATAGTCACAATTACTAAGTTTCTAAATAATTTTTCTCTAAGAATCTCCTCTGATGTGAAGACATTATTAATTACATGCAATATATGAAGTATCAAATGTATCAAGACCAAAATAAAGCTTACTGAATTCTAACAACTGCAAATATTCAGGTCCTCATAAACTTATTTATTATTGGTGGTGAAAATACTATTTATTTCTCCCCCACCTGTAAAGGTTCTGATATAATTGTGAAGTAGTCATAGGAGATAAATAGGGATTGAAAATACCAGCTTTATTAATGGTAACACTTGATTTAAAAACATTACTTGAAACAAACCAGAATATTACCTAAAATGAAATTGTAATAGAGTTTTGTTATGGGTTGAATTGTATCCCCTATAAACTTATATGTTGAAGCCCTGACTACCAGTACCCTGGAAATAATTAAGATGGCACTACACTGGAGTCGATTGGGCCCCTAAACCAGTATCACTGATGTCCTGATAGAAAGAATGCTTCTGAAGAGAAAGATATGGACGTAGATGGAAGATGATGGAAAACTACAGGGAGTACGTCTTACACAAGCCAAGGAACACTGGAGGCTATGAGAGTCAGGGTGAAAATCGTGGGACATCATAGTCATCAGAGGGAAATAGCTCTACCCACACCTTGATTTTGGACTTCAAGCCTCCCGAGGCATGGGACCACACAGTTCTGTTATTTCAGCCATCCTGTGTGTGATACTTTGTTATGGAAGCCCTAGGAAAATAATATAATTTCTTATTCTTTTATGTTCAGACATTACTCCCAGCTAAATTTAGAAGGTAGTATCTCCATTTAGGTGAGTCATTTGGAAAATTGCAGTTTGCTTCTTTTTCTATCAAGTAGATGGTAGTAAAAACTCAGAGACAGTAATATAGCTGCTGATTAAGGTAGTTCCTACTACCATAACAATTATTTCAAACTCTCTGTTCTTTCTCTTTTTTTTAACCCTTATACTTTAACAAAGTTCTTTACATAATAAATGCTGTTGAGGAAAGCTGCATGCCTAGTTTCATATCCGGTAGCATTATGCTGTCCTCATCTGTCCACAAATTCAAAAAGAAAACCACATTCTTATGCTTAAAAACAAATCTTTTAAATAGTTTGTTAATTGAAAATCACTATGGATAAATTCCATAATTCTTAAACACACAATCACAATATTATAGAATATTAATGAGACACAGATTGATGCTCATGAGCTATACTGTGTCTATTTAAATATTGTTCAGTCAGATGCTTATATCAGATGCAAAATCAAGTCTATTTCTATATATTTGATTTTTTACCCAAACATAACACAAAGTAAAAAAACAAATTATATATTTGAGCAAAAGAGCAAAGAATGTGAACTATAAATTCTACTACATCGGGATATAATTAATAATGTCATGCCAGATATTGGTCACTATGTAATATCTGGTAACGGACTTCGTGATAGTTTTGTGTCTGAAATTTTCACATTTATTTTGAAACAATAAAAATGTGCTTGTTGATTAATTGTATATGATAGTATATCATTTTGTTTAAAGATACTTTGTATAGGTCGATGGTTAATTAATTTGTATAATGTGTATGTTTCATATTATAATAATAAATGAGGACTACAATAAAAGTAAGAAACAATGATATTATTTTTGATATTATCTGCATAATACTATTAAATGATCTTTAAGATTTTTCTCATTTAATTCATACAACATAAAAAATATATAGATGTGATTTTATGCACATTTAGAGTCAAATTAACTGAAATTTAGAGGCCTTAAATAACTTGCCCAAGTTTCAGTAATAAATTAGAATCAGAGGAGAGACAGTCTGACCTAAGTGACAGTATTCTTTATCGCTCTATATTAATTTGCTATACTGCTTGTTTTGTTCTTCCCTTCCATTCTTCCTTCTCTCCCTTCCTTTTGTCTCTCTTTTTCTTCTCTCTCATCTCTGTTTTTCTGTTTTTGTAATAACCAAATATAACTTTGAACTATTTATACTACTTTTTATACACTTCTGCCACACTATGATAAACATCTCTGGATTTCATATTTTATCCATGCTCAAAGACATAATATGTAAATGTAAATGTATTATATCTTAATTGCATGACCTGTTAGCATTGCTTTAAAAAGTATATTATGCCAAAAAAAATTAGAAAAATGGTAGGTTAAAAACAATTCCATTAAAAAGAAAAAATAACATAGCTATTGAAATGAATTCCATGATGATATACATCAATGTTATGGTTATTTGTTAAAGACATCATGCATAGATCAAATATTACACAGGCATTCACTCAGTGTGATAGCAAAAAAACTTCCTGGCTTTATCAAGAAAGGTATATTGTCATTTAATACAAAAATGTTAAAATCAAAGGTGCATATGCATTTAACACTTTTACAGATGTACACAAATTACTAAGTAACTCAAAAAATAAATACTGAAGATATTTTTGTAAGATAACTAGTAAAATTTACAGGAATACATTTTCAGAGATATTTGATTAGTTGCAACATTAATAAGTAATTGCTTTACAGAGAAAAGCAATCAGATAATCTGTCCTCACAGGTACAAAATTAAAGCTTTTCATGAAAGTTTGAAATTACTACTTTCACTGTGGTTAGGAAATTTTTTTATATAAGTGGTTCTGATTATCTCAAAAATACCAAATTATGAGTATTTCTCCTTGCATGTGTGCATGCTCAGTGACTCTGTTGTGTCTGACTCCTTGCAACGCCATGGACTGTAAACTGCCAGGCTCCTCTGTCCATGGAATTTTCCAGGCAAGAATAGTGGAGCAGAAAAAAAAAGAATACAGAAGCAGGTTGCCAGCTCTTACTTCAGGGAAACTTGTGCACCCAGGAATCGAACCCATGTTTCCTTCATTGGCAGGTGGATTCTTTACCACTTAGCCACCTGTATGCATATTTCGCCCTAGGCAAATCATTCTCCCTTGAGTTGGAAACAGATTAGAATTTAAAATATTAAGAAATATGTGATGAAACTGTCGCATCTTTAAATTATATCAATCATTACATCATTGAGGTTTCCCTAATAATGAAGAACAATTAAATTGGTAAAAGAAAACATGACCTCCTCTTTTCAAAAAGAGAAGATATCCAGTCTGAGTGTTCCAAAGTAAAATATTTGTAGATCAAGTGGAGCATTAATCCTCTAAAATATGAACAGTTTTGAACTATATTTCATATACTATTATTTAATTCTAGCACTTACAAAACAGATATTGATATAATCTTATCATACCAGAAAGTTAGTGAACATTACTATAAGGTTCTTGAGATGAATGTGACCAAAAGGAAAAAAAAGGAAAATAATTTAAATTTTAATCTGTTTACAAAATTTTAAGCTGTACTCAATCAGCTTAAAATTGGATGCACTGGCAACAAATTAACAAATATAACATTTGCAATGTAACTTGTAAAAACAAACTGCTCTCCAATAATCAATAACTGATAAGCACTAATTTAGATTCTAGAATAATAACATTTATTGTTAGCTATCATGAATAACTAAAATTATGTGCAATCTAACTAGTATTGGCAGCAAAAATGAACCTATATGAAGCACAGTTCCTGTAAGAGTGTCTAAATATTTATGATTAAAGTAAATTAAAGTATTTATTTTAAGGAAGATGTTTTACATATAAATTTTTTAAATTTCAGATAATAATAGATAAACCTGTTAATAATAAGACTGACAAGTATTTAGATTATTTTTCAAGGTAAAAATGTCATTATATTTTCTCATTACAAAGTATGAACAGCTACAAATACATCTTGAAAGCATGGTTAGAGTGTTGTCATGGAAACATTGTTCCTGTGTTACCATTCCTGAGGCTATGGCAAAATTTCCTGGACTGCTCACAATAACCTTAATATTATGCTTATGCAGTAACACCATTGATGCAATGAATCTTTCTTTGTACAATGTATATTGAAATTGATATGCAATCCTCTATAAGTTGAAAATAAGACATTTTAAATTCCTATATTAATAATACTTATTGATTTAAAAAGTGCTCTATTATAGCAAAGTTTTCCAAATTAGTACTTTTATAACACATACTTTCCAGTAGCTTTTTAAATATATGTTGCCATATATTTATATATTTTATTGGAGAGGGAAATGGTAACCCACTCCAATCTTCTTGCCTGGAAAATCCTATGGACAGAGGAGCCTGGCAGGCTACAGTCCTTCAGGTCACAAAGAGTTGGACATGACTGAGTGACTTCACTTTTCATATATTCCATATGCATAAAATATATTTGTTTTTATTCATTAATTTTGAAGGAAAATAGTTAAGCTATTGCAAAATTTGCTATAATATTTTGAGATGGTCATAATTCATGGTAGAATTTAAATATGAATAATATACATTAGCAACCATTAAAGTTAACTTCTATTATACTGGGCTCAACTTATTATTTTCCAGATTATTTAACAATCAACTTGCTCTCATCTCTTAGTCTTAATAAGCAATTTTGTGTATTTTGAACAGTCATTGAGTAAATTAAACAAGCACTTATGAATTTTATATTATGGATAATCTTTGGGACTGAAAATCAGAAAAATAATCATTACAATAGCACCAATAAGTTATGTCTAATTCTTAATGGATGGGCAGAGAATGATAACAACAATAATTGCAAAATCTAATATATATTAGGTATTTATTCTATTATAGGTACTTTGATTAGAACTTGCAAGTCTCTGTTGAATTCTATGAGATTTTATTCCTATTTTATAAACTAGTAAATCCAGGCTCAGAAAGATTATATAATTTGCCTAATATTGCAAAATTATTAAGTGATGAATATAAAACTAGAACACCAGTTTATCTGATATTAAAGACAATTTTCATAATAATAGCACTAATTTATACTGCTCATCAGAACAATGAACTCTGAGCCTAACTGGAATTAAGATATAGACATGAATTTATGTTTTAAAAGATAAGAATTAATCAAGCAAAAGAAAATATCATGAGCAATGAAAACAGAAATATGATATAGATCTTGCTCCCATTGTTTTATCAGCATTGTAATTTTTGACCAATTATTAATAAGTAAATATATCAAAACCAGAAAAATAATATTATGTAGGTATAGATTTATTCCAATGAATAAGTAAAATTTTGTATATAATGAATATGACTCAATATTCATCAACAGGATGCCTTTGAAAGATAAAATTAGTGGTCCAACATTATTAAACAACTATAAACTTATTGAATTGCTCTTATAAATTCCCCTTAAGATGAATAGTACCATAAATTAAGACTTCTGCCTATGGGAAGTCAGGTTTTATTGCAGTAATTTATAACAAGTAGTTCCTTATGTTATAAACAATGAACTATAATCATGACTCACTTATTGAAACTACCAATGCCATGGTTTCTTCCATGGGAAGAATTAATGTACACCTTCTTTGGTGTTATGGTTTTATATTTCTAGAAGTATTATAATGACATTATATAAATAATATATTTATACTAAAAGTTTTTTAAAGTATATAGTGTTTTTGCTTCTCAGGTGGCAGAGTGGTAAAAAAAAAAAAAANTCGGGGATTGAACCTACCTCTCTTATATTTTCTGCCATGGCAGGTAGATTCTTTACCATTGAGCCATCTGGGAAGCACTACAGAAAAAATACATTGGGATAAATAGAATATTTTTTTGAAAATAGTCACAATTACTAAGTTTCTAAATAATTTTTCTCTAAGAATCTCCTCTGATGTGAAGACATTATTAATTACATGCAATATATGAAGTATCAAATGTATCAAGACCAAAATAAAGCTTACTGAATTCTAACAACTGCAAATATTCAGGTCCTCATAAACTTATTTATTATTGGTGGTGAAAATACTATTTATTTCTCCCCCACCTGTAAAGGTTCTGATATAATTGTGAAGTAGTCATAGGAGATAAATAGGGATTGAAAATACCAGCTTTATTAATGGTAACACTTGATTTAAAAACATTACTTGAAACAAACCAGAATATTACCTAAAATGAAATTGTAATAGAGTTTTGTTATGGGTTGAATTGTATCCCCTATAAACTTATATGTTGAAGCCCTGACTACCAGTACCCTGGAAATAATTAAGATGGCACTACACTGGAGTCGATTGGGCCCCTAAACCAGTATCACTGATGTCCTGATAGAAAGAATGCTTCTGAAGAGAAAGATATGGACGTAGATGGAAGATGATGGAAAACTACAGGGAGTACGTCTTACACAAGCCAAGGAACACTGGAGGCTATGAGAGTCAGGGTGAAAATCGTGGGACATCATAGTCATCAGAGGGAAATAGCTCTACCCACACCTTGATTTTGGACTTCAAGCCTCCTGAGGCATGGGACCACACAGTTCTGTTATTTCAGCCATCCTGTGTGTGATACTTTGTTATGGAAGCCCTAGGAAAATAATATAATTTCTTATTCTTTTATGTTCAGACATTACTCCCAGCTAAATTTAGAAGGTAGTATCTCCATTTAGGTGAGTCATTTGGAAAATTGCAGTTTGCTTCTTTTTCTATCAAGTAGATGGTAGTAAAAACTCAGAGACAGTAATATAGCTGCTGATTAAGGTAGTTCCTACTACCATAACAATTATTTCAAACTCTCTGTTCTTTCTCTTTTTTTTAACCCTTATACTTTAACAAAGTTCTTTACATAATAAATGCTGTTGAGGAAAGCTGCATGCCTAGTTTCATATCCGGTAGCATTATGCTGTCCTCATCTGTCCACAAATTCAAAAAGAAAACCACATTCTTATGCTTAAAAACAAATCTTTTAAATAGTTTGTTAATTGAAAATCACTATGGATAAATTCCATAATTCTTAAACACACAATCACAATATTATAGAATATTAATGAGACACAGATTGATGCTCATGAGCTATACTGTGTCTATTTAAATATTGTTCAGTCAGATGCTTATATCAGATGCAAAATCAAGTCTATTTCTATATATTTGATTTTTTACCCAAACATAACACAAAGTAAAAAAACAAATTATATATTTGAGCAAAAGAGCAAAGAATGTGAACTATAAATTCTACTACATCGGGATATAATTAATAATGTCATGCCAGATATTGGTCACTATGTAATATCTGGTAACGGACTTCGTGATAGTTTTGTGTCTGAAATTTTCACATTTATTTTGAAACAATAAAAATGTGCTTGTTGATTAATTGTATATGATAGTATATCATTTTGTTTAAAGATACTTTGTATAGGTCGATGGTTAATTAATTTGTATAATGTGTATGTTTCATATTATAATAATAAATGAGGACTACAATAAAAGTAAGAAACAATGATATTATTTTTGATATTATCTGCATAATACTATTAAATGATCTTTAAGATTTTTCTCATTTAATTCATACAACATAAAAAATATATAGATGTGATTTTATGCACATTTAGAGTCAAATTAACTGAAATTTAGAGGCCTTAAATAACTTGCCCAAGTTTCAGTAATAAATTAGAATCAGAGGAGAGACAGTCTGACCTAAGTGACAGTATTCTTTATCGCTCTATATTAATTTGCTATACTGCTTGTTTTGTTCTTCCCTTCCATTCTTCCTTCTCTCCCTTCCTTTTGTCTCTCTTTTTCTTCTCTCTCATCTCTGTTTTTCTGTTTTTGTAATAACCAAATATAACTTTGAACTATTTATACTACTTTTTATACACTTCTGCCACACTATGATAAACATCTCTGGATTTCATATTTTATCCATGCTCAAAGACATAATATGTAAATGTAAATGTATTATATCTTAATTGCATGACCTGTTAGCATTGCTTTAAACAGTATATTATGCCAAAAAAAATTAGAAAAATGGTAGGTTAAAAACAATTCCATTAAAAAGAAAAACTAACATAGCTATTGAAATGAATTCCATGATGATATACATCAATGTTATGGTTATTTGTTAAAGACATCATGCATAGATCAAATATTACACAGGCATTCACTCAGTGTGATAGCAAAAAAACTTCCTGGCTTTATCAAGAAAGGTATATTGTCATTTAATACAAAAATGTTAAAATCAAAGGTGCATATGCATTTAACACTTTTACAGATGTACACAAATTACTAAGTAACTCAAAAAATAAATACTGAAGATATTTTTGTAAGATAACTAGTAAAATTTACAGGAATACATTTTCAGAGATATTTGATTAGTTGCAACATTAATAAGTAGTTGCTTTACAGAGAAAAGCAATCAGATAATCTGTCCTCACAGGTACAAAATTAAAGCTTTTCATGAAAGTTTGAAATTACTACTTTCACTGTGGTTAGGAAATTTTTTTATATAAGTGGTTCTGATTATCTCAAAAATACCAAATTATGAGTATTTCTCCTTGCATGTGTGCATGCTCAGTGACTCTGTTGTGTCTGACTCCTTGCAACGCCATGGACTGTAAACTGCCAGGCTCCTCTGTCCATGGAATTTTCCAGGCAAGAATAGTGGAGCAGAAAAAAAAAGAATACAGAAGCAGGTTGCCAGCTCTTACTTCAGGGAAACTTGTGCACCCAGGAATCGAACCCATGTTTCCTTCATTGGCAGGTGGATTCTTTACCACTTAGCCACCTGTATGCATATTTCGCCCTAGGCAAATCATTCTCCCTTGAGTTGGAAACAGATTAGAATTTAAAATATTAAGAAATATGTGATGAAACTGTCGCATCTTTAAATTATATCAATCATTACATCATTGAGGTTTCCCTAATAATGAAGAACAATTAAATTGGTAAAAGAAAACATGACCTCCTCTTTTCAAAAAGAGAAGATATCCAGTCTGAGTGTTCCAAAGTAAAATATTTGTAGATCAAGTGGAGCATTAATCCTCTAAAATATGAACAGTTTTGAACTATATTTCATATACTATTATTTAATTCTAGCACTTACAAAACAGATATTGATATAATCTTATCATACCAGAAAGTTAGTGAACATTACTATAAGGTTCTTGAGATGAATGTGACCAAAAGGAAAAAAAAGGAAAATAATTTAAATTTTAATCTGTTTACAAAATTTTAAGCTGTACTCAATCAGCTTAAAATTGGATGCACTGGCAACAAATTAACAAATATAACATTTGCAATGTAACTTGTAAAAACAAACTGCTCTCCAATAATCAATAACTGATAAGCACTAATTTAGATTCTAGAATAATAACATTTATTGTTAGCTATCATGAATAACTAAAATTATGTGCAATCTAACTAGTATTGGCAGCAAAAATGAACCTATATGAAGCACAGTTCCTGTAAGAGTGTCTAAATATTTATGATTAAAGTAAATTAAAGTATTTATTTTAAGGAAGATGTTTTACATATAAATTTTTTAAATTTCAGATAATAATAGATAAACCTGTTAATAATAAGACTGACAAGTATTTAGATTATTTTTCAAGGTAAAAATGTCATTATATTTTCTCATTACAAAGTATGAACAGCTACAAATACATCTTGAAAGCATGGTTAGAGTGTTGTCATGGAAACATTGTTCCTGTGTTACCATTCCTGAGGCTATGGCAAAATTTCCTGGACTGCTCACAATAACCTTAATATTATGCTTATGCAGTAACACCATTGATGCAATGAATCTTTCTTTGTACAATGTATATTGAAATTGATATGCAATCCTCTATAAGTTGAAAATAAGACATTTTAAATTCCTATATTAATAATACTTATTGATTTAAAAAGTGCTCTATTATAGCAAAGTTTTCCAAATTAGTACTTTTATAACACATACTTTCCAGTAGCTTTTTAAATATATGTTGCCATATATTTATATATTTTATTGGAGAGGGAAATGGTAACCCACTCCAATCTTCTTGCCTGGAAAATCCTATGGACAGAGGAGCCTGGCAGGCTACAGTCCTTCAGGTCACAAAGAGTTGGACATGACTGAGTGACTTCACTTTTCATATATTCCATATGCATAAAATATATTTGTTTTTATTCATTAATTTTGAAGGAAAATAGTTAAGCTATTGCAAAATTTGCTATAATATTTTGAGATGGTCATAATTCATGGTAGAATTTAAATATGAATAATATACATTAGCAACCATTAAAGTTAACTTCTATTATACTGGGCTCAACTTATTATTTTCCAGATTGTTTAACAATCAACTTGCTCTCATCTCTTAGTCTTAATAAGCAATTTTGTGTATTTTGAACAGTCATTGAGTAAATTAAACAAGCACTTATGAATTTTATATTATGGATAATCTTTGGGACTGAAAATCAGAAAAATAATCATTACAATAGCACCAATAAGTTATGTCTAATTCTTAATGGATGGGCAGAGAATGATAACAACAATAATTGCAAAATCTAATATATATTAGGTATTTATTCTATTATAGGTACTTTGATTAGAACTTGCAAGTCTCTGTTGAATTCTATGAGATTTTATTCCTATTTTATAAACTAGTAAATCCAGGCTCAGAAAGATTATATAATTTGCCTAATATTGCAAAATTATTAAGTGATGAATATAAAACTAGAACACCAGTTTATCTGATATTAAAGACAATTTTCATAATAATAGCACTAATTTATACTGCTCATCAGAACAATGAACTCTGAGCCTAACTGGAATTAAGATATAGACATGAATTTATGTTTTAAAAGATAAGAATTAATCAAGCAAAAGAAAATATCATGAGCAATGAAAACAGAAATATGATATAGATCTTGCTCCCATTGTTTTATCAGCATTGTAATTTTTGACCAATTATTAATAAGTAAATATATCAAAACCAGAAAAATAATATTATGTAGGTATAGATTTATTCCAATGAATAAGTAAAATTTTGTATATAATGAATATGACTCAATATTCATCAACAGGATGCCTTTGAAAGATAAAATTAGTGGTCCAACATAATTAAACAACTATAAACTTATTGAATTGCTCTTATAAATTCCCCTTAAGATGAATAGTACCATAAATTAAGACTTCTGCCTATGGGAAGTCAGGTTTTATTGCAGTAATTTATAACAAGTAGTTCCTTATGTTATAAACAATGAACTATAATCATGACTCACTTATTGAAACTACCAATGCCATGGTTTCTTCCATGGGAAGAATTAATGTACACCTTCTTTGGTGTTATGGTTTTATATTTCTAGAAGTATTATAATGACATTATATAAATAATATATTTATACTAAAAGTTTTTTAAAGTATATAGTGTTTTTGCTTCTCAGGTGGCAGAGTGGTAAAAAAAAAAAAAAATCTGCCCTCCAATGCAGGAGATATAAGAGACACAGTTTCCATCCCTGGGTCAGGAAGGTCTCCTGGAGGAGGAAATGCAACCCACTCCAGTATTCTTGCCTGAAAAATTCCACAGAGGATCCTCACAAGCCACAGTTCACTGGGTCGCAAAGAGCTGGACACAATTGAGTGACTGAGCATGCTCCCATAGTGTTTTTATTACAGTGCCTTAGACATAATTATCATTCAGTAAATCTCACCTAAATTTCAACTAAGTATATATGGATGTACTGCCATTTTTACATGGTCAGATAATGAATTTAGCATACTGTAGGCTAAAAGTATGAAATCTATCTAAAATATTATTTCCTGATGTTTTCTCTATTTTAAATCATGACTTTGCCCTCTATTTGATTTAATTGTTCTTGATTAGAACTCTTGGACTTAACTGTTTAAGGTATAGTGTGACTTGTTAAGTTTTAGGAAATCTTCAGTTCATGTATGATAATTAACTTCCATTGAAGAGATAAGATAATAAATACACTATATAAGCAATCCAGTAATTTTTTTTTACATAAGGTTAAAAGTACCACAAGGGAAGATTGCTTCTGTCCTGAAATTGATAAAACATGGAAAAATCTTCAAAATCATAATGTTTTAAACCGTTGAGAGAGTTTGCTAGGTGAATGAATTCCAAATGATGACAAGCTCCTCACAGAGAGGAGACATGCTCTCTGTTTCACTCAGGAACATCATGGAAGGAAGAAGTAATTACCATAAAATTTGTAAGAAGAAAATAACCAAAGTTTATCAAGTTCTTAAGGGGTAAGTGACCTGAGATGATACTTTAGAATCTCTAGGAGCGCCAGACAAGGGGTGTCTCCCCCAGTTGCTATCATCTGCCCTCACTGGACCTCCACCAAGTGACTGTAAAAAAATATGAGGAACAGGATATGATATTTGAAAGGGTTCACCTGGGTGATATTAGTATGCAGGGCCTGCTAAAATTTGATGATGGAATAGGAGTACCTGGCAAAACTCAAAAGTGCTCTGAACCCTGCAAGGCAACAATGTGGTAATTAGCTGTTGGTTTCCTGGTTTTCTCCTGTTTCCAATACCATTCTCTATCAAAAAAGTCTGCTTCTGCTTGAAGAGAAGCAAGCTGTTGTCTCAGACTGAACAACTAGTAATCGTAACCATGTTTTAGTCAAGTGGACTTGCACTTCACTGTTGAACATAAAGGGCATGGAAAAATAAGTTATCGAGCTGCTAAAGTCACTTGCAACCTAAGCTAACTCTCCAAATCCATCAGTACTATTATCTCTCCCATTCTTCATCTGAGGAATGGTTTCTATGTAATAGGAGCAACCAGGGAGAATAGATGATGCAACTTCAATTCATGAGCAGCTGGTTTATATACATTGCCAACAATATTCAGACCAGCAAATATTGTAAGCCATTAGAACCCAAGAAGTTCCAGAGCTCCTGTACTTAGTACAATCTCATTTACTTATAAGCCAAATTGAACTTGTTCACATCACATTCTTTATGCACAAAAAATAGCACACTCTTTCCAATCAAATTCCTCTTTTAATCTTTCATAGCAGAATCTATCTAGATCATGTGGCTTTCGACCTCTTGCTGTTTAACTTATTTGCATTGGATTTTTGCAGTCAAATATTATAAGCAGAAATAAAGATTCACATAAATGGTTCAGAAGGGAGCCGTATGCAATACACAGGATGTGCCATTTGGTCGATTCCATTTTTCTTCTTTGATATCATGGATATCATGATATGTGATTTTTAAACTGCACAGTCTCTTTCTCTTTCTCCATAACTTGCCAGTCTCTTAGAAAACATTCTGTCAAATTCCTGGAATTTGACATAATCCATTTTTATTAACTAAACATAAAATATATTACCTTCTTGCAATACATTAGACTTCCTTTCTTATCATACTATGCTTCACTTACATGTGGGTGCTGCTCTCATTTGTTCAGGATAATGATTAAAGAGCTTTCTCTGGAATCAGATTTACACATTCAATTCTAGACTCTGCCACATTTTGCTGAGTGTCCTTGGGCAGATCATTTACCTGTTTTGCCTCAAAGTTTTCATACGTAAAATAGAAGTTAATTAGTATCTATCACACAGGAGTGTTGTGACAACAAAATTAGTTTTTTGATGAGACACATTTAAAATAATCCTTGCACTCAATGCATGATACAAGATGCTTGGGGCTGGTGCACTGGCATGACCCAGAGGATGGTATGGGAAGGGAGGTGGGAGGAGGGTTCAGGATGGGGAACACGTGTATACCCTTGGCTGATTCATGATGACGTATGGCAAAACCAATACAATATTGTAATTAGCCTCCAATTAAAATAAATAAATTTATAATAAAAATAAAAATATAAAACATAAAAATAAAAAATAAATACTCAGAGTTAGCTACTTAAAAGTAACTATTTATAAACTGTTTTCAGGTGAACATTGTGAGTTCCAAGTATGCCACTTCTGTAGAATTGGGGGAAAAAAGTGAAAAATAGTAATAAAATACAATTCTTTTGAAAACATATATGACATCTAATATAAACTTATAATTAATCATTTTGGTTATTTAGGGTTTCTTTTGTTTTTCTTAAAATTGGGGATATTTGAATAAAAATTAAAATGTAACTAATTTGCCTTTTGCATGATAGCCTTTGGATAATTTTCTTAACCTCTTTTTAGCTTAGTT
>SJYV01033624.1:0-15661 GCA_006410875.1 Neotragus pygmaeus
TATCGAGAAGCAGGATCAGAACTGGAAACGGATTCATCTTAACTAAGCAGTTCATTATCCCGAACGGGACCATCACTCTCGCCCTCTATCTCTGACAGCATTTACACCGCTCCTGTTAAGACACATTTAGCAAAATCGCAGGCAATATTTAGGAATCAGGCACCCTCTCAATGAGGTGGTGAAAAATGGCTCCTCTATCCGGAAACCCCCCTCAAGGCATCCCAGCATTGCGTCCCTCCCTTTTCCCAACTCAGGGTGGGGGATGTATCCGGAGCACTGGCTCATGTCTGGCCTCAAGGGTAGAGGGCAGTCAGGGAGGGCTTCCATGGGAGGGGCACAGGCCCGCCGTGATTTAGCGAAAAGNAAACCCCTCTCAAGGCATCCCAGCATTGCGTCCCTCCCTTTTCCCAACTCGGGGTGGGGGATGTATCCGGAGCACTGGCTCATGTCTGGCCTCAAGGGTAGAGGGCAGTCAGGGAGGGCTTCCATGGGAGGGGCACAGGCCCGCCGTGATTTAGCGAAAAGAGGCCTGAATTATGTCAGGGTGATTATATCAGTCTGCTCAGGACCGAGGGGTTTCCCGGGACAAGTGCTTTCAATGCTAAAACTAAAAAGTCCCCAGCAAACCAAAACAAGTTGGTCACCATAGTTACGAGCCTGCCATGGCCACGGCAAGGGCTAAATCACTAAACCTCCCCACCTGTTTCAGTCATAAGGCAATCCATCCCTCCCAGCTGTAGGAACTAGTGAGAGGAAACTGATGGCCTATTGCCCTACATCCCAGCTGGCCTCTCTGTGCCCACCTTCACCCCTGCCCATCCCTCTGATTCCATTTCCCCTCGCCTTCTGCCTCCTTCACTCCACACACAGAGAACCCTGCAGATCCCTGACTCCTCCGAGCTCATCCCTACCCCAGGGTCTTTGCATCTGCTGCTCCCACCTCTCAGAACAATCTCTCCCCAGATGCTCACGTGGCTCAAGACCTCAGTGCTTCCTCTGCTCAAATGCCCCCACTGTGGAGAATCCTTTTCTAATCATCCTGTCTCCATAAAACTGTATCCTTGTCATTCTCTAACTCTCTACCCTGTGCCTCTCTTTTTAAAATATTTATGACTACCAGATATATATTTATTTGTTTATTATCTACTGACATCTTACCCTCACCCCCACATCTAGTACCCACCTGGGCTGCAAGCTCTGCATGAGCAGAGGCTTCATGTGTGTGCACATGTGTCTCCAAACAGAGGCTTCGTGTGTGTGCACGTGTGTCTCCGAGCAGAGGCTTCGTGTGTGTGCACGTGTGTCTCCGAGCAGAGGCTTCCTGTGTGTGTGCGTGTGTCTCTGAGCAGAGGCTTCGTGTGTGTGTATGCATGTGTCTCTGAGCAGAGGCTTCGTGTGTGTGCACGTGTGTCTCCAAGCAGAGGCTTCGTGTATGTGCGTGTGTCTCAATCCTTTTTCTTTTTCCTGTTGTTCAGATTGGATCATTCCTACTGATCNCGAGCAGAGGCTTCATGTGTTGCGCGTGTGTCTCTGAGCAGAGGCTTCGTGTGTGTGTATGCATGTGTCTCTGAGCAGAGGCTTCGTGTGTGTGCACGTGTGTCTCCAAGCAGAGGCTTCGTGTATGTGCGTGTGTCTCAATCCTTTTTCTTTTTCCTGTTGTTCAGATTGGATCATTCCTACTGATCTATTTCAAGTCTGCTGACTTTTTCCTGTCTGCCCTATCCTGTTACTGAGTCTATCCAGTGAGTCTTTAAATTTCAGTTATTGTATTTTTCATTTCTAAAATTTCTATTTGGCTCTTCTTTATATCCTTTATTTCTTTACGGAAACTTTGTGTCATTTGTTTCAAGATGATTTGTGATTGTTTGTTCAGGTGTTTTTGCTACCTTAAAGCCCTTGTTAGATAATTCCAGCATAGGTGTCAATCTCATCTTGGGGTCTATTAACCATCTTTTCTCCTGTAAGTTGAGATTTTTGCTCTTCTTTGTATGTCATTATGTCTTGTGATTTTTAGTTTGTATCTTGAACATTTTAAGTATTACTTTGTGAGACTCTAGGTTTTATTTATATTAATTATTCTACAGTACTTTGAATTCTGGTGTTCTTCCCCAAACTGCCTGCTACTATCTGTGTTTCAGATTTTTCAAATAGATGTCCACGCATTCTGTCTAGGTCTCGTAGCTGAATTAATGGAAAATAAAAAGATGCTGGGCTTGACTCCATTTCACCATAACCAGAAATCCTTGGGTTTGTGGTTTTTAATCACTACTTTACCCCTTAGAAATTAGAACAGTTCCTGGCACTTAATAATATAACTATTAATAGAAGTATAAGTATTAATATCAATAAATATGCATTAAATGAATGAAAAAAACCTAAGCAAATGAATTATGTGGTATCTGGCTGCTTTCAAAGGATATCTATAATTATTAGCTCATTGATTATCATCACAACCCTGGGGAATAATACCCCCAGTTTGGAGTTAAGGAGACTGAGGCTCAGAGATACAGAATGACTTTCTCGTGATCACACAGAACCAGGCTTGGCAAGAAGGTCCTTTGATCTGAATCCACCACTCTTCCACCATCCCATGGGAGGCCCTGTCCCTTTCTTCCAAGTGGAGAAGCTGAGAACAGGAGTGGGTAGAGGGATGAGGTGCCCAGAAGCACTCAAGAAATCTTTCAGTGCACTGGGGTCATACACCACGGCAGGACGCAGCACTTCCACATCGGAGCAGGCAGATGAGTGACCGTCGAGGCCATTTTCAAGTTCCAAGCCAGCGGAAGGTTCCAGGAAGGCCTGATGATGGATCTGAGACCTTTTCTGGGGCTGTCAGTGACCTGAGGCTGGGTGGGTGAACTTGTCCCTTCTCACGCCTGACACACTGTCCTCTGAACCCAGCTCTGGACAGCTCCTTTGGCCCAGAAGAGCCTACCTTGTGTCACCCAAGTCAACACTTGTTGATTCAAAGTAACTAGAGAAGAGTCAAAAGCCAGGGAACACCATCTTTCTATCAGAGGGCAGGGGCAGTTTCTGCCATCAGACTAGACGTCCCGTGAGGACAGAGACAGTGTTCCACCCTCTTCTGTGTCTGGGAACATAGTGGTGCAGAGAACTCTGAGGACCCTTCCCTGGAGAACCAGCTTGGACCACATTGAGACTTGACCTGGGACAGGCAGAGAGTCAGGTGGTGGCAGCCGCTCCACCTTCAGAGAGGATCGTGGAAGCCAGGGCCACAGGACTCCTCATGCCACCCTCCCCTTTCTGCAGGGCTGGGGTTTATCTCCACGTGGAAACAGGAGCTCCATGCACCACCACCCATGAAGCAAAGAGGTCACCCCATCTCATGAAGACAGACACCAGAGCGTGGCACCGATGACAGCCTCCCTGGATGCTGCAGTCAGTTAATCACTGCCATAATAAATATTATTACAGCAGACCAATTACTGCAGCCATATCTTTCAGGCAGGTGCTGGAGGCGGGGGTGTGAAATACACCCTCCCCTGCTGGGCTAACAGGTGCTGTCAGCCCTCACCTCCTTGGCAGCAGAGACAAAGGTGGGACAGAGGGTGGAGGGGGCCTTTTAAGGAAAGAAAGCTTCTGAACGAAGAGCAGAGGTTAATAGCTCATTTGTCTCCGAGATGGATCAATTCTCCCTCTCCAATGGCTCTCAGAAGGGCGTCTGCCCTCCGCCGATCCTGCCTCACTGTGGGTCCTCAAACGTCCCCCAGGGCCCTGCACAGCCCCCTTGCTGGTCCCCAGTCTCCAGCCCTGTCCCTCCGATGCCTCCACCACAGGAGTCTCCACGATATTTCTCAAATGCATACGTGGTGACGCCACCTCTCTGGTTAATGTCATGCAATTTCCCCACCCCATTGCCTTCCAATTCAGGATCAAGTTCAGCTTCTGTCATGGCCAACCGGGCCCCTAATGATCTGGCCTCTCTCAGCCTCTCCAGCTCAATCGGTCTCTCGCTGTGTCTGCGCGATCCTCGCCCAGCCCTCCTAGGCGCTCTCAGGCTCCTCTTTTAGCCCGGGCCATTTCCGCTTCCCAGGTTGCCTTTTTGCTCTTGAAATTTGCACACATCCTTCCAGGCTTGATGCCGCAGTCACCCCACCCTTGATTGCCAGGAGTCTGACACTCCCTCATCTAAGAACGCGGGGGGACCCCTCATCTAAAAACACAGCCCCCTGTGAACAGCTCAGACACAGCCGGTCCATATCGCACTGTAGTATCACACAGGGTTCTTGGTGTATGTCTCTGCCATCAGGCCGGCAGTTTCTTAAGGTCAGGGGCCTGGTGTGCGTCCCTGTAGGATATTTGGTGTGTGACCAGTGTTTCGGCCCAGGTGCTGCAGGCGTGAGTAATGAGTGACCTGACACATGTGCAGTGCACAGCACAGGGCTTGGTGACGGCGGAGCCCGGAGCCCTGCGGGCGGGGCTGATGCCGCACTTACCACCCGAATCCTTCCTGTCTGCTCGTTGCCTTTAGAATTTAGTCCAGAGCCCCTCCCCCACACGCAGAGCCTGCTTCCCTCCAGCTCATCTCTTGCTCCTCTGCCTTTTTTCAAGCTGAGTCTCAGTCATTGTGAACTACTTAGAGCTTCTGAAATATGCTTTGTCCGACTACTGGGTCCTGGCACCCACCGTCCTTTTGCCTGGAATACCTACTGTCGCTTTACCCCCATCACTTCAATAAATCCTTCAGATCTTAGTTTAGACACCATTTTCCCTAGAGGCTGCCCAACATACACCCTAACTTCACCTACCTTGCACCCTGAACCCCCAAATCATGGGTAAGTGCCCTTCTCATGGCATCAAAAATAACCCTAAGATGTTACATGGGGTNCTTGTTATCAAGTTACTTTTTTTTCTTTTTTCTTTTTGCTTCTTCCCCTCCATGCCATTTTCTGTCTCAAAATGATTACCTAAATGCATTGAGGCTATCAAAAACAATAGGTAAGAAGGCCATACTGCTGATTTTATTTTTGCCTCAAACAACTTCATTCACATGTCACACGAGAACTTTTACTAGATATTTGTCACCAAAAGACATTCTTTTGGTAGCATGTCTTACTGTTGGAGTCTAAAGTAGGCTTATTTTTTTCTAATCCTATAGCCCTAACTTTTGGACTCTGTATTCTATTTTTGACTGTGTGGATCACAATAAACTGTGGAAAATTCTGAAAGAGATGGGAATACCAGACCACCTGAACTACCTATTGAGAAACCTATATGCAGGTCAGGAAGCAACAGTTAGAACTGGACATGGAACAACAGACTGGTTCCAAATAGGAAAAGGAGTACGTCAAGTCTGTATATTGTCACCCTGCTTATTTAACTTATATGCAGAGTACATCACGAGAAACGCTGGTCTGGAAGAAGCACAAGCTGAAATCAAGATTGCTAGGAGAGATATCAATAACCTCAGATATGCCACTCTTATGGCATAAAGTGAACTAAAAAGCCTCTTGATGAAAATGAAAGAGGAGAGTAGAAAAAGTTGACTTGAAGTTCAACATTCAGAAAACGAAGATCATGGCATCTGGTCCCATCACTTCATGGGAAATAGATGGGGAAACAGTGGCAGACTTTATTTTTTTGGCTCCAAAATCACTGGAGATGGTGATTGCAGCCATGAAATTAAAAGACGCTTACTCCTTGGAAGGCAAGTTATGACTAACCTAGATAGTATATTGAAAAGCAGACATATTACTTTGCCAACAAAGGTCCATCTAGTCAAGGCTATGGTTTTTCCAGTGGTCATGTATGGATGTGAGAGTTGGACTGTGAAGAAAGCTGAGCGCCAAAGAATTGATGCTTTTGAACTGTGGTGTTGGAGAAGACTCTTGAGAGTCCCTTGGACNGAAATGTTTAAAAAATGTAGATAGGTAGATTGATGATAGATAGATGATAAACAGATAGATAGGGATATGTCAAAGAGGCACAAGATCAAACTAAAAGAACTCTTAATAGTCAAACTGGGACAAATGAGCAACAAAGTGAATAACCCCAAGTGTAAATTATGAGACCTATGAGTCTATACTAATAGAACATAATCAACGTGGCTGAAGAGAAAAATCTTGCCTGTAGGAGAATTCAAAATAACTGTATTATTCAAAATAATACAGACACTCTGTGCTATACATAGTGACTTCCTTCTGAAGAGTTCAGCCTGGAAAGGAAGGTGGTTTTTCAGTGGAGAAATCTGGGAAACCCTACCTCGGTCAAATGATCAGGTTAACATCAACAGTTAAAGTCATATTAATTGTATGTGATGAAAATACTTTACCTCTATGAACTTCCTCTCCCAAACCCACAAACCCCATCTAACCATGAGAAAAACATCAAATTATCAATAGAGTGGAAATCTTATAATACGTCTGATAAGGATTCCTCAAAGTTGTCATGGTTATCAAAGAGGAGCCTAAAGAGACATATAACTAACTATAAGGAAATATTATAGATAGGATGCTGAACAGAAAAAAAAAAAGGACACTAGATGAAAACTTAGGTAAAAATAAACTGTGAATTTTAATTAATAACACATCAATGTTGCTTAATTAATGGTAAGAATGTACTATACTAAGGGAAGATACTAATAATAGAAGATACTGAATATGGGGTATATGGGAATTTTCTACACTATTTTTATAACTGTTGTGTAAGTCCAAACTGTTTTTTAAAAATAAAGCTTATTTTACAAATTGCATACCTACAGAATCCAATAAACAGCACATAGCATCACCAGACTTGTATGTGTCAATAGGTACCACTCACAACTGATAGTTTCTCTATCTTCCTAATAAACTTTGGTAGTGAATATAGGTTGCCTCCAAACTTAAAACAATAGTGGCCTGGAGTAAAATCTTAACATTCTCAGCCAATATTTAATTAGTTTAAATTAGAATATGAAAAGTGAAAAGAAAGTGTTAGTTGCTCAGACCTGTCCGACTCCTTGATTTTCCATGGGCTGTAGCCCACCAGGCTCCTCTGTCCATGGAATTCTCCAGGTCAGAATCCTGGAGTGGGTTGCTATTCCCATCTCCAGGGGATCTTCCCAACCTGGGGATTGAACCCAGGTCTCCTGCATTGCAGGCAGATTCTTTACTGCCTGAGCCACCAAGGAAGCCCAAATTAGAATACATTGCCCTGTTATTACAACCACGGGAATCTATAGAACTTTGCCATTGATATAAATATGACTTAATTTTTAAATCCCAAGTCATATTTTCCCTGTATATACAATACAGGGCTTTTAAATAATTTCTGAAAAAATAGTGCCCAGGACTACAACTCACCCTCAGGGATATTGTGAAAATGTGTTAGGGAAACCTAACTCAAAACTGGGGTCAAGAGGTGGCAAAGGGAGGACTTTTAAACATGTGTCACTCTTCACAGTTTGCATAGTGAAGAAGAAGTCTTCTTTGGAAGACTTCCTTTCGCAGTAAGTCGCCCTCATCTGTAGTCAGAAAACCATCACCATTATAAACTTCCATTTTTCGCCAATGAACTTTTGTTCAGAACAACCCCTTCCCACCTCCTCCTTTCTTTTATAAAAGAATGCTGCTCTCTTGTTCTCTGGACTTACAGTTTGCCATAGTTTCCTCATACCAAATTGAAATTCCTTTGCTGATCCAAAACAATAAATTTATTTTTCTTTAAATAGAATTACTCTTTGTTCTAATGTTGAGATTAACAGTATATTTACTACATGCCTGTGCATATACTGGTCTTCCCTGGTGGCTCAGTGGTAAAGAATTCATCTGCCAATATAGGAGATACAGGTTCAATTCCTGGGTTAGGAAGATTCCTTGGAGAAGGAAATAGCAACCTACTTCAGTATTCATGCCTGGGAAATCCCAAGGACAGAGGAACCTGTTGGGTCACATTCCATAGCGTTGCAAAGAGTTGGACACAATTTAGTGACTAAACAACCACAACAAGTGCATATACTACTAGGTAGCAAAATATGTGATAGGCAAGATGTCTATCAGAAAATATCCTCTAAGCAAGAAATGTGAAAACCATTGTCGAGAGAGGATTCAAGGCCAGAGGAATAAAAACCAAAAGAGGATTCATGAAAAAAATCAGTTCAAGACAGACAATAAAGAAGGTAGTACATGCACGTGTGCTAAATAGATTTGGTCAGGTCCAACTTTTTGTGTCCCTGTAGACTGTAGCTCACCAGGCTTCTCTGTCCATGGGATTCTCCAGGCAAGAATACTGGAGTGGGTTGCCATGCCCCCCTCCAGGGGATCTTCCAAACCCAGGGATTTAACCCTACCCTCTGGCATCTCCTGCATTGGCAGGTGGGTTCTTTACCACTAGTGCCAAGGAAAGTAGAGAGAATTTAAACACAAGATCATAGGGAGGTTGAAATTAGATTAATCGGCATAGGATCTAAACTCAGAAAAAAATATGGCATCCAGTAGGTGTTACTTTTGCAGAGGATTGGGCATAACTGGCTATTATTGACAGAGAACCTGAAGGAAAAAACTAAACTACTTTTACTGCAGAGAAATAAAACAAAGAAAGTTTGCAGGACATGATCTAGACAAAGTACAATCAATAAAAGAGGGACAGCTATTCATTTAAGATAATTTTAGGTATTGTGGAGGTAGAGGTGGTCATTTATTTTATAGTTTCAGAAAAATTGCTGAAAAGTAAAAATCTGACAGATGACCATATATGAAGCTATGGAAGAGCCGATGAATTTAGATACAAGAACAGCCTTCCTGAATGCTCTCAAATTCTGCATTTCTCTATAGAATCACACAAAGATCAAAACATGATCAAAAACATACATGGCAGCTATGCAGACATTAGCACTAAAATTAATGAAACAATATTCATAACCTAAAGTTTGAATGACGACAATTTGAATTACNTTTTTTTTTTGTCTTACTTGATTATGGATTTACACTCTAAATTTGAACCCTGGAAAGACATCTAGACGGGAAGGCCCCACCCTCAGGCTCCTGGTTCTCGCCTCACTAGCAGAAAGTCCACTCAGTTCTGGGCCACCAGGGACCTTGAACGTTTTACACCTTTGCAGGGAGATGCGCCTGCCACTTTCGGTGTCCAACAGCTTCCCAAACCTCCCAGACTCTTCTGAAATACTCCCCCTCTGTGATCTCCAGCCAGCTAATCAAATTCCCCTCCTGTCAGAGGCAATAGATGCTCAAAAGCCTTGTAGTATTAATGTATTATTCATGACATATGTATTATTTATCATTAGTTTGTTTATTTATTATTAATTTGTGTTTCATTATTGATAATGATGTGGTTCTACTATTAATAAGAAGGCTTGGGAAAGCTGTTCTGTAGTGCTTTGAAGACACCTGATGCCTCTCTGATGGATTCTCTGGAGGGTCTGGAGAGCCAGGGTGGGTCATTTTTCTTCCCAGTTTGTGGATAGGAGACACTGAGGCCAGAGAAGGGCAGAGCTTGCTCATTCATTTCTCTTGCCTCGGAAATGCAGGCAAGGCAAGGTGATGCGACCGGGGAAATGGTCCATTAGGCAGCAAGCCCTGGGCTGAGGGCAGGGCCAAGTGCATGGGCTGCTGCAGGAAGCTGATGCTGGGCCTGCCAATCAAGCCTCCATCTGGACCACTCGCTGCAGGCTCCGCCACCCAGATTCACCCTGAAGTCGTCCTCGCCTCGCTTGCACACAGTGCCTGCCTGGTCTGTCTTATGCACTCCCCGAATCAGAATCACGTTTCCTCTTCCTCCCAGAGACTCAGCCAGACTACATTTCCCAGCCTACCTTGCAGTTTGGTAGGGTCATGTGACTAAAACCTAGCAAAGGAATATGGCTTCCAGGACGAACCCCTAGAACTCTCCTGTGCCATCCTCCACATCCTCTCTCTGTATCAGCTGCCTGATGGATACAGAGGAGGATGAAATCGGAAGACGGGAAAAATCTGGCTATCTGAATGACCAGATGGTACAGGATGTCCTTCTACAGCCCCAAACAGACAGTGATATGAGTGAGAAATAAAGTGATATTGTGTTAATTATAAAACACTAGAATACTGGAGTGGGTTGCCATTCCATTCTCCAGGGGATCTTCCCAACCCAGGGATTGAACCTGGGTCTCCCACATTGCAGGCAGATTCTTTACTAGCTGAGCCAACAGGGAAGCCCAAGAATACTGGAGTGGGTAGCCTATCCCTTCTCCAGAGGATCTTCCTGACCCAGGAATCAAACCAGGGTCTCCTGCATTGCAGGTGGATTCTTTAACAGCTGAGCTATGAGGAAAGCCCATTAATTATAAAAATAACTTTATAATAAATATATTGTATGTAATAAAAACAAACCTATGACAAAGAGAGTTTGTTGAAAAGCAGAAACGTTGCTCTGCTGACAAAGGTCCATATAGTCAAGGATATGGTCTTCCCAGTGGTCACGTATGGTTGTGAGAACTGGACTGTAATGAAGGCAGACTGCCAAAGAATTGATGCCTTTGAACAGTGGTGCTGGAGAAGTCTGCTGAGAGTCCCTTAGACATCAAGGAGAGCAAACCAGTCAATCGTAAGGGAAATTAACCCTGAATTTCATTGGAAGGACTGAAGCTGAAGCTGAATCTCCAGTATTTTGGTCATCTGATGCAAATAGCTGACTCATTGGAAAAGTCCCTGATGCTGGGAAAGATTGCAGGCAGAAGGAGAAGGGGGCATCAGAGAATGAGATGGCTGGATGGCATCACTGATGCAATGGCCATGGACTTGGGCAAACTTCAGGACATGGAGAAGGACAGGCAGGCCTGGCACGCTGCCATCCATGGGGCTGCGAAGAGTTGGACACAACTGGGCGACTGAACAATAACAACAACATAATAAACACAGAAATTATTAAAACTAACAGCCACTGAGATTTCAAAGTGCTTCGTTCCAATAGTTGTTCTGCTAACACGTCCCACTCCTATGTTGCGCAAAGTATGTACTCAGTAGGTCTTCATAAAAAAAAAAAAAAAGAAGTGAACAGGCAGATTAACGGACAGGTAACCAAATTAATCAGTGGGTTCAGCTACACTGAGTCGGATACCCAAACCTTAGTTCTTCATCACAGAGTGGCACAAGGAATAGGTTTTTATGATCTTGAATCGAAAGCTTTTTGTGGTATAGATGATAAGCTGAGGCACAGGGAAGGGAAGGGCCTTGGCAGAGGTCACAGGGACAGTCAGCAAGAAATGAGAGAACAGGACTCGGGCCTCCCACTGACTTTTCTCCAGAGGCCTCTCATCTGGTGGCCTGCTGTTCACCCTCTAGAACTTTCTCAGTGTCCTTAGGGCTGCGTGAGGGGAATCATCATTTCTTTATCCCTGGGTCTGTCCAGCATCCAAAGAAAGGTTGAAGGAAAGACGGACGAGAGAATGATGGGCTGCAGGATGCCCATGAGATGCCCGCCCAGCCGTACCCATCCCTGTGGTAGCCTCTCTGGCCCAGGCCCACCAAGTCAGGGCTGACTCTGCGGCTAAGCATGTGGAACCCAGAGGAGGGGCTAAAACGAAAGGCAACAGCTGCAGACCCTGAAGCCAAAAGCCCAGGTTTAGTTCTCATTCTCCCACTGACACAGAGGGCAGGTTCCCCTCCTCCTCTGCCCGGGCCTGAGAAGGGGGTTTCTGGTGCGTATTTCTCAGGGCAATGGTGCTGCTGAGAGGGGACAGGAGAGGGCAAAGTGACCTGAAGAGCACGAATGGGAAGCTGTGGATGTTGCCAGGGGCCGCCAGTGCCAGGGGCTTCCCTGATGGCTCAGCGGGTAGAGAATCTGCCTGTAATGCAGGAGACACAGGAGACGCGGGTTCAATCCCTGGATTGGGAAGATCCCCTGGAGGAGGAAATAGCAACCCACTCCAGTATTCTTGTCTGAAAAATCCCGTGGACAGAAGAGCCTGGCGGGCCACAGTCCATGCAGAGTCGGACACGACTGAGTCACTAAGCATGCAGACATTGGTGCCGAGAGGCTTTAACAGCCGCCTTGGGAACCAGACAAATCTGGGACCTGTCTCTTATACACATCNCATATTCAGGAGCAGAGACATTACTTTGCCAATGAAGGTCCATCTAGTCAAGGCTATGGTTTTTCCTGTGGTCATGTATGGATGTAAGAGTCGGACTGTGAAGAAGGCTGAGCGCCGAAGAATTGATGCTTTTGAACTGTGGCGTTGAAGACTCTTGAGAGTCCCTGGGACTGCAAGGAGATCCAACCAGTCCATTCTGAATGAGATGAGCCCTGGGATTTCTTTGGAAGGAATGATGCTAAAGCTGAAACTCCAGTACTTTGGCCACCTCATGCGAAGAGTTGACTCATTGGAAAAGACTCTGATGCTGGGAGGGATTGGGGGCAGGAGGAGAAGGGTACAACCGAGGATGAGATGGCTGGATGGCATCATGGACTCAATGGACATGAGTTTGAGTGAACTCCGGGAGATGGTGATGAACAGGGAGGCCTGGCATGCTGCCATTCATGGGGTTCCAAAGAGTCGGACATGACTGAGCGACTGAACTGAACTGATTGTAAAAAAAATAACAAATGCACATGAAAGAAAAATGAAACCAGTATATCACTACTATTAGTACTTTTTATTAGTTTCAGGTTGTTTTTCTTATTTGTGCGCCTTTTCTGTGAATACAAGTAAAGTCATCTTTAATGGACAGTTTCGTATCTTGCCTTGTATTCATTGAATTTTTTATCAGTGATATTCTACTTTACCATTCAAAACTGAGACTTGTGGTTTCAGCTTTCACATGTAAAGAATTTGGATGTAATTATACCCATTTTCATAAAAAGAAAACATGCTCAGGAGAACTGAGTTGAATTAGCCACAATATAGAAATTGGACAGAAAAATAGCTTGAGATTAAACCAAAATATTAAATTACATAATATTATGGAAATAAGTGACAGATTAAAAAATGACTTTTTAAGGTAAGTTTCAGAATTCAACTACTGTTTTCTAAGAAGAATTTGACATGACATATGTGCCTTTTCAGAAAAAAAGTACATGTGTCTGGGAACTAAGAATTCATTGTACAGTCTTAATTGTATATTAGATATTTAAATGTTTTTTAATGCTATAGAAGAATGAAAGTCAGAGGTACTAAGATTATCTTATGTTGCTATGCCTCTTATCCTTTTTTCAAATTATTTTATGAGGATTTTGATGATACTTGATAGATAGTAAATATCTTTAAACTGGAGATGAAATATTTTTATCTCATTTATTCAAAGGTGAACATTTATTCTCACATTTTATTATCCCAACTGGAGATTTGCCCTATAATCAATACCAACTTAAACTTGTAGTTTTTCAAACAGCAAAATGATGTACTTTTCATTTTCTGTGCATGTGGTCAAGAGTTGTTATCATTTAAACAATGAATATGTTGAGATATATATATCTAACACATAAGTCATATCTCTTTTCTCCATCTCTTTATATGGGTGTTTATATATGTATTTATATATATATGTGTGTGTGTATGTGTGTATACATACACACATATTCTGAAGATAAACCCTGGGATTTCTTTGGAAGGAATGATGCTAAAGCTGAAACTCCAGTACTTTGGCCACCTCATGAGAAGAGTTGACTCATTGGAATAGACTCTGATGCTGGGAGGGATTGGAGGCAGGAGGAAAAGGGGACCACCGAGGATGAGATGGCTGGATGACATCACCAACTCAATGGACGTGAGACTGAGTGAACTCCAAGAGATGGTGATGAACAGGGAGGCCTGGCGTGCTGCAATTCATGGGGTCGCAAAGAGTCGGACACGACTGAGCGACTGAACTAATGTGTGTATAATACATATGGGAGAGGAAGAGAGANGGACGTGAGACTGAGTGAACTCCAAGAGATGGTGATGAACAGGGAGGCCTGGCGTGCTGCAATTCATGGGGTCGCAAAGAGTCGGACACGACTGAGCGACTGAACTAATGTGTGTATAATACATATGGGAGAGGAAGAGAGAGATTTGTTTCTTAAAACATTATAAACATTCAGCATTTAAACAAATTAATTTGCATGTATAAAATATAAAACTAAAGCAGCACAGTATATGATAAAAATCAGTGTGTAAAATAATACACAGAGTGTTTTTACAACAGAAATAAAATAGAAAGTTGAAGTAATATGGGTACTTTCTTTGACAGGTTAATTAACAATGCTTTTACTTTTGACATATAAAGTATAGGTAAATATTATAATTTATGCATATTAAGTTCAATGGCATAGAGAAATTAGATATAAATCTATGTGTAGAGTATAATAATTTCCTCTTGTGGTTATAACCTCTCTGACCTTCAGTTTTTTCATCTGCTAAAAAAGAAAAAAAAATAGCATTTCATTGACAATATTTTTGTAAGAGTTTGTGTAATGGTGTACAGGAATATGTATTGTAAATGTCAAGTTACTGGATGGGAGTAATGAATTATTTCCTGTAATTAAAGCATAAGATAAGATTATCAGAATTAGAAATAAAAATTTAATGAATATGGGAACATGACATTTTACCAGCTAGAAACCTCTTGAAAGTGTCATTCAAGGAATTAATGAAAGCAGTGTAAATCTGAGGCTGTATAATAGGCAATTCAGTGGAATACAGAATACTCCCCAGAAGGAGAACATGAAATATGTAATATATGATCAAAGAGGCATCATTAAATAATGATAGAAGAAAAATCTGGAAGTACTTGATAAACTATCCATTTTTAAAGAATAAATTTAAATGAATTTAAAACTATTTATTTAAATAAACTTAAATAAAGAATAAATTTAAATATATTAAGCCTCCAAATAAAATTTACAATATATTTATTAAATTTAAAATGTAGGAACATTAGAAGAAATCATTGAATATAAAATTTGGGGAAATAGGCATAACATGCTTTACAAAATTAAATGTTTTCTTCTATTTTCTAACACTTTATTTTCTTGTTTAACAGTTAGATTTGAAAGTAGAAAAATGTAGAATTGTATGAGAATGCCACCACCACCAATAGACATTGCTATTTTATTACTGGTAAATATGTTTTTCTGGAGTTCTTGCAATACACGTGTACTTATTTAAACATAGATACTATCAAACCTAGTTGTTTTTATTCCTGATTTTTGCATGCATCATGATTTCATGTCCAAAAATATTGTTGACAATTGTGGCTTTTCTGATGTCTCAGCTGGTAAAGAATCTGCCTCCAGTGCAAGTGGCTTGGGTTTGATCCCTGGGTTGGGAAGATCTCATGGAGATGGGAAAGGCTATCCACTCCAGTGTTCTGGCCTGGGGAATTCCATGGACGGTATAGTTTATGGGTTCGCAAAGAGTGGAACATGACTGAGCCACTTTCACTTTCACTTTAAAGTATTCAATTATATGAATGGAGCATAAAATATATAAACATAATGAGGTTCATGAACGTTTAACTTACTTCAAAATTTAGCACATTATGAAGTGATTCAATATATGTTCTGTTGCATAAGATTTAAATAAAAGGATTAAAATACTACAAATTAAGTATTGATGTATTGCCCCTAATTGTTGTCATCATTTACATGTCTAACTACTTTATGTGAGGATAACTCTGTCCCACACTCAACCAAAATTTTTTAAAAAATCATTTTTAATTTGAAAAGATTATGAGTAAATTAAAGATAGATT
>SJYV01033630.1:0-10859 GCA_006410875.1 Neotragus pygmaeus
TCTAGAGGAATCTGCCATAACTCGCGAAAAACCAGTAAGATCTCCTCTTCAGGCGAGATGAGGCCTTTTTCCTCTGCAGCACCTCGCGGGAAGTCACCTGATCCCTCATGAACATCGACGGGTTCCTTTACACGCTTGCAGCAACTCAAAAATATCCTGATATACAGGTCTCCACGCGAGAGGAACACCAAGGGTCCCGCCACAACTCGACAGGACCCCCGTGTCCGCCTGCTCAGCTCTAGATCAGGCTCCTTTCTCGGCTTCTTCTGGGAAGGTTTCGCGTCGATCCTGTCGCATGTCAAGAGGAGTTGCTTGCCACAGGAATGTCCAGAGGAAGTCCGGGGGTTGAGCCACGTGATCCACGATACTTCCAGATGACTCTGTCCATTCCAGAGGAACCTGGTGTCCCTGCACCGCCTCAACTGTCACCCCAAAGATTGGCGCCCACCATGGTGGCACGTGTTTCAACCCTGTGGGAAAGCCTCGAGGGGAAGCCCCAGACCCCTGTGTCACCTCGACAGGAAGCATGACCCTGTGGCTACAGCTCGGGAGGAAAGCAGACGTGCACGTCTCCACTGGAGATGAGACCTGACTCCGTTGGAGAGGCTCCAGAAAAACCCCACGGTCCAAGTAAGCAACGGATGGAATTCTCAGGCTCCAGACGAGGACTTAGGAGCAGGCCTCGACTGCCAAGAAATCCCCAGAGGCCCCTCGCAATTCGCATGGAGAATGGCCTTTCCAGAGTGTCCCAGAGTGGGTCCCTGGGGTCCCTGTCGTAAGTCGAGAGAAGCCTGCCACAACTTGAGAAAAACCAGGAGGATCTCCCCTCCAGGCGAAATGAGGCCCTTGTTCTCTGCAGCACCTCACGGGAAGACACCCCATCCCTCATGAACCTCGACCGGTTCCTTCACACCCTTGCAGTGACTCCAGGATATCCCGTCATTCATCTCTCCACTCGAGAGGAACACCAAGGATCCTACCACAGCTCAAGAGGTAGCCCCGTGTTCCCCTGCTCTATTCGAGACCAGGGTTCATTTCACTGATTCGTCAAGGAAGGATTCCCGCCAGTCCTGTCGCATATCATGAGGAGGTGCTCTCAACAGGAGTGTCCTGAGGAACTCCAGTGGTTGTGCCACCTGTTCCACGTGACCCCCAGATGTCTCTGTCCCCTCCATCTGAATCTGGTGGCCCTGAGCCCCCTTGACAGTCACCCCGACGTTTGGCTCCCACCACGGTGGCACGTGTTTCAAAACTGTGGGAAAACCTCGAGGGGAAGCCCATAGATCCCTGTGTCACCTCGACAGGAAGCCTGACCCTGCGGCTACAGCTCGGAAGGAAAGCGGAGGTGCATGTCTCCACTCAAGAAGAGACCTGACTCCCCTGTGGATCCTCCAGTGGAACCCCACGGTCCACGTCTGCAGTGGAGGGGAATCATCAGATATCAGACGAGGACTAAGGAGCCGGAACCTTCTGCCAAGGAATCCCAGGAGGCCCTTGGGCTTTGAAAGGGCCCTAGAGTGGGTCCTTGGGATCCCCGTCATAAGTCGAGAGGAACCTGCCATAACACGAGAAAAACCAGGAGGATCTCCCCTCCTGGCGATATGAGGCCTTTTTCCTCTGCAGCACCTCGCATGAAGTCACCCCATCCCTCATGAACCTCGACGGGATTCTTCACACGCTTACAGCCACTCAAGAATATACTGACATACAGATCTCCATGAGAGAGGATCACCGAAGGTCCTGCCACAAGTCAAGAGGACATCAGTGTCCCCCTGCTAAGCTCAAGATCAGGCTTCCTTTCCTGGCCTCGTCGGGGAAGGATTCCCGAACGTCCCATCGCATCTCAAGTGGAGTTGCTCTCCACAGGAGTGTCCAAAGAAATCTGGAGCTCGCACCACCTGTTCCACGAGACCTCCAAATGTCTCTGTCCACTCCATTGGAACCTCGTGGCCCTGAGTCGCCTCGACAGTCAGCCCGAAGATTTGCTCCCACCACGTTGGCACGTGTTTCAACCCTGCGGGAAAGCCTCAAGGGGAAGCCCCAGAAGCCTATGTCACCGCGACGGGAAGCCTGACCCTGCAGCTACAGCTCGGGAGGAAAGCAGAGGTGCACGTCTCCACTCAAGAAGAGGCTTGACTCCCCTGGGGAGCCTCCAGAGGAAGCACACCATCCACGTCTGCAGTGGAGAGGTATCCTCAGGTGCCAGACGAGGACTTAGGACCCTGAACCGACTGCCAAGGAATCCCCAGAGGCCCCTGGCAACTCATGTGCGGCCTGGCTTTTCAGGAGTTCCTAGGAGCGGGTCCCTGGGGTCCCTGTTGTAAGTCGAAAGGAACCTGCCATAACTCGAGACAAACCAGGATGATCTCACCTCCAGGGGAGATGCCTTTTCCTCTGCAGTACCTCACGGGAAGTCACCCCATCCCTCAAGAACCTCGACGGGTTCCTTCACACACCTGCAGCAACTCAAGAATATCCCGACATACAGGTCTCCACGCGAGAGGAAAACCGAGAGTCCCGCCACAACTCAAGAGGAACCCAGTGTCCCCCTGCTCAGCTCGAGATCAGGCTTCCTTTCCCTGCTTCATCAGGGAAGGATTCCCGACGGTCCTATCACATGACAAGAGGAGGCGCTTGCCACAAGAATGTCCAGAGGAAATCCGAGGGTTGAGCCACGTGGTCTACGAAACCCCCAGATGTCTTTGTCCATTCCCAAGGAACCTGGTTGCCCTGCACTGCCTCGACTGTCATCCCGAAGATTGGCTCCCACCATGGGGGCACGTGTTTCAACGCTATGGGAAAGCCTCGAGGGGAAGCCCCAGACCCCTGTGTCACCTCGATAGGAAGACTGACCCTGTGGCTACAGCTCGGGAGGAAAGCGGACGTGCACGTCTCCACTGGAGATGAGACCTGACTCCATTGGGGAGCCTCCAGAGAAACCCCACTCTCCAAGTAAGCAGTCGAGGGAATCCTCATGCTACAGACGAGGACTTAGGAGCAGGGTACGACTGCCAAGAAACCCCCAGAGGCCCCTGGCATCTTGTGTGGAGACTGGCCTTTCTGGAGGGCATGGATGGGGGGCGTCCCTGGGGTCCCCGTTGTAAGTCGAGAGAAATCTGCCGCAACTCAAGAAAAACCAGGAGGATCTCACCTCCAGGCAAAATGAGGCCCTTGTCCTCTGCAGCACCTCACGGGAAGTCACCCCATCATTCATGAACCTCGACGGATTCCTTCACACCCTTGCAGTGACTCCATAATATCACGACATTCAGATCTCCACTCTAGAGGAACACCGAGGTTCCCACCACAACTCAAGAGGTGCCCCATGTCCCCCTGCTCCGTTCAAGACCAGGGTTCCTTTCACTGGTTCGTCAGGGAAGGATTGCCGCCAGTCCTGTCGCATATCAAGTGGAGGCCTTTTTCCTCTGCACCACCTCGCGGGAAGTTACCCCATCCCTCATGAACCCCGATGGGTTCCTTCACACGCTTGCAGCGACTCAAGAATATCTTGACATACAGGTCTCCTCGCGAGAGAAACATCGAGTGTCCACCCACAACTCAAGAGGAAATGCGTGTCCCCCTGCTCTGCAAGAAATCAGGCTTCCTTCTCCTGCTTTTTCAGGGATGGATTCCCGACTGTCCCATAGCATCTCAAGAGGACATGCTCTCCACAGGAATGTCCAAAGGAACTCCAGGGGTCACGCCACCTGTTCCACGAACCCGCAAATGTCTCTGTCCACTCCATCAGAACCTGATGGCCAGGCGCCGCCTCGACTGTCATCCTGAGGATTGGCTTCCACCACGTTGGCATGTGTTTCAAGCCTGTGGGAAAGCCTCGAGGGGAATCCCCAGACCCCTGTGTCACCTCAATGGGAAGACTGACCCTGCAGCTACAGCTCGGGAGGAAAGCAGATGTGTACGTCTCCACTCAAGAAGAGACCTGACTCCACTGTGGAGCCTCCAGAGGAACCCAACGATCCAAGTTTGCATTGGAGAGGAATCCTCAGGTGTCAGATGAGAACTTAGGAGCCGGAACCGATTGGCAAAGAGTACCCAGAGGCCCCTGGCCGACGTGCATGTCTCCACTGGAGAAGAGACCTGACTCCACTGGGGAGCCTACAGAGAAACCCCACGGTCCATGTCAGCAGTGGAGGGAATCCTTGTTTCCAGATGAGGAGTTAGGTTAAGGCCCCGACTGGCAAGAATCCCCAGAGGCCCCTTGCAGCTCCCATGGTGTCTGGCCTTTCCGGAGGGCACAGAGGCGGGTCGCTGGTGTCCCAGGCATAAGTCGATAGAAACCTTCCGCAACTCGAGAAAAACCAGGAGGATATCACCTCCAGGCGAAATGAGTCCCTTTTCCTGTGCAGCACCTCATGGGAAGTCACCCTATCCCTCATGAACCTCGACGGGTTCCTTCACACCTTTGCAGTGACTCCAGAATATCCCAATATTCACGTCTCCACTCCAGAGGAACACCGAGGTTCCCACCGCAACTCAAGAGGAGCCCCGTGTCCACCTGCTCTGTTCGAGACCAATTTTCCTTTCATTGATTCGTCAGGAAGGATTCCCGCCAGTCCTGTTGCATATCAAGAGGAGGCGCTCTCCACAGGTGTGTCCAGACGAAATCCGGGGGTCGCGCCACCTGCTCCATGAGACCCCCAAATGTCTCTGTCCACTCCATCGGACCCTAGTGGCCCTGAGTCGCCTCGACAGTCACCCCAAAGAATGGCCCCCACCCCGGTGGCACGTGTTTCAACCCTATGTTAAAGCCTCGAGGGGAAGCTCATAGATCCCTGTGTCACCTCGACAGGAAGCCTGATCCTGCAGTTACAGCTCGGTTGGAAAGCGTAGGTGCACGTCTCCACTCGAGACGAGACTGACTCCCCTGGTGAGCCTCCAGAGGAAAAACACGGTACAGGTCTGCAGTGAAGAGGAATCCTCGGGTGTCAGACGAGGACTTAGGAGCCGGAACCGACTGCCAAGGAATCCCCAGAGGCCCCTGGCAACTCGCGTGGAGCCTGGCCTTTCCAGCGGGCCCAGGAGCGGGTCCCTGGGGTCCCCATCGTAAGTTGAGAGAAACCTGCCTTGACTCGAGAAAAACCAGGAAGATTTCCCATCCAGGCGAGATTAGGTTTTTTCCTCTGCAGCACCTAGCGAGAAGTCACCCCATCCCTCATGAACCTCGACAGGTTCCTTCACACGCTTGCAGCGACTCAAGAATATCCTGACATACAGGTCTCCTCGTGAGAGGAACCCCGAGGGTACTGCCACAACTCAAGAGGAACCCCGTGTCCCCCTGTTCAGCTCGAGATCAGGCTTCCTTTCCCGGCTTCATTGGGGAAGGGTTCCCAACTGTCCCGAGGCATGTCAATAGGAGGCGCTTGCTACTAGAATGTCCAAAGGAACTCCAGGGGTCGAACCATGTGATCCACAATACCCGCAGATGTCTCTGTCCATTCCAGAAGACCCTGGTGGCCCTGCACCGCCTCGACTGTTCACCACGAAAATTGGCTCCCACCATGGTGGAACGTGTTTCAACCCTGTGGGAAAGCCTCGAGTGGAAGACCCAGACCCCTATGTTACCTCAATGGGAAGCCTGACCCTGCAGCTACAGCTCAAGAGGAAAGCCGACGTGCACGTCTCCACTGGCTACGAGTGCTGACTCCATTGGTCAGCTTCCAGAGAAACTCCACGGTTCAAGTAAGCAGTGGAGGGAATCTTCAGTCTCCAGACGAGGACTTAGGATATGGCCCCAACTGCCAGTAAATCCCCAGAGGCCCCTGGCAACTCGCGTGGAGCCTGGCTTTTCCGGAAGGCACAGGGGCAGGTCCTTGGGTTCCCCGTAGTGAGTCGAGAGAAATCTGCCACAACTTGAGAAAAACCAGGAAGATCTCCCCTCCAGGCGAAATGAGGCCCTTGTCCTCTGCAGCACCAAGGGGAAGTCACCGCATCCCTCATGAACCTCGACGGGTTCCTTCACAGCCTTGCAGTGACTCAAGAATAGCCTGACATTCAGGTCTCCACTCGAGAGGAACACCAAAGTTCCCACCACAATTCAAGAGGGGCCCCGTGTCCCCCTGCTCCGTTTGAGACCAGGGTTCCTTTCACTGGTTCATCAGGGAAGGATTCCCGCCAGTCCTGTGGCATATCAAGAGGAGGCGCTATCCACAGGGATGTCCAGAAGAACTCCGGAGGTGGCACCACGTGTTAGACGAGAAACCCAGATGTCTCTGTTCACTCCATCCAATCCTGGTGGCCCTGAGCCAGCTTGACCGTCACCCTGAAGATTGGCTCCCACCACGGTGGCACGTGTTTCAACCCTGTGGGAAAGCCTCGAGGGTTAGCCCATAGACCCCTGTGTCACCTCGAGGGGAAGCCTGACCCTGCAGCAACAGCTCGGGAGGAAAGTGGAGGTAAACGTCCTCACTCAAGAAGAGAACTGACTCTCCTGGGGAGCCTCCAGAGGAAGCCCACGGTCCACTTCTGCAGTGCAGAGGAATCCTCAGGTGCCAGACGAGGACTTAGGATCCGGAACCGACTGCCAAAGAATCCCCAGAGGCCCCTGTCAATTCACTTGGAGCCTGGCCTTTCCGGAGGCCTCAGGAGCGGGTCCCTGGGGTCCACTTCTTAACTCGAGAGGAATCTACCTCAACTCAAGAAAAACCAGGACGATCTCCCCACCAAGTGAGATGAGGCCCTTGTCCTCTGCGGCACCTCATGGGAAGTCACCCAATCCATCATGAACCTCGATGGATTCCTTCACACCCATGCAGTGACTCAAGAATAGCCCGTCATACACGTCTCCACTCAAGAGGAACATCGAGGGACCCCCACAAATCAAGAGGGACCCCTTGTCCCCCTGTTCCACACGAAATCCGGCTTCCTTTCCCTGCTTCTTCAGGGATGGATTCTCGAACGTCCCATCGCATCTCAAGAGGATGTGTACTCCACAGGAGTGTCCAGAGTAACACCAGGGGTCGTGCCACCTGTTCCACGAAACCCCTAGATGTCTCTGTCCACTCCAGCAGACCTGGTGGCCCTGAGCTGCCTCAACTGTCACCCCTAGAATTGGCTTCCACCACGTTGGCATGTGTTTCAAGCTTGTGGGAAAGCCTCGAGGGGAAGCCCCGATGCCTGTGCACCTCGACGGGAAGCCTGACCCTGCAGCTAGAGATCAGAAGGAAAGTGGAGGGGCACGTCTTCCCTCAAGAAGAGTCGTAACTCCCCTGTGGAGCCTACAGAGGAACCCCACGGTCCACATATGCAGTTTAGAGGAATCCTCAGGTGCCAGACGAGGACTTAGGTGCCGGAACTGACTGCCGAGGAATCCCCAGAGTCCCCTGGAAACTTGCGTGGAGCCTGGCCTTTCCGGAGCACCCTGGAGCGGTTCCCTGTGGTCCCAGTTGTAAGGTTAGAGGAACCTGCCGTAACTCGAGAAAAACCAGGAGGATCTCACCTCCAGGCGAGATGAGGCCTTTTTCCTCTGCAGCACCTCACGGGAAGTCACCCCATCCCACATAAAACTCGGTTGGTTCCTTCAAACTCTTGCAGTGACTCAAGAATATCCTGACATACAGGTCTCCATGCGAGAGGAATACCGAGTGTCCCACCAAAACTCAAGTGGACCCCCGGGTCCCCCTGCTCAGCTCGAGATCAGGCATCCTTTCCCAGCCTTGTCGGGGAATGGTTCCCAATGGTTCCATTGCATGTCAAGAGGATGCGCTTGCCACAGGAATGTCCAGAGGAACTGTGAAGGTCGAGCCACATGATCCACGATACTCCCAGATGAGAACTTAGGATCCGGAACCGACTGCCAAGGAATCCCCAGAGGCCCCTGTCAACTCTCTTGGAGCCTGGCCTTTCCAGCCAGAAGGGCTGGTCCCTGGGGTCCACGTCGTAGCTCAAGAGGAACCTGCCGCTTCTCGAGAAAAACCAGGAGGAACTCCCCACCAAGCGAGATGAGGCCCTTGTCCTTCACGGCACCTCACGAGAAAACACTCCATCCCTCATGAACCTCGACGGATTCCTTCACACCCATGCAGTGACTCAAGGGTAGCCCATCATACACGTCTCCACTCAAGAGGAACATTGAAGGTCCCCCCACAACTCAAGAGGAACCCCATGTCCCCCTGCTCAGCTCGAGATCAGGCTTCCTTTCCCGGCTTCAACCGGGAAGGGTTCCTGAAGGTCCCGTTGCATGTCAAGTGGAGTCACTTGCCACATAAATATTTACAGGAACTCCTGGGGATAAGCCACGTTATCCACGATACCCCCAGATGTCTCTGTCCATTCCAGATTAACCTGGAGGCCCTGCACCGCCTTGACTGTCACCCCGAAGATTGGCTCCCACAACGGTGGCACATGATTCAACCCTATGGGAAAGCCTCGAGGGGAAGCCTGACCTTCCGGCTACAGCTTGGGAGGAAAGCGGACATGCACATCTCCACTGGAAACGAGACCTGACTCCATTGGGGAGCCTCCAGAGAAACCCCACGGTCCAGGCAAGCAGTGGAAGGAATCCTCAGGCTCCAGACGAGGCTTTAGGAGCAGCCCCCGACTGAAGAAATTCCCAGATGCCCCTGGCAACTCGCATGGAGCCTGGCCTTTCCGGAGGCCCCTGGAGCGGGTACCTGGGGTCCCTGTCATAAGTCGAGGGGAAACTGCTGTAACTCGAGAAAAACCAGGAGGATCTCCCCTCCAGGCGAGATGAGGCTTTTTTCCTCTGCAGCACCTCGCGGGAAGTCACCTCATCCTTCATGAACCTCGTCGAGTTCCTTCACACGCATGCAGCAACTCAGGAATATCCTGACATACAGGTCTCCACGCCAGGGGAACAATGAGCGTTCCGTCACAACTCAAGAGGACCCCCGTGTCCCCCTGCTCAGCTCGAGATCAGGCTTCCTTTCCCTGCCTCGTTGGGGAAGGGTTCCTGATGGTCCCGTCGCATGTCAAGAGCAGGCGCTTGCCACAGAATTGTCCAGAGGATCTCTGGGGTTCGAGCCACGAAATCCACGATACCCCCAGATGTCTCTGTTCATTCCAGAGGAAACTGGTGATCCTGCACTGCCTTAACTGTCACCCCTAAGATTGGATCCCACCACGGTGGTAGATGATTCAACCCTGTGTGAAAGCCTCGAGGGGAAGACCCAGACCATTGTGTCACCTCGACGAGAAGCCTGACCCTGTGGCTACAGCTCTGGAGGAAAGCGGACGTGCATGTCTTTACAGGAGATGACACCTGACTCCATTGAGGAGCACCCAGAGAAAACCCATGGTCCACGTAAGCAGTGGAGGGAATCCTCAGGCTCCAGACTAGGACATAGGAGCAGGCCTCGAGTGCCAAGAAAACCCCAGAGGCCCCAGGCAACGAGCATGGAGCATGGCCTTTCCAGAGGGCACAGGGGCCGGTCCCTGAGGTCCCCGTCGCAAGTCGAGAGTAACCTGCCGCAACTCGAGGAAAATCAGGAGGATCCCCCTCCAGGCGAATTGAGGCCCATGTCCCATGTGACACTTCAGGGGAAGTCACCCCATCCCTCATGAATCTCGACGCGTTCCTTCACACCCTTGCAGTGACTCCAGAATATCCCGACATTCAGGTCTCCACTCGAGAGGAACACCGAGGTTCCCACCACAACTCAAGAGGAACCCCGTGTTCCCCTGCTCCGTTGGAGACCAGGGTTCCTTACATTGAATCGTCAGGGAAGGATTCCCATCAGTCCTGTGGCATATCAAAAGGAGGCGCTCTCCACAGAGTGTCCATAGACCCCTTTGTCACCTCGATGGGAAACCTGACCCTGCAGCTACAGCTCGGGAGAAAAGCGGAGGTGCACATCTAAACTCAAGAAGAGAGCTGACTCCCTTGTCGAGCCTGCAGAGCAACACCACGGTCCACGTCTGCAGTGGAGAGGAATCCTCAGGGGCCAGACGAGGAGTTAGGAGCCGGAACCGACTGCCAAGGAATCCCCAGAGGCCCCTGGCAACTTGCTTGGAGCCTGGCATATCCGTGGGCCTCAGGGGCCGGTCCCTGGGTTCCACATTGTAAATCGAGAGGAACCTGATGCAACTCAAGAAAAACCAGGAGGATCTCCCTTCCAAGCAAGATGAGGCCTTTGTCCTCTGTGGCACCTCACGGGGAGTCACTTCATCCCTCATGAACTTCGACGGGTTCTTTCACATCCTTTCAGTGACTCAACAATAGCCCAACATTCAAGAATCCACTCAAGAGGAACATCGAGGTTCCTCCACAACTCAAGAGGAACACCGTGTTCCCCTGCTCGACACGAAATCAGTCTTCCTTTCCCTGCTTCTTCAGGGACGGATTCCCGACAGTCCCACCGCATCTCAAAAGGAGGTGCTGTCCAAAGGAGTGTCCAGAGAAACTCCGGGGTCATGCCCTCTGTTCCACGAGCCCACCAGATGTTTCTGTCCACTCCATCAGAACCTGGTGGTCCTGTGCTGCCTCGTCTCACACCCCGAGGATTGAATCCTACCATGTTGGCACGTATTTCAACCCTGTGTGAAAGCCTCAAGGGGAAGCCCCAGACCCCTGTGTCACCTCGATGGGAAGCCTGACCTTGCAGCTACAGCTTGGGAGGAAATTGGAGGTGCACGTCTCCACTCAAGACGAGACCTGACTCCCTGGGGAGACTCCAGAGGAACCCCACGGTCCAAGTCTGCAGTGGAGAGGAATCCTCAGTTGTCAGACGAGGACTTAGGAGCCAATACCGACTGCCAAGGAATCCCCAGAGGCCCCTGGCAACTCGCTTGGAGCCTGGCCTTTCCAGAGGCCTCCGGGGTGGGTCCCCGGGGTCCCCGTCGTAACTCCAGAGGAACCTGATGCAACTCGAGAAAAACCAGGA
>SJYV01033631.1:0-22961 GCA_006410875.1 Neotragus pygmaeus
CCTTCTCCTTTTGCCTTCAATCTTTCCCAGAATCAGGGTCTTTTCCAATGAGTCAACTCTTCACATCAGGTGACCAAAGTATTGGAAATGCAGTTTTACCAACAGCCCTTCTAACAAATGTTCAGCGTTCATTTCCTTTAGGACTGACTGATTTGATCTCCTTGCAGTCCAAGTGATTCTCAAGAGATGGGTACAGCTCTCCCATTAACAAATGAGCTCCCTGGGACTTGGAGACATTAAATAGCTTTAATAAACTCACAAGTCCTGATTTTCAGGAATCTAACTCATGTATTAATATATCTGATTACAAAGTATGTACAGTTTCCAATATATCCTTACCCTCCCCACACAAAGGTAAAATCAGATCCTGCCCTTTAGAGATTCAAAATAGTATGTAAAGTCACAAACAAACCCGAAGAATTCTAATATGAAATATGCTATCATCAATACTATAAGCACAGAAAATGCCCACTGGAAGAATAGAGGCCAGAGATGTTTTCAGTCAAGAGATCTGGAAAGAACCCTGAAAGATGTGTATAAGNAAGTCACAAACAAACCTGAAGAATTCTAATATGAAATATGCTATCATCAATACTATAAGCACAGAAAAGGCCCACTGGAAGAATAGAGGCCAGAGATGTTTTCAGTCAAGAGATCTGGAAAGAACCCTGAAGGGAAGGTGGTATTTGAGCTGGTTTGTGGCTCAGTTGATAAAGAATCTGCCTTCAATGAGGGAGACCTGAGTTGGATCCCTGGGTTGGGAAGATTCCCTAGAGAAGGAAAAGGCTACCCACTCCAGTATTCTGGCCTGGAGAATTCCATGGACTATAGTCTACGGGGTCACAAAGCAAAGAGTCGGACGTGACTGAACGACTTTCACTCCCTCATTCATGTGAGGTTTTGGTAAGAAGAGATGAGGAAAAGAGAATTCTAGCAGAGCAGGAAACATACAAAAAGTCTCAGAGGTGGGAGAGGGCAGAGTGATGGGGTGTGTGTCCAGGGTAGCATGCAGGGTGGCAGAGGCTTCAGTGAGATTTTAGGGCTGATGGAGGGCCTGCAGTCACCTGTATCTCCCTCTGAATCTCTCATCAAGCAGGACTGCATTTCATTTTTAGGCTACACACTAAGGGCACAGCATTGTGGATGTTCAATATATTCACTCATTCATCCATTAATATATTTAGCTGGAAATTAAATAGCAAGCAGAGCTTCTTTAATATTCAGTTGGGAGAAGCAAGCCAACGGGCAATGACTGTACACGTGGCAGTGTGGAGAGCTCTAAAGGAAACGAAGGCAGCTAAGACGGGGTTGGCAGTGAGGCCACTGCTCCCCGTACACGGTGTGGAGGAAAAGCACGCTCGAAGTCGTTCTGAGCGTGACCTGAGGAAAGCGAAGGAGTGAGGGAGGCAGAACCTCAGGGAGAAGACAGTGTCCGTGGAAGGAAAGGAAAGAAAGGAGGCCAGCCACGGTGTGCAGAGACCACGGTGTTCAGAGACCACGTTGCCTTTCAGTCTCCTGTAGGGAGCTTAGAATTTAATTGGGATGCAGGTCAGTTTGAGGAGGCGATCACCTGTTCATTAACTGAGCATCTACTATGTGCCAGAAACACACACTCGTTGCTTTACACATGTGACCTCATTGCAATATGGTGAGAGGCTGTGATTCCCATTTTTAATGTGGGGAGAGGGGACACTGAGGTCCAAGAGGAATAAGGAATTGGCCCAACACCACAAAGCTGGCCGGTGGACAAGCCAACCTGCAGTCCAGGTTGGAAGCCACTGACCATGTGCAGCTATCAAGCAGGTAAAATGTGGCTCTTCCCAATCAGGATGTGCTGTAAGTATAAATACACACCCACCAGGTCTCAAAGACTTAGAGGAGCAGGATGCACCATGACTCGCCGATATTCTATAATGGTTACATGTTGAAAGTAAAAGTGAAAGTCACTCAGTAGTGTCCGACTCTTTGCAATCCCATGGATTATACAGTCCATGGAATTCTCCAGGCCAGAATACCAGTGTGGGTAGCCTTTCCCTTCTCCAGAGGATCTTCCCAACCTAGGGATCAAACCCAGGTCTCCCACATTGCAGGCGGATTCTTTACCAGCTGAGCCACCAGGGAAGCCCAGTCATGTTGAAATAGTAGTATTTTGGATGTATAATAGTAAATACAATATATTATTANATCTTCCCAACCTAGGGATCAAACCCAGGTCTCCCACATTGCAGGCGGATTCTTTACCAGCTGAGCCACCAGGGAAGCCCAGTCATGTTGAAATAGTAGTATTTTGGATGTATAATAGTAAATACAATATATTATTAAAGTTTATTTCACCTCTTTCTTTTTAATTATTTAATGGGGTTGCAAAAATCTTCAAATTGTATATATGGATAGTGTTTTATTTTTAATGGACAGGACAGTGCTCAAGCAAGCCCTTTCTGCTCTGTGACACCACCTAAGAAGGCCACTCTCATCCATCTCCTTGTTTTTTATCTGTTTTTTTCTTTGAAGTATACTTGATTTACAATGTTGTGTTAGTTTCAAGTGTACAACAAATTGCTTCAGTTAAACACACACACACACACACACACACACACACACACACACACATGTTGTATAGAGATCAAACCAGTCAATCCTAAAGGAAATCAGTCCTGAATATTCATTGGAAAGACTCGTGCTGAAGCTGAAGCTCTAATACTTTGACCACCTGATGCAAAGAACTATCTCATTGGAAAAGACCCTGCTTTGGGGAAAGATTGAAGGCAGGAGAAGAAGGGGATGACAGAGGATGAGATGGTTAGATAGCATCACCAACTCGATGGACATGAGTCTGAGCAAGCTCTGGGAGTTGGTGGTAGACTGGGAAGCCTGGCATGCCACAGTCCATGGGGTCACAGAGAGTCAGACGCAACTGAGCGATTGAACCAAACTGAACTAATACACATATATTTTCAGGTTGTTTTCCCTTGATGGTTACTAGAAAATATTGATGATAGTTCCCTGTGCTTTAAGTGGGTCCTTATTTGTTATCTATTTTATACATAGTAAAGTTACATGCTAATCCCAAACTACTAATCTATGCCCTCCCCTTCTCCTTTGGGAACCATAAATTTGTTTTCTGTCTATGGGTCTATTTCTGTTTTGTACATAAGTTCACTTGTATCATTTCTTAAAGATTCCTTCTCCTTGATTTATTAACATGTGGAGAACTCAGTTCACTCTGCTCATCACTGGTTGAGCACTTGCCCCCTCCCTTCAAAATAAACAGACAGACATTTAGTTTCATTTGAAATAAAAACTCCCCCTGCTCAGAGCCACATCTCTCCACCTTCATGTCCCAGGGACAGCCCCAGGCATCCCATCCCCATGCAGCTCAGCACTCCTATTTCTCCAGCATTCATAAAAGGAACATCCTGCCACGGGGTCTCAGAGCCTGGGAAAGAGAGGCTGCTTCTGTTTCTGAGCTCTGTCCTTGACCCACCCGTGACCTTCTTTGAGTCAGTCTGGCTACTGTGAGGCGTCCGGGTGGGTGTGGAGCTCCTGATGAGGCTGAAGCTTGCACGGCCCTTGCCTGAGCCCGGCGGTATATAAGCCTGCAGTGTCACTGAGGAACAGCTCACCCCATACAGAGCACGTCCTCTGATCGTGGCCGTGGTGAATTGTTTACATCTGAGGAGCACACGTGCAGGAGGCAGATGCGGGGAGCACAGCCTTCCAGCAGCACCGTCACCAGCTCCTCCGCTGGAGCTTTCTACAGCGATGGCTGGGCAGGGGCCCACATGTGGGGCCAGAGGATGGAAGGGAAGGCCAGCTCCATTGCCCATCCTGGGGGCCCTGAGGCTAACGACTGGATCGGAGATCACCCACACTGCCTGCCTCCTGAGCCTGGGTCAACCTGAGGATTTTTCAAATGAGACATCTCCAGGAGGTACAAACCTTCAAAGCTGGGTGACCTTGAGCGGATGAATGAACCCCATCACCTCTGGTTTCCTCACCTGTAAAATCCAGGCAGTAACAGGAGGATGAGTGCCTTGCAAGGTTCAGATAAGAATTAAAGAGGACTTCAAATACAATTATTTTAGCCTAGGTTTGAGCCAAGACCAAGATAATAGCTATTGTATTCTAAAGAGAGTGCATGACCACCACCCAGGACTTATAAAAAAGGTAGCCAAATGCACTTGTGGAGATTCTTAACTTCTCACCCACAGGATGACACAGAGCGAGGTGCTGAGACCACCAGCGGAGTCGGGGGAGAACGGCCCACCCTCTGTGAATCCCCCTGCTCACCCCGCACAGCTCCAGGGGAGAATCGGGAGAAGCCCTGGACCTCAAGCTTCAGCAAGACCCCACAAAGAACATGACCGATGTCCCAGGAGCTTGGAGGAATATGGCAGGAATATGTCCGTCTCACACTGCAGAAATCTAAAGGCAGAACTCTGCAGGGGGACATTCAAGAGAGGGCTGAAATCTGGTGGCAGAGTAGAGACTGCACACAAAAGTACGCGCTGAGCTCCTGCGCAAAAAGAATGTGTCCCCCTTCATTGAGAGTGGGCCACATGCAACAGGAGGCCAGCAGAGGCTGCCCCAGACCCCACAGTGGAGGGAAAGGGCATGCCAATGTGAAGGGAAAGTGCTGCCTGCTGTTATCAGGAAACAAAGGATGCTCAACCATCAAGCCACTATAGCCTCCCTGCCCTCCAACCAATAGTGAGACCTAAGGAAACACTGGAAGCACCAGAGACAAACAGGGTGCCCTTGACCAAGCTCTCAGCCACTGCAGCCACCCCGGACTGTGTACCCAGAGGGACCCAGTATGGGAGCGGCACAGAACACTGGCCCCGGGTAGCGAACGTGCATGTCAAAGGGGTAATTCAATAAGCCCAGGCTCTTGCATCTTCCCATGCACAGAGAAGTGTTAAACTCATTAACTTGCGATGTCTGGTGTTTTTTTTTTTTTTAATTAACAGGAATCTTTTGAAGTTCCAACCACCTGACCTTTGTTACAAAAACTCCTATATTTCCTGGCTCCCCTCTTATCTCTTTGGAGTGGTCTCTCAGAGCTGAGAGGCTGCAAGGCAGGCTTAAGTCATCATTTTGTACATCAAATAAAATAAAACTCTTGTTTCAAGGTTGTGCATTTTTTTTTTCCAGATGACACCAGCAGGAGGAAACTGGACTTGCCCTGACATTTACCAAGGGTCCAAGCGCTGAGTGGTCGGCAAGCAGCCGAAGAGATGTGCATTTTCCCTCATCAAAGGAATCACCAGGGAGAGATCTCAGGGAAGAAAGAAAGCTCCAAATATTCTCCCATGAACGCTGAAAGTTCAAAAAGTTAGCACCGACCACCTGCTAAGCCCTCAGAGAACTGATGCTAAGCTGTCAAAAAAAGTACTAGGCAAGGAACACTCCTGCAGCCTCCTTATCTCTCCATCTTTGACCAAAACCCTCACTGTAAAGAAGCTAAGATCAAGGCTGACAAGACAGAGGGCACAAGACAGAATCATGACTTGGAAGAAGACAGGCAAGACTGGGAGGAAAGTAAAGTTTCCATCTTAAATTCGATTTATTTGTTGTAATACACTGAAATGGAAACTTCAGTTACTGAGCTGAGACTGTACATGAGAAGCAGAACTGAGTAGAAAAAACACTGAACATAATTTGGAAAAATCATGGGCCTGCCTTAACTCTCATCCAAATATCAGAGGAAACCGGATAAAAGTAAGTTTAAACAGGATGAGACAAGAATTAAGATTTTTTTGCTAGTTTGTTTGTTTCTCCTGATTTTACTCTATGAATCTTGTTTGGCCAAAAGTAAAAATTTCATGTATTAAAACACTTAATGCTCAGCTCAATGTGAAACTCCAGTGAACTCCAATTAGAAAAAAAAAAAAAAACACCAGAACGTCTAGTGATGCGTTTGTTACCTGCTTTCAACATCAGTCCAAATATCAGACAGTCACAAGCCATCAGTGATACTGGAATGAAGAAGGGGAGCCCTACCAATGAGGAAGCTGGCGCTGTCTTTCCTTCACTTCCCGTGAATTGGGATGCCCTGGCATTCTTCTGTGCCTCGCGATACGGAGTTTAGAATTCTGTTGTCTGGGGCTTAACTGGTGGCTCAGCGGGAGAGAAACGGCTTGCTAATTCAAGAGACACGAGTTTGATCTGTGGTCTGAGAAGACTCCACAAGCTGCAGGGCAACTAGGCCCGGGAGCCCCAAGTCTCGAGCGTGGGCTCCAGAGCCCGGGAGCTGCGCCTCCGGAAGCGCGCGTGCCCGAGCCCCAGCTCTGCAGCAAGGACAGCATTGCACTGGGAGCCCGGCGCAGGCGCGAAGGGCAGCAACAGACCACCCAGCAACAGGACCCAGGACAGCCGCAAACAGACGCTTTTTTTTTTTAAGCCAGAAACCACTGGAATAAGTGTCATAACTTGCATATTTTATATTATCATTTTCGACCGCATGTGGTGTTGGAGAAGACTCTTGAGAGTCCCTTGGACTGCAAGGACATCCAACCAGTCCATTCTGAAGGAGATCAGCCCTGGGATTTCTTTGGAAGGAATGATGCTAAAGCTGAAACTCCAGGACTTTGGCCACCTCAGGCGAAGAGCTGACTCACTGGGAAAGACTCTGATGCTGGGAGGGATTGGGGGCAGGAGGAGAAGGGGACGACCGAGGATGAGATGGCTGGATGGCATCACGGACTCGATGGACGTGAGTCTGAGTGAACTCTGGGAGTTCGTGATGGACAGGGAGGCCTGGCGTGCTGGGATTCATGGGGTCGCAAAGAGTCGGACCTGACTGAGCGACTGAACTGAACTGAACCTATCTCTCTAGGAAATTCCATAGACTTTTCAAAGTATCCCAAATAAAACCATCATCGCTCTCTCCCGTCTCCTCCGCTCATGATCCACACTGAAGTGAAGCAGTCTCCCAAATCAAGTCCGTGAGAAGCCTGGGACTTTTCCTAAATTCCTCCTCACCTGACTCAACCACCTCCGCCCCCGAGCCCACCATCGCTGCCAGCCCCACGTCCAGTCAGCCTCCTTTCTTTTCACATCCATCCGCCTCTGTTGACAATCCTTCCGTCTTCTCTACGGGCCTCAGTGGGATCCTGCACTTCTCCTTCTCCTTGCATGCTTTTCTTCAGAAACCCCTTCTCTCTTGCTACCTGTCATCTGAACACGGCTCTCTCACCTGGACGGTCCTAACCGCCTTCCTGCTGGACGTCCTGTTTCATGCATCTCTTGCATCGCCATCCTAAGCACCACTCTAGTTACCAGAGTGATCTTCCCACATACACATGCGACCGTGACACGCCCCGAGTGTGACAGTTCCCTACCGATTGCCTAGCCCTTTAGTCTTGCACTTAATGTCTCCAAGCTGGATCCTCTGTACACTCAGTTTTTCTACTTAACTTTTCCACTTCCCACCCTCAGAACACCATGTTCTCCAGATTCCCTCCCTGACTGCCCTGGCTGAATCCACTGTAAACCATCATGCTTCACTATCTTTGCTTATTCTCTGCCTGATTCTTACAATGTCCATTCTCAGTGCCCACTTTGACAACGGTACTCATACCACCTAACGTTTCAATGCCTGAGTAACGGTGAGTGAATGACTGCCATCCACCTACTATATGCTGCCGATAGATATCACACCAGATTGTTTCATGCTCTCCATGGGATTAAATCCACAAAATTATCCTAGGAGATAGATAACATTATTTCTATTGTGCAGATGATAAAATGCTGACTCTTCCTAAAACAAATACGGTTATTTTTGCAATGTCAAATTATTTTAAAATGGCAGTATTTAACATCAACCTATGGAGTACATCACAGCTGTATATTGTCATCCTGCTTATTTAACTTACATGCAGAGTACATCATACTGAGCTGTATACTCAGAATCCAGTACACATGCTGAGCTGGATGAATCACAAGTTGGAATCAAGATTGCCAAGAGAAATATCAAGAATCTCAGATATGCAGATGATACCACTCTAATGGCAGAAAGTGAAGAGCCTCTTGATAAGAAGAGAGTTTAAAAGTTGTTTTAAAACTCAACATTCAAGAAACAAAGATCATGGCATGTGGTCCTATCACTTCATGGCAAATAGACGGTGAAAGAGTGAAACAGTGACAGATTCTATTTTTCTTGGTCTCCAAAGTCACTGCAGACAATGATTGCAGCTATGATATTAAAAGATGCTTGTTCCTTGGAAGGAAAGCTATGACAAACCTAGACAGCATATTAAAACACAGAGACATCAGTTTGCTGACTTAAGTTATGGTTTTTCCAGCAGTCTTCTATGGATGTAAGAGTTGGAACATAAAGAAGGCTGAGCGCCAAAGAATTGATGCTTTTGATTTGTGGTGCTGGAGAGGACTCTCACGAGTCCCTTGGACAGAAAGGAGTTCAAACCAGTCAATTCAAAGGAAATTAGCCCTGAATATTCACTGGAAGGACTGATGCTGAAGCTGAAGCTCCAATGTTCTGGCCACCTGATGCAAAGAGCTGACTCACTGGAAAAGACCTTGAGGCTGGGAAAGATTGAAGGCAGGAAGAGAAGGGGATGACAGAAGATCAGGTGGTTGGATAGCTTCACCAACTCAATGGCCATGAGTTTGAGCAAGTCCAGGAGAGAGTGAAAGACAGGGAAACCGTGGTCATGGGGCTGCAAAGGGTCGGACGTGACTTAGCGGCTGACCAACGACAACTTCAACCTAAGCCAGATCTAAATTCTTTGACTCAGTGCTTTAATATATTAAGCTAAAGACCCCNAGAAGAGAAGGGGATGACAGAAGATCAGGTGGTTGGATAGCTTCACCAACTCAATGGCCATAAGTTTGAGCAAGTCCAGGAGAGAGTGAAAGACAGGGAAACCGTGGTCATGGGGCTGCAAAGGGTTGGACGTGACTTAGCGGCTGACCAACGACAACTTCAACCTAAGCCAGATCTAAATTCTTTGACTCAGTGATTTAATATATTAAGCTAAAGACCCCCATCATCCTTGATTGTAGTATTCTTGTTTTGACAATCATAAACAAGCACAACACTAATTATAAATATGTTAATGAATAGAATGGCCGATAAGTCAATGGAGGTGTAAATTTCTGGAAATACTGAATCTAGGAAAGTGCCATGACAACTTGGAAGAAAATAGAAATATGTGGAATTCCTGTTGTTTGGGGGGATCATAAATACTGTTTTTTAAATTACCAATGTAAGTTATGTAACTTAACAAGTTATTTTTTTTAATAAATATTTCATTTGGAGTCACATTTGGAAATGTGAAGATGTAAATTCAAGGAAGCTGCCTTTTAAGTGTTCCTTCAGAATTGTCAGCAGTCTCTGCAGGAGATCTTTCAAAAAGCAAAGTGAAATTAACATTTGGAATGTCTTTTCTAAGCCAGTTTGGTAAAATCCAACAAATATTAGTTGAATCCTTACTATTTTAATTGGCTCTCATAGTGCAGAAAAGGAAGTGGACACAAAAAAATGGATAATTTAAAAATAATGTAACAGAGCAAAAACAGTGTTCTGTGGAGTATGGAGCCCCAAGCTAGGATCTCCAAGAATGCTTCCTGGAAAGGTCATCCAGAAGATTAAGAAAATAGAGGGGCATTTGTGAGGTGATTAAATGGCGGGGGTGGGGGTGGGGTTTATATTTCAGGCCAGAAGAAAAGCATGTAAAACGAATGAAGGATTTTGTTGTGAGTATAAAATCTACAAACATTTTAAAGTCACTGTAGTGGCGATTTCTAAGCAAAAACTGGCAGGAGATGAAGCAAAAGAACTAAAATTAAGATCCCTTTTTAAAAAAATAATCATATCTTTATGCACAACCAGTTTCTTGAAGACATAGATTCTTCTCCCCTTGCCTAGGAACTGGAACCAATCATATGGCAGGCACAAATGAACTGAACAGATCAAAAGCTATCGTTAGCCCTGTGGGATCACAGTGAGCCAATGAAGTCTCTTAAACAGAAGAATTCTATGTTAAGAGTTTCATTTTCTATGGGGTAGTGGACAGATTTAAGAAGAGACAAGGATAAAAGGAAGGAAGCTATTTTAATAGTCTGGGTTTCCCAGGTGGCACCAGTGAACCTGCCTACCATGCAGGAGGCATAAGAGATACCAGGTTCAATCCCTGGGTTGGGAAGATCCCTTAAGGGGTCATGACAACCCACTCCAGTAGTCTTCCCTGGAGAATCTCATGGACAGAGGAGCCTGGTGGGCTATGGTCCACAAAGAGTCAGACACAATTGAAGTGACTTAGCATGCATGCATGCATTATGATAGTCCAAGTGAGACGTGGTCTAAACAAAATGTACTTAAGATACAGAAAGGTAAAAATATTGAAAGGCAAAATTAGTATGATTTGGTAACTATTGGTACTGAGCTACTATTCCCTGGTAGCTCAGCTAGTAAAGAATCTACCTACAATGCAGGAGACCCCAGTTCAATTCCTGGGTAGGGAAGATCCTCTGGACAAGGGATAGGATACCCACTCCAGTATCCTTGCCTGGAGAATCCCCATGGACAGAGGAGGCTGGCAGGGTACAGTCCATGGGGTCACAAATGGTGGGACATGATTGAGCAACTAAGCACACAGCACAGCGGCTCTCTGGGAGAGTGGGGTGAGGAAAGATTTTTATCTCCGATGACTCCCAAGACTGGTTTGATGATTAGCTTGATGATTGTGTCATTCATGATAATAAGTGGTAGTGAACAATTAGTGGATTTAGAGTGAATAGTGACAAGTTTCCTCTTGGACTTGTTGAGTTTGAGGTATCTGTTGAGCATTCAGTAGGCTGTAGAATCATTCAGTACAAATCAGAAGAGAGGCCAGGACTAGGGTGGAAATTTGTTAATCAATGTGAACTAGGGGTAGTTATATTAGGGGAAGCACACTGACTGAACCCACCTTTCCTGGCCAGGCACCATAGTAACCATTTGCCTCAGTTATTTTATGACAGGAGGTCCGGTAAGGAACATGAAACTAATAAGCCACCACCAACCAGAAGAGTTGGGGAAGAGCTAACACGGCCTACTGCTCCCCAGAATCCTTCTCACTGGCATTTATCTTGGCTGAGCAAGGCGTGCACCACCAGGAAGGACCTTGAGTTAGAATAAGTGGCCAAAAAAAAAAAAAACCCAGAAACGAATCCTATTCCCATAAAACCTGAGACGCAGTCCTCTTGGGTTCCCAGACCCTACCGCCCTCCACACAGGTGTCCTTTCCCAGTAATGTCTTATTTCATCAGCGTGTGTGTCTCCTCAGACAACTCTTTTCCAAGAGTTAGACAAGAGTTCACTCTCGGGCCCTGGAAGGGGTCCTCCTTCCTGCAACCGCTAGGGCTCTAGAACTGGACGAGCATATCCATGAACACGTGTGAGTCGACAGTCATGGAAACAAATGTGGAGTGATGCTCACAGTTACGCAGACTGCAGAGGAAAGGATCCTATGACGCAGAGTAAGAAGGGATGGTAAGAGGGGAGGGGACAATCAAGAGACGGTAACACCACCCACCAAGGAGAGGAGCGGAAATACTTCAGAAGACTCTCAAGTTTGGAAAAGCTACAGAGTCATCTAACATAATGACCTAAAATGTCTATTGGACTTGAGAATACAGAGGAGGCTGAAAGTTTTCACTGCCCTGATGGGAACTGAAGAGTCGCTGAAAGAGACAAAGCATGCATGGGACATGAATAAATGGAGGCATGGAGTGTAGAGTACTTGGCAAAGAAGATGAAAAAAGCAGTAGTCAATGCTTCTCCTTGCATTCTACCAGGGAGATAAGCAGTCAATGGAAGGATGAGGATTTTATCAAATTTATTTTATTGAAGCTATAGTTGACTTGCAATGTTGTTGTTAACTTTTACTGTACAGCAAAGTGATTCAGTCATACACACAATTTTATATATATATATATACACATATATATACACATATTTATATATATATACACAAATTTATACACACACACACACACACACACACACACACACACACACACACACACACAAATAGGTTTTCCCTGGTGGCTCAGACGGTAAAGCATCTGTCTACATTGCAGGAGACCTGGGTCTGATCCCTGGGTCTGGAAGATTCCCTAGAGAAGGAAATGGCAACCCACTTCAGTACTCTTGCCTAGAAAATCCCATGGACAGGGGAGCCTGGTGCAGGCTACTGTCCATGGGGTCGCAAAAAGTCGAACATGACTGAGAGACTTCACTTTCATATATATATATATATATATAGATAGATAGATAGATATACACACACATTTTTTGATATCCTTTTCCACTATGGTTTATCACGGGATATTAAGCATAGTTCCCTGAGCTGTACAACAGGACTTTGTTGTTTATCCATTTTGTGTTTATAAACTCAGAGAATGGATATAGAATTTTAAAAAGAAAAAAAATATATATGGGAGCGAAAGGAAATTAGTACTGACTGAAAGAGCAGCGTGAGGTCTGGGATTGGGGTGGAATACCAAACTGCACTGGCCACTGTCAATCAAAAAAAATGCCCATGGCTTTAGGGAGCCGTTTGCTGGTAGGGAGATAAATTCGCATACCCCAAACTGCAAAACAATGGATGTGTTTTATCAGACAACTGAATAGAATGTGATTGGGACAAAGAGAGGGAAAAAATAACTCAAACACAGCCAGTTCAAGAAGACTTCTCAGGGGTTCTGAGATTTTTCTTGAGCTCTAAATGTTTAAGATTTTCCAGCTGAAGGGAGAAGAAAAAAAACGACTTAACAGAAGAAGGTATTTCAGGTAATGGGACTAGTGTGAGCAAAAGGCACAGGTCATTTAAACTGACCTATTGGATGCAAATCACTAAACTAAATGCCACATGGAACACAGAGATGAATAAGAAAATGTTGCTTTCCCCACAGAAGCACACTGAATATCCTGGAGTCAGAAAGGGATGCCAAAGATGGGAACCAGTGCTATACAGGTGCTCAAAATATAATTGTTCAATAAATAAATAGTGTTCTGCCGAGTTAATGGCCCTGAGTTCTTCCCTGTGGCTAATCTATTCTTATTACTCAGTGGAGCAAATAAATAAAACACTTAAGTTTCCATCTGGTCCTAAATTTCAGCATTTACTCATCAAAAGCTCTGACCCTTGGCTTAATGTTTTCAACAGGTCACTAATGAAAGCAGATGAAGGGGTCCTGGTGGCTCCATTTGGAATGGAAGCTCTAGGCTCTGCTGGCTCTCCTGTAATGGGTTTATTCCTGCACGCGATGCTTTTAGAAGAATGAATTAAAAGGACTGTGACAACTGCAGCTTGTCTCTGCCAATCACGGAACCCTACGAAGAAGGCAAGGGACAGACATCTGAGGGCTTAGGCAGGTGCTGAGTTTAGCAGTTACACTTTAAAAAGCATGGTCACTTTGGAGACAATAGCACTGTCTCTCTTGAGACTCTCCTCATTCCATCCTTGCATTCCAGCAAGATTTCATGATGCTTCATCAAGCCCTTGTTTGATCTCAGAGCCTCTTGTAACATATACAGGGCACAGATTTATACCTCCCATTCCAGAAGTGAGAAATTAACATCCATCAAGGCAGAAGGAAACGGCAACCCACTCCAGTATTCTTGCCTGGAGAATCCATCCCATGGACAGAGGAGCCTGGTGGGCTATAGTCCATGTGGTCACAAAGAGTTGGACATGACTGAGTTCTCAAAACAAGCCTCTGAAGAAGGCTTGATTATTCCCATTGAATAGGAGACGAAGCAGAGGCCAGAAAGATTCAGAAATTTCCCATCGTGTAATAAACCAGTGTATTATTTTGGTTTATTTTTTTAACTTTAATCCAGCGTGAGTTTGGTCCTCTGCTGCTAGTAACACACAAAACCCTACCAGATAACAGTTTTTTCTCAAAACAAATTGCATTTTTAATAAATGTTCCAGGTGAATACGATGCACACTGAAGACCTACCATGCTGGTCAGGGGTCGAGGGGATGAGCAGGACCCTCGTTTACCTCTAGGAAAAAAATGCCTCACTATTGTTGGGATGTCACGTGTTACCATGAGCTAGTATCAGGATCCTTCCCATCATCCTCCAAATCTCAAAGCAAAAACAATGCACTGTCTGATTTTTAAGGGCTCAACCACAGTGTGATTTTTGAGAAAGCTTCATTACTTTTCTGAGCATCTGCTTTCCCATCTCTGTTGCTGTATTTAGGAATTCTGTATTTAATCATTCTAGCCACCATTTTTGAGTCCTTCCCATACTGATGACCATGATGAAGATAATTTACGAGCTTTCAGTGTATGACAGGAGGTGTGTCAAGAACTTTATAAATTTTATTTCAGTTGACATCCACAAATATCAATGGGATAGGCATGGTATCAATACTACCCCTATCCCATTGATATTTGTGGATGTCATGGGGTCGCAAAGAGACGGATATGACTGAGCGACTGAACTGAACTGATTAATGACTTCCAGATCACCTCTTCCTTTAGTCAGGTACTTCCTCATGGAGTTTTCCATTTCTTCTACTAAAGGGGATAGTCTATTCCCATTTCTTGAATCTGGGCTCATCTTCATAAATCCCTTTGGCCATTAGAATGAGGCAGGATTGATGCTGTGCTAATTCTTCGCCTGTATCTCAAGAGACCCTGTAGGTTTCTGCTTAACTTATTGTGCTTCTGTAACTGCCACAAAACGAACGTGATGGGCATTTCAGTAGGAGGAGGAAGTCCAGCTAACATGCCTCAGCCAAGCCAAGCTTAGAGCAGAGCCTCAGCTGAACTTCAGGAGCAAGAAAAGGCCAGCTTAGATCAGTGAGACTAGGTTAATCAGTGGGCTCCTAGCTGACCCACAGATGCATGAACTTTTCCATTATGGTTTATTACAGGATATTGACTATAGCTCCCTATAGATGCATGAGCTTAATAATAAATGCCAGTTGTTTAAAGGCACTGAATTGGTGATGAGTCGCGGAAGGGGGGTAAAGCCAAGAGTGGCGTACAGACTCACTAGGTATTGCCATTTTGTAGATAAGGAAACTGAAGGTTAGTGAAATTCAGTATCTTGTTCACAGTCACATCATGGACAGCAGCAGTCAGAGCTGATGTGTGATTTGAGGCTGTGATTTGAGGTTCTCAACTCCACACTGTGCTGTCAGCTCCTGGGCTGGGGAATCTGACCCCCAAGGCTGGCATCTTTAAGCTAATGTGGACTGTGAGTCTGAGCACTGTTTTTAAATGCACTCTCTCTTCCAGTCTTCATCATACATTCTGAAGATGAAATCCCAGAAGCTATAGTCTTAAAAAAAAAACCAAAACAGTTGATGTTAATGTATTTATGTGGATGATTGGCCCATATTAGGAGTAAAGGAGGAGGGCGAGTCTTGAAGCAGGGAGCACTAAGTATGCACTGAGGTTCCATCCTCCCCAGAGGCTGTGAAAGTGTAGTGTAACTTAATCCATCTATGCATAAGAAAGGAGGCTTGTAGGTTTTAAGCCAGAAAGGAACAAGGTGTTTCATTGGGAACTTGAGGAAAAAAGAAAAAAATTGCATCTTTTGGATGAAAGGGCCTTTAATCTTCAAAACACAAACCATTTTTTCCATACCAAAGCCCCTTCAAACCTAGGAAGTCTGCTGAGGCCTCAAGTCAGGCAAACAGCTTGTGTTTTGCAGATTAAGGAGCCTTTGACCCAAAGGATCCATTTTCGTGAAACTCTAAAGGAGATGCCTCGTCTATTTCTAGCTGGCACACTCCCTGACAGAGGCAGCTTTAAATGCAGTCCCAGAAGGCTACTGCTGCCCTGCTGGGCCTGGGGCCTAGCACACAGTAGGCAGAGAGATGAATGGGTGAGCTCCTAAAAGAGATTCTTTGCCCCAAAATACCATACCTGCTTCCTTACCAGGATGCCCCAGATGCTTACTATAGAATAAACACAGCTTTGAACCATTGAAAGTCCCCGTTCAAGGAAGAAAGCTAATAATAGCAAGCAGCAGGAATGGGTGTGTGTGCGTATATACATATATATATATAAAACACTCTGGGACTGAGGGGGCACATTACCTCGTTTGAGCCCCACAACAACACTATCTTCTGCAGGGTGTGGGATTCAGTCCTTACTTCAGAGGCAAGGAAACTGAGTCTCAGAGAGCGGAAGCAGTGAACCTAAGGTAACCCAAGCAGCGTGCCCCTGTCCCTCCTAGATCCAACCTCAGTCCCGGAACCATCCGTGCAGATAAGGCCTGAGGCAGGATAAATTAGAGGATGCTATGAAGTTTAGCTGACTCTGGACTAGGCTGAGTCAGGATGCTTGAATTCTAACCCCATTCCTAATACCACTGCAGAGGTTATTATCAACATAGGGTAACTAGTATCCCCATGTCTCCAGAACCTGGTCTCGGCACCTCTAGAATCAGGAAGTTTGGCTCAGCTGTTTTTGATTTTTTCCAAATTTAATAGCGTCTAGAGCTATGACTCCTCACTACTGAAACGAAGAAGAAACTTAGAGAAAGGCAGAAAAAGAAGGAGAAGGAAGAAGAGGAGGGAAGAGGAAAGGGAGAGAAGAAAGAGAGAGAGAACCATGGTCAGTTCTGGCTTGCCTTGGATGAGGGGAAATTACGGCAGACAAGAGAGAGAGAGTCTGAGGAAGTGAATGGATTTGATTTGTCTAAGCCTTAGGAAAGCAAATATTACCGAAATGTTGGCTGACCGCCACTGACTTCCAAACAGAAAATGGCTTCGAGATATACTGTGGGTGCTCAGCGGGGTCTGTTAGAGTGAGTGATGGGCTGGCTGTGCGCTTCTGGGATGCAGGGAGAAAATTATAATGGTCTCTTCACAGAGACCAACAGAAGGAGCCAGCCCAGGAGGAGGAGAGAAAGCTCCAGCTGCGCTTCTCCCAGAAGGCTCAGATAATTTACACAAAACCCAGAGGGGCCCCTGGAATGGTTAACGTGAGACTGCAGGGGCCAAGCCGCCGTGCTGGATGCCATGAGAGGTGGCTGGTGCAAATGCCCTGGTCAGGGCGCCCGGGCGCCAGGCCCAGCTGGGCTGGACTGCATGCGTGACCCGGGTCCAGTCCCATCCTGACCGTGGACCTCAGTCTGTCCGTGCAGAAAACAGGGGGAGCTTCTAAGTTGATCCCTAAGGGCCTTTCTGACTCAGGCACCCTATGACACGCTATGATCAAACACCAGCGACTCTCACTCCTTCAACGGTTCCTCACTGGATACTTTTCGTGTGCTAGGTGTCAGGCTAAAGGATGAGGTAACTGACATCCATAAACCTAAAACGGGCTTTCTGTGAGATTAGCAACACTCTCCTAAGGTGGGGAGGGGCCCCAAGTGTGACATCTGACCCAGCCTTCTATCTCCAGGGCGCACAGAATCTTAGTATTGCACCGTGTGATGTTAAACTTATTCCTGATGGTCTACAAGGAAGGGAAAGAGCTCTGCTTAAGAAGCACTAAGATTTCACGCAGCCAGGAAGTTCTTCCAATGAGTCTCACCTGAGCCTCACCTGCCCTCCAGGAGGACAGTTCTCTCTAAGGCTGAAACATACGGGTAAAAGTATCCTGGTTGGTACATCAATATGTCATGAATGAGTTGAAAAGAACAGCCATCAGAAATGTCCCCTTAATCCTCTGAACTATTCAGGTTGACTGGTCCTTAAAGAGAATCGAGTCCAGGTGCTTCATTTCCTGAAAAAAGGAAACCAAGTTTGCCCAAGATCCCATAGCCAGTTAATAGCAGAAACCAAGAATTAAGACCAAGTCTTCTTGCCTCCTCCTGCATACACTTTTCACTACTCCAAGCATCCTCTCCTATTCCTACAGGCATTTTTTTGGGGGGTGGTGGTTAAGATTTTGCTTTGTTTCAGCATAAGAACCATTCCCAGTGATCCCAACTTCCCAAATTCAGCTCCTCCTTACTCTGAGAGCAGTCATCCTGGAACATGAGTGAGGGATGGAGAGGCATCTGGGACTTTGGGGAACACACCGGGGATATGATTTGGGAGAGAAATGCAGGAGAGAGCGTGCGTGCTGTGCTGTGTTGGGGAGCAGGGAACAAGCCTGCCGCAGTCAAATGCAGAGGTGGAAACAGAGCGGTTGTATTGATTTGAAAAGGCAGCTCTCTGGAGTTGACGCTGCCAGCCGGGCTCTTCCTGGTCTGCCCTCCTCCAGGCACCCACCCACCCTCAGAGGTTCAGAACCATCCACTCTGTATGCGGGGGGTGAATCGCAGGGAGTCGAGACCAGATGGGATGTGTTCACCTGACAAGATGAGAAAGAGAGAGAGACTATGAGAAGGAGAGAGGAAGGATCTCTCTTCTCGGATGAATGTAATATAAAAGAAGCCAGGTGGAAAAGTCTAAGAGGACAAGGACCTGATCCTATGGAAATGGGATGAGGCAGGCTTCTCTTTAAAGGAGGACTATGGAGACTGAGGGAGAAGGGTCCCACCTCTCTCACGATGCATGGCTCTATTCCTAAGCAGTTTTAATCTTCTCTCATCTGAACCACTGGACCAGCCTCCTAATTCATCTCCTGAACTCAATTCTTCCCTTCCAGAGCCTTGCAGGGAAATATCAGTAGATGCTCAATAAATGTTTGTGAGCAAATAAACACCCTCTAAACATTGATCTCATCATATCAATAATGACGAATTTTTCGTGCATCACCACCTCTTCAGGGAATGTAAATTCAAAAGCCAACAGAGTCGAGACCACAAATGTGAGGGAATGAAGTGGTCTGGCTCAGAGTTTAAGAAGGAAGCATAGTGACAAATCGTAGGCATATTACCCAGTCTAGGACAGCAGACCACTTCTGGGGAGGAATGATATTTCTAGGTTGCCAGGTCACCTGACTTCTCAGAAGTCAGAAAGAAATCTAGATTTTGTGTGTGTGTAAAATCTGTCCATTTTTAAGTACTGACAAATGATCTCTCCCTTACCCTTTACCTGTGCAGGTCAATGCATCCCTGTGCGAACAGGTGCATCTGAGTTTACAGGATTGAGTCCAGATATCTTAATTACTCTCTCCCTTAATAGGATCTAACCTTATTCCCACTCTGTTTTCCTTTTCTATACAACAGTACAGATCCTATAACCACAATGAGTCCCTTTTCTGAACACTTTGGGAAATGTGCTCCTGTATTTATGCAGAACATTTTCTCTGCCCATTTTGTCCCCCTCAAGCCTTGCCTCTTCCAGAAAGTCCTTCCTGACTGCATCAGCCCCCTCTCAAATCCTAAAGCTTGGGAGGAATATAATTGTTCTTTCTTCCTTAAAACATATGCCACTATTGCATAGATACTTCACAGAATCCTACAGTGGAAAAACAGTTTGGGAGGCTAGGATACCTGAGTGCTAGTCCCGGCTATTTCCCCACACACGCTTAGTCATTCAGATGTGTCCAACTCTTTGCGACCCCATGGACTGTAGCTTGTCAGGCTCCGCTGTCCATGGGATTTTTTCAGGCAAGAATACAGGAGTGGGTGGCCATTTCCTGTCCCAGGGATCGAACCTGCATTCCTTGGGTTTCCTGCAGGCAGATTCTTTACCACTGAACCACTGGGAAGCCCCATTCAGGTTGGGAGTATATGATTGTTGCCTCTGCAATTAGACTGGGCTTTTCTTGAAATAAGCTAAGCCTCACTGATCATTTATTATGTGCCAAGCACTGTGCACATAATGAATTGCAGGGAGAAATATCAATAACCTCAGATATGCAGATGACACCACCCTTATGGCAGAAAGCATAAAGGAACTAAAGAGCCTCCTGATAAAGGTGAAAGAGGTGAAAAACTTGGCTTAAAGCTCAACATTCAGAAAACGAAGATCATGGCATCCACTCCCATCACTTCATGGCAAATAGAGAGAGAAACAATGGAAACAGTGTCAGACTTTATTTTGGGGGGCTCCAAAATCACTGCAGATGGTGACTGCAGCCATGAAATTAAAAGACGCTTGCTCCTTGGAAGAAAAGCTATGACCAACCTAGATAGCATATTCAAAAGCAAAGACATTACTTTGCCGACAAAGGTATGTCTAGTCAAAGTTATGGTTTTTCCAATAGTCATGTATGGGTGTGAGAACTGGACCATAAAGAAAGCTGAGCACTGAAGAATTGATGCTTTTGAATCAATTCTTTTGAATCAACACCACTTTTGTGGTGTTGAAGAAGACTCGCAAGGAGATCCAACCAGTCCCTCGTAAAGGAGATCAGTCCTGACTATTCATTGGAAGGACTAATGCTGAAGCTGAAGCTCCAATACTTTGGCCACTTGATGCGAAGAACTGACTCATTGGAAAAGATCCTGGTGCTGGGAAAGATTGAAGGCAGGAGGAGAAGGGGACAACAGAGGATGAGAAGGGGACAACAGAGGATGAGGTGGTTGGATGGGATCACCGACTCGATGGACATGTTTGAGCAGGCTCCAGGAACTGGTGATGGACAGGGAAGCCCGGCGTGCTATCAGGCTTCCAGGGAGTCAAAAAGTGTTGGACACAACTGAGTGACTGAACTTACGTACTTAGGCACTGTGATAAATGCTTTTCCTATATTTTTATATTGCTCATCTCTTCTTAGCCTTTTAATCATGTTCTGTTACAGAGTGAAACATGCTAGGACAAGTAGCTGGGAAGTGGTGTCTCTCCATGGCCACGCTCTGAGGGTCAATTCCAGTCTCTAGAGTTCAGTGTCCTCTTCATACACAGAAAAGAACTCAGTAGCAGGCCTCTTTCATCTCAAAATAGGAGGAGAGGGAAGAAAAAAGGTAGACAGGCAGTTAGGAAGGAAGGAAGTGAGGGAGAGAACGAAAAGGGAAGGAAGAAAAAATAGGGAGGAAAGGAAAAATGAGACATTAAATGAAGAGGGGGAGATAAAACTTTAGCTTCTCTTTTTACCTAGACAGTGTCACCTACTCACCTTGTTTTTCTCTGGATGATCAGGAATATAAACTTTTTCTTTAAAGGGTCAAGTAGTAAATATTTTAAGCTCAGGGGCCATATTGCCCATGTGTCAATTACTCAACTCTGTCATTATCGCATGGAAACAGTCATAGACAATAACATTTTTTAATGAACATCACTGGGTGCCAATAAAACTTTATTGGCAAAAATCACATCATGGCCCAGATTTGGCCCCTCCCCCAGCTAAGAGTCAGACATGACTGAGCGACCTCACTTTGACTTTTCACTTTCATGCATTGGAGAAGGAAATGGCAACCCACTCCAGTGTTCTTGCCTAGAGAATCCCAGGGACGGGGGAGCCTGGTGGGCTGCCGTCTCTGGGGTCGCACAGAGTTGGACACGACTGAAGTGACTTAGCAGCAGCAGCAGTAGCAGCTAGTGCCCTTGTTCTCCAGAAAGGGCTCACCTCTCCAAGTCATATTCTCAGAAACAACCTCCTCTTCTCCATCCAGAAGAGGACCCAAGAGCCATCCTCCCTCTACTGAGATGATACTAAAGAGATTTTACTGATTTATCTAGAATCCATTCCCTACTACCCTCAGACCCATGTAAAGTCATATTACAAAGATATGTCAGGACAATTAAAAATAAAAATGGAACAAAGAATAGTTAAAATGAATGAAGGAAGAGATGCTACCAGGCACCTAGGAAGAGTTAATTGATCTGGATTTAGTTCTGAGGTTCCTGGCAGCGGAACTAAAGTGAAGTTAATTGGCCCCAAGGGGCTCACATCCATGGGTAGGGTCGCATTAGCATCATCAGTTTATCAGTGAACAAAGAAAGGCTGAGCAGAGACAGTGTGCCCAGCCCCAGAGTGTAGGGATGGTCCAGCAACTGCCCCCAATCCAAGCACCCAGTCTTCCCCAACCCAGGCCCACCTGCCACACCTCACCACCACAGAAAGACTCTACAGGCCTCAGAAGCGGAGGGACTTAACTGAGTTACCAATACTCTCCATATCTCATCTTCAGATGTGTCAGATGAGACACTAACTCTCACCCATTTCATTGAGTTGCTGGAGAAAGTGAAATCACACATGCCAAATGCTCAGTCAATGATGGGAACAGACTAAATCCATGGTTCTTGTTAATTGTCCCTGCAGAACCGTTGAAGGCAAGGGAGGGATAAATTAGGATTAGGAGACACACACCATTATATATAAAACAGACAACCAACAGAGGCCTACTGTATAGTGCAGAGAACTATACTCAATATTTCATAAGAACCTATAAGGGAAAAGAATCTGAAATATATCTCTATCTATATATAAACTGAATCACTCTGATGTACACCTGAAACCAACACAACATATAAATCAACTCTACTTCAATTCTAAAAGGAGGTTTAAAAAGGCAAATCCTCATTAGACGTACCTCTTTCCACACGGAAATCAGACTTTCCATTCTCTGGCAAGCGAGGGAGGGACAAGCAGATGAGACGCATGGGAAGGGCTGTAAAGTAGGGAGCTGACGGGCATCGGGGTGAAATGATAAAAGAGTGAAAAGGTTGGAATGGAGGGGCATGGCTCTAGAAACGAATTGCCAGCAATGAGCTTTTTATGGACTCTAATCCTTGTCTCCCTTTTAGATGTTCCCGGACAGCTAGAGCATAACAACAACTCTCTTTACTTCCTTCTTCCATAGCTCAGTCTAGAGTCATACCCTCAACTTAACCATGCAATCAAGTCTCTCAAACCGTATCTCTATTGGAGGAGCTTTTGCAGATTCTTAGAATTCAAGAATGCAAGAGCTGGAAAGATGCTACAGATTCCCAGGTCTAGCATTTCAAGCTGGCCAGAACAGACAGAGCTGTAAGTAAAGATCCAATTTTTCATAAAGTACCTTTAAGTCATATAGTGAAAAAAATTCTATTTTCAACTCTCAATCCTGGTTAATTCAAGGAGAAAGACTCCTTTTGCAGCTACTATGTCTTTAGAGCCTCTCTCTAACATTTTTAGATTTTTTTTTTTTTTTTTTTTTT
>SJYV01033634.1:0-14668 GCA_006410875.1 Neotragus pygmaeus
TGGTTCCATTGTTTCCCCATTTATTTGCCATGAAATGATGGGACCAGATGCCATGGTCTTAGTTTTAAGACTATTCATAACACTACTGAATTGTACACTTAAAAAATGGTGAAGAAGGGAAACTTTATGTTGCATGTAATTTGTTAACAATTTGAAAAAATTTGGATCTTATAATTAGTTGGGGAAATAAATGTAAGAAAACTTATAAAAACTGAACACAAATTTTCTAGAAAGTAATTTAGCACTGTATCAGGGACTTAAGAATGTCCATAACCTCTTTAGGTGCATCTTAAGAAAATAATGAGAAATATGGTCAAGAATGATTTAATGTTCTTCACTGAAGCATTATTTATGATTTTAAAAAGGCATACTTAGTCCTCAACCAGAGGATGAGTTAAATGAAGGTCGGTATGTCCATAGGAAGGAAAATGCAGCTTTTTAAAACTTCTTTTGAAATATACTTAATGATGTGAGGAGTATTAAAATTCTATTATATGAAAAAAGTATACATAGTATACGAAACTGCAAATTCAATATGATTTCACTTCTTAAAAATAAAATAAGGCCATGCACTCAAATCTGGCAGTGGTTGGATTATCTGTAATGTGTGTGAAAGTGCTTTGTGAACGATAACTTGGCCCACCGGCAAAGGCAATGGTTGTCAGCCACTCAGAGTAGAAGACCTGAGCTGCACCAACATAAATAACCTATTTTATGTGTAAAATAAGTCACATTCAGCATGGAGTAAGCGTTTTCCTGAGCTATCTATGTGTATTACCTTACTCAGTCCTCCCAACTGATCTGTGGGGAAGTACTGTTTCTATTCCAATCCTTGACGGTAAAAATGAAGCCCGGAGCCGTCATACAACAGCTAGAAAGCTGAGGAGCCATGACGTTTGGGCCCAGAACTCCCTTGCATTTATCCCTACTAGTTATTAATAGGTGGTGCTTAGTCACTCAGCCGTGTCTGACTCTTTGCAACCCTTTGGACTATAGCCCACAAAGTTACCCTGTCCATGGGCTTTTTCAGGCAAGAATACTGGAATGGGTTGCCATTTCCTCTTTCAGAGGATCTTCCTAACCCAGGGATCAAACCCACGTCTCCTGTGTCTCCTGCATTTCGGACAGATTCTTTACCCACTGAGCCATCAGGGAAGTTCCCCCTACTTGTCAGCCAACTCTGCTATAATCTGAAGGAGAGCCTGTGTTCTGCCATCTTGTTGGCTTGGGAGCTAGTGGGTGATGTCCAGGGCCAGCTCCTCGTTGTCAGTGACGAGAGCAAAGGTGTTAACAGAGGTGCTGATCAGAACACCCTCCCTCGCTGGCTGTTCTGATGCTTATGTATTGTAGCCTTTCCTGGAACCAGTCAACACTGAAGTAATGAAGCAGAGAGTCGCACATGTTAGCTGGTCAAGGTCTTGGTGCTTGGCAGCCTCCTTGAGAATGTATTCAGAAAAAAGGATATTGACTCACTCACTCAAATGTGCTGGACTCTATCAACTTTTTCCATAGCAAGGCAGTTATAACATGCATTATTTGGGAAATCCAGAACACTCGGTGAGCTACTTTAAATTATAAGTGTTCTTGAAAGCCATGACTGGAAATGACTCCCTTAGCCCTTCAGGCTCTTGCAGTGATTTGCAGTATACTTTCACAGAAGGGCTTTCTAAGTGATTTGGTTCATTATATGTGCATCCTACATCGAACGAACCCATGCATGACACAGGATTTATGAAGCCAGAGTACTCCTGCTTATTAGAAATTTCAAGAACATGAAGCTTTTCTTGAGTTAAATAGACCTAAACGCTTTGAGAACCCCAAAGCATGACTTGAGATCCTGGGCTCAGTGCATGCTCTGAATATGTGTGTTCCTTACTGGTAGTACACATTTCCTTGGAGGAATAGGTGTTAAAAATGGGTCTCTTTCCCTCTCTATTCCCATGAAGACATAGGTCAGTGATGCCACATTCCATGGTGTTCACCCTGAAAAAGTTCAAACAGGAAGCCTGTGATCCCTTAAAGAAATCTTGAACCCTTTATCCATACTGTTAATCTAAAAACATTGTCAAAAGTTGTTTTTTGTTTTGAAAACAAACTCTCTAAGATAGATGCTGGTGGTGAGTTCCATCCCCAAATACTGGGAGAAGTATTTGCCTCTCGCCTCAAGCCTAAGTAAGAAAGTCTTCAATGAGACTATTCCAAGAACTTCAAAAATACATGGTTTTTGCATTTGAGGACTATATGGCCTGATCTTGTGTGTGTGTGTGTGTGTGTGTGTGTGTGTGTGTGTGTNTGCCTCTCGCCTCAAGCCTAAGTAAGAAAGTCTTCAATGAGACTATTCCAAGAACTTCAAAAATACATGGTTTTTGCATTTGAGGACTATATGGCCTGATCTTGTGTGTGTGTGTGTGTGTGTGTGTGTGTGTGTGTGTGTTTGCATTGAAGTGGTATATTGGCCCACCTAAATAATATAGGATGTTGGAAATGTTTTAGCAGCTCATACTATGGAGAAAAAGAGAAAGTTGTTCTATTAGGATTTGGTTTATTATAGAGGGCAAAGGATGCAAGAGTGGTACCCATGGAGCAGAAACTAAAAAATAACTTATAGTGGAAGTATCTTGGGTTCTGTCCAATGGGGCTATCCAGAGACATGAGGAGACCTGGGGAAAGAGAATCTGAAGATAATCCCAGATTCCTGGGTCCAGCTGAGAAGCAAGTTATGTACCAGAGGAAACGCATCACCTGTAAAAAGCCTACCACAGGTAGGAGGTGTCCTGTGAGAGTGTGAGATCAGAGGGTCTTCGAAGAATCCACAGAGAAGCTTCATTAAAAAAAATTAGTTTGAAGCGGAGCTGTTCTCAAGAGCACAAAGCTATCTTTCCTGTTTCTCTAACTTCTGCATCATCCATGCTTCATTCTCCCCTCTCTGACCTACATGACATCAGAACTGAAAGTTAACAAGAGAAGCAGGGAATAAAGGCAGAAGGCTGCCCATTCCCATTTCCGTAGCTTCCCACCTACAAAAAGCACTAGCTGGCGAAAGAAAGAAGTTTAACTTCAAATCCCATTTGAGGTTTTGATTATTATGTAGGAATCAACATTCCAGATTATAGCAAGCAATACTGTATCTGATGACTTAAAGTATCAAGACATTTTATTGACATAAAATATCAAGAAAAGCTTGCCCTCCTCTCTTCTCCTGCATAGTTGGATTGCATGTAAGAAATAGCCACTTAAAAAATTCTCAGAGATGGGGCCATATGCTTCTGCAGTGATCTTAGTCTCCAAATCAAAGTTTGGCATGTATGATTTGATGCCTGAATACAAAAGCAGTTTACATTATTTCGACTGAAATCATTCCTGAATATTCAGACCTGTGATGACTTCAACCTTATCCCTTCCCTGAAACAATGTGAATAGAACTGGCCTGGGGTAACTTTTCTGCTCAGTTGGAAATCTTCTCCAGGAGAGCGGTCTTGGGCAAATTGCTTAACCTCTCTGAATTGTTGCATCTTCATCCACAAATTGGAAATACCAGATGATCGCAGTGAGACCCAAATAAGCGAATGAAAGAAAATTGACAATCAGCACCATGAAAGTCCTTACCGATGTCACTATTCTTGGCAGTAGTGTCAGAACCAATATGTCTAAATTTTAAAATTTCTATATTTGCATTTTATTTGCACAGAATTGCATGAAAATTACTTCTTAAAAATAACATGCAATTCAGGAGACCTGCCTCCCTCGTAAACTTGGGCTTAGCCAGGGTTATCAGAATCACAACAGATCCAGGAATTCCAGGTATCCAACTCGGGTGCCTTTTCCATTGAAGGCTTTTCCAGAATGCCCTCCAGGCTGGCAGACCTTTTCAATGGCACTGTCTCTCCCTTTGGCTGCTAAGTCTGGGGTGATGCTCACAAACTGAGGGACAGCTCAGAGGTAAGAAGAATGAGAAACAGCTGATGAGGAAAATCAGTGAATCAGAGCAGATGTGCCAACCGTGATGGTGTCTCCTTTCCATCACATGGAAGCTCTGCAGGTAGTCAAGGATCTAAGGCTCATTATTCTAGAAGCCCTAGGCTTCATGCTTCTCAGGCCAGGGTAGGCTGGGCCACTGTCCCTCTAAGGGACCCTCCTCCTCCTCTCCATCCCCAAGTTCATTTTCACTGTCTTCAGCACTCATTCGTGTGTGCTTCTTGCAAGTTTCTGGTAGCCTGTTTTAACTTCCTCTTTGATTCATTAGTTTTGTTGTTATTTTTGTTGTTGGAACCAGCAAGTCACAAGACAAGCACATTTGATCTTAATTTTGCATTGCTCATTATCAGTTCTCCTTTAATCATTTTCTTCTGATCTTTATCAAAAAAAGTTATTTGTAAAACCCAGGGGGGAAAAAGCCCTTCCCAAGCACCCCCATCTTCTTTTTCCTCTAGCTCTGTTAATGACAAAGCAGCAAGTGACTTCACAGAGAGCTTCAGGAAGTCTAACCAAAGACAAAATAGTTGTGTGATGTCCAATATACTGAAAAATGTCTTTGCAGAAACTCTGTAGTTAACAGCCTGGGGAGGAAGGTAAAGGCATTTTCAAAAATCAGAAGCTCAGAGGAGACAAATGGGGCTTGATGAGCTCTTGAGATGAATACCACAGGCTAATGCGAGCAATCACCAGTTTGTAGAGAATATGCTGATATCTGCAGAAAGAGTGCAGTGGCAGAGGAGAGCTTACAGATAAACATAAGAGCTCAAAAAATATTACTGCTGGAAAAACCTTGACATTCTGACCATCTTTTATGGAGCAGCTAGAAGGGAAATCCAGGGTTCAGTTTTTTGCAATTGATTATCCTTCCTCTAATACATTCATTCAAAGCGTGTCAATACTCCACTCATCCAGCTCTATCACATGGCAATTCAGCCAGGCAGCCCCACATTCATGTGATTGTATAACCACAAGATGACAGAGTAATAAGAAACATATATTGATAATTTTTAAAAATTTGAGTCAGGGATTAAGCACATGAAGGTAACTCAGTTCAGGATGCACATTGTTTCTTTCTGTTGAACACTCATTAATAACATCCTCAGCCTCGTTGGGTTTCCAGTTGCCAGCCCCATCATTGGGAAAGAAGCTAGCCATTGGACTGTCTGAGTTGTGCATTACCCACCTTTTCACAGCACTCAGGATCTCTTCCATGGGTGTTTCTTAGAGAGCCCACAAGTAGAAAGCTCTTTGCTTCTGCAGAAAGCTCAAGCAATAGAAAAAAAAAAAAAAAGTGTGTATCCATTCCAAACAATGTATGCTCAGTCAATAAACCTCAGTTGAAATGAACAAAGAAAGTACATTTAACGTTCTCAGCTACATGCAAAAGTACTAATATATAATCACACTTTGTTCCTATGGAGTTGGTAATAAAAAGTATAGTTAAATAGTTGTCTGTTGGATTTCACTACTATCCTACCCTGGAGGAATGTTGCTCAAGGCCTGACGTCCAGCGATGGGTGATGACTTTGCTGTTGGTTGGTTCGCTCTGAGCCCTCCAGTTAACAATAACAAAGCAACGACTATTCCAACACTCAGACTTGACTCATTCATCATTTTCATTAAAGTAAAACATGGCAGACCAGGTACATTTGCTCACAAATGACCCTGAACCGTTTGGGTTCTTCAGTCATCACTGAATCACTACAGATAACGCAGTAGATGTAGGCAGACACTACCCAGATCCCCCGCTTAAGAGTGTAGGGAATGCTGTAGGGCAGAGAGCCTCAGCTACCAGCCCTTACGGGCACTGCCACACTGAAGAGAGTCAAGGTCATGCTCCCATTTTAGTTGGTGCATGTTCAGTGGCCCAGCAGCTTGAGGGAATAAAGCCTTGCCCCCTTGTCTCCAACCCAACCTTCTGAAAAGTCTTGTTACTTTCAGACTCCCTGTGGAGTTGTCTGTGACCTTTGAGACTACAAGACTGTATCACAGCTCCATTTCAATTTTCTGCCCAATTTTGCTTTCCTCAGTTCCCTTCTAGGAATTTTGACCCCAAGAGCACGTCTTCACTATCCCATTGCCTCTAAGTCTTCGTTTCTGAGTCAGCTTCCTGGGGGAACCCCAACTGTGACAGCTTCTTTATTTTATATTATACTATTGGGTTCACACTTGCAGACCTAGTGAGAGCTCTTTATTAGCCTGGGAACTACAAAGAATATACTAAAATAATATGCTTCCTTTTTAAGTTATCATGCAGCTTTTCATAGTTGCATCCAAAAAAACCAGAAGCTTCCAAGGAGAGATTAGTGATCAATGATTTTTATAGGAGGAACCCAGGATAAAATGTCTGTATAATGAAAACAGAAGAATAAATGGTAGGGAAGTGGATTCTACATAAGATAGTTGCTCCAACTACCTAATTATCATTGGGAACTCTGCCATCTTACTTCCTGCAAGAACCAGGTCTATTAACAGCCATCCTTTGGCAGTTCTTATAGATTATTTCTTTAAAAATATAATCTAGAAAATTTAGCCAATGCCATTTTCTTTTTAAAAAATCTGATCTATTTCTTGACTGTATGTCAGTCTAAAAATTACACTGTTGTGGGTGTATGATGGGAGAGACTTTATTTATGTTGTCTTTTTCAAAGCCTATAGCTACTTCTAACTGAAAATAACTGCAAATAGGTCTGGCTCGAGACGTGTGATTATTATATGTAGAGATCCTTTGCTTAGACTGAAATGCTCATTAATGTTCTTTGATTCATATCCAAAACATCAAATCAAGCTCTAGGGAAAGAAATCAACAAAACAAGCCTCTCTAAGTTGCAATCTGAGCGGAGGAAAGTAGGAGTACCCTTGACCACTAAAGGTGGTTAAATATTTAAAAGATGCAGGAGGCCTGAAATTTTTACCGCTGTTGAAAACCATTTCATCTGGTATTTGATAAATCAATAAACTAGTTGGCATAAAGGTAAAATAGAAGAGAATTTCACCAACTTCCCTCTCAACTGAGAGAGTCCTTTCAGCAGTAAAAATGACTCTTCAGTGGATGTTCAACCTGCAGTCTCTTTAGAGAACATTGAAGATTTTCCTGGAAACAGTGTCTTTAAATGTTTTCAGAATTGATTCAACAACATGTGCTGCTGGAATGGTTCTTTGGAATAACTCACCAGTACCTAGAATCTGGCGGGCTACAGTCCATGGAGTCGCAAAGAATCAGACGGGACTGAGTAACTGAGCTCACCTAGAATCAGCTGTCATCCTCTGTTCCCGTCTGTTCCCCAACCTGGCATGTAACTCTGAATTCCAGTAGAGTTCAGATTTAGATGGCATCTTTTTGTGATGTCCTGCTTAAAGGTAGCTTTCTGCACCCCACTGCTACTAAAATTGGCAAGATGTGGCATATCAGATCTGTGCGAGTATGCTTACCACATGGGCTTCTGTTTAGATATGGGAATGGAAAGGAAATGGCCCAGAGAGAGTATTGCCCAGAATTTTGCAGCAGGGGTAAGGATCCCTACACAGGGATAAGGATCCATCCAAGTAGGCTTATTTGGTTTCTTTCCTTCCTCCTTTCCTCCCGTCTTTTCTCTTTCTGATTTTTAACCCAGGCAGTGCAACAAAACTACCAACTGAATTTTTTTATATGCATTTTATTTTTGGAGAATGCATGTGCTCCAACACTGAAAAGCTGTCTGGAAATGGAGCCTGGACAGCTTTATTTGTAAAATGCCCCATGGGCAGTTCTGCAGCAGGTTTGAGAAGCACAGAGCTCCCCCTTCCAGAAGGAAAATGCTAACGGACAAGAGATAGGAGGGGACAGGCCAAGTTATGGGCTCAACCACAGACTGCCACCTACCTCTACTGAGTTGTACTACAGAATATGTGTACCACCTCTGAGCCACTGTCAGCCCTTCTGGAAAGTCTCAGAAAGACGTGGCTCCTCTGGGGGTTTTACTGGAGTGTCAGAGGTCTAGACTCCTCTATGGCAGAGCAAAGCCTTTACTCTAAAGTCTTCTCTTCTTTTTCTTAAAAATTTTACTTATCTTTTGAAATTTTTAAATTCTTTTTAAAATTTTACTTATCTTTTAAAATTTTTATTGGCATATAGTTGATTTATAATGTGTTTCTGCCATACAGCAAAGAGAATCGGTTTTGCATATACATATATCTGATAATTCATTAAAACTGGCAGCTTAGATTTGCATATTCCTCTTAGAGATCTCAAAAATCATGATGAAATAATTTACAACACATTTTACCAGTATCCACCCTTCTTACATGTTAACAGTTCATGTGAATTTTTAAGTCATGACCCTTTAGGAAATAGAATGAAGAAATGGTAGACTGTGGATATAATTTTAGCAACAAAAGGCCTTTGTTTTATTCCCAGATGCTCCTTTAAGTGATTTTTTACCTTAGAAACTAAAGGCAAACATTGCATGATTCTCCCCCATTGCAGTATGTGTGGCTTTTCAGACCCTTCCTAGTTCTCTTAAACCTTTCCACTTCTGTTCTCATCTGCCGGCACGGTGACACACGTGTAGTGCAGGACCTGTGCATGTTCATTTCCTTTGAATCAGGAGAAAATGTGCCTGGGTGGAAAGTCATGGATCCTTCTCTCTTTGAGCATTCTTTCTTCTGCAGTCTTGGGGCATCATTCTTTGTAATATCAGTTATTTTTTTCAGAGTTTCCCATATTTGCCAGAGAAAGATGCAAAATGAAAAGACAGTATTGATTCTCTTTCTTCTGTGAGGCATAAACTATTTCAGAAAACTTCAGTCAGAAAGATGGGGTGTGTGTGTGTGTATGACGTTTCCTCAGGAGTAAATCATCATTAGGTAGGCTCCAAAATTAAAATCAGATGGAATACATAAAATAAAAATACTGGTTATTTGCTAGCTAATAACAAGAATACTGTATTGTAAAAGCTCACATAAAATTTGTACACTTGAAAATACTAATTTGGAAAAATCTGTTGATAATTTGGTTTTCATTTAAAGCAATGTTTTTCAGGGACTTCTGTGGCAGTCCAGTGGTTAAGACTCTGAACTTCCAATTCAAGGGGTATTGGTTTAATCCCTAATTGGGGAACTAAGATCCCATATACCACACGGATGTGGCCAAAAAAAATCTATAAAAAATAATTCAAAAAATAAGACAATGTTTTTTAATACTAACTTTTGTATGTAAGAAATAGGCATGTCTTAGAATTTCTCATTACATAGATTCTGTTGTCTAGAGCCTCCTAAAACTCATCTCCCATGAGGTCCACTGAGAAGCACAGGTCCAAGTTGTAAGACCATGTTTCTCTTTGATGTAATTCAAGGATCTGGATTTCCTGTCTCTCAACCTCAAGTAAATAACCATGCTTATGTGTATCTCTTCTTGGATTCTCCACTGAGAAGTCAGTCCAGCATGTCCTAATATGAACTGCTAATCTCAACATTCAGAAAACAAAGATTCTGGCATCCAGTCCCATCACTTCATGGGAAATAGATGAGGAAACAGTGTCAGACTTTATATTTTTTGGCTCCAAAATCACTGCAGATAGTGACTGCAGCCATGAAATTAAAAGATGCTTACTCCTTGGAAGAAAAGTTATGACCAAACTAGATAGCATATTCAAAAGCAGAGACATTACTTTGCCGACTAAGGTCCGTCTAGTCAAGGCTATGGTTTTTCCTGGGGTCACGTATGGATGTGAGAGTTGGGCTGTGAAGAAGGCTGAGTGCCGAGGAATTGATGCTTTTGAACTGTGGTGTTGGAGAAGGCTCCTGAGAGTCCCTTGGACTGCAAGGAGATCCAACCAGTCCATTCTGAAGGAGATCAGCCCTAGGATTTCTTTGGAAGGAATGATGCTAAAGCTGAAACTCCAGTACTTTGGCCACCTCATGCAAAGAGTTGACTCATTGGAAAAGACCTGATGCTGGGAGGGATTGGGGGCAGGAGGAGAAGGGGATGACCGAGGATGAGATGGCTGGATGGCATCACTGACTCGATGGATGTGAGTTTGTGTGAACTCTGGGAGATGGTGTTGAGCAGGGAAGCCTGGTGTGCTGCAGTTCATGGGGTCACGAAGAGTCGGACACGACTGAGCGACTGAACTGAACTGAACTGAATCTCCTTTGATTTTGTTTTCTCAAATATTTACTGACTTGTTCCCTCTCCCTGTCCCTACTTTAGTGCCTTTGCTTGGATTCTTATGTTCTCTTATTTGTAAGAGAATGTTATATTAACACTGCTGTATTGCTTCTTACCTGGTTTCTGTGCCTCCAGCTTTGTACCCCTGAAGATCTGTCTTCCAATGGTGTGAGCCATGGAAAAACGCAAACCCACACTGGTACTTTTTCACTGAGAATTCTTCAGTGTCTCACTATTGACTCTTGAGCAGAGCCCTCAGCTTCTTTCTAGGCTCGTCCCTGATTCAGACTCTACAATTGATTTTCCACGCACATCCACAAATGGGCCTTCTCCTACCTCCATTCCTATGTTGTTTCTACCTTCACCTGGAATGCTTTCTTTCCCCCACTTCAGTTGATTGAAACATTCCCTTGAAAGTGAAAGTCATTCAGTTGTGTCTGACTCTTTGTGACCCCATGGACTATACAGTCCATGGAATTCTCTAGGCCAGAATACTGGAGTGGGTAGCCTTTCCCTTCTCTAGGGGATCTTCCCAACCCAGGGATTGAACCCAGGTCTCCCGCATTGCAGGCAGATTCTTGACCAGCTGAGCCACAAGGGAAGCCCAAGATTACTGGAGTGGGTAACCTATCCCTTCTCCAGGGGATCTTCCTGACCCAGGAATCAAACCGGGGTCTCCTACACTGCAGGCGGATTCTTTACCAACTGACCTGTCAGGAAAGCCCTAGTTGCCATCAATCTTTCAAGACTCAGTGCAAGTTTTAACCTGAATATGACCCTGGACTTCCTTCTTCTCTATCCTCCCAAGGTCTCCAAAACATTTCTCTACAGAACACTTGCCACATTTAATTCATATGATGTATTTTATATCCCACCCCACCCTGCTAGGTTCTAGGCCCCTTGAGAGCAGAACTATCAGATCTTCATCTTAGCACCAGCAAATATCAAGTTACAAGTATATGCTTAATTAAAACTTGGGTGCAGAAGCCAGAAGGAAGGTTACAGTTTAAATAATAGAAAGACTTTATTTCAAAAATTGAAAACTAAGACACAAGAAACTGAAGTAACATGTCAGACTAAATGTTCATTCTGCAACTAAGCTGAAACTATGGTGTGCTGCCTTGTGACCTACTTTGAGTTATATTAATTTGGCATATCCATGAGAAATACTAATATAACTTGATTATATTGGCTTTCCCCTAATTATATTTATTAGGGAAAACTGCAGGGATGTTCTCTCCTCTTTCTATTCACAATGATCCAGTAGCTCAATGTTTTCAAGCCTTTGACCATTTTCTTTTGCACATCTCTGCCTTGATTATACTCTACTGTAGTTTTGCAGTCTTATGAATCTCACACATCATGCCTCTAAAATATTTCCACAAGCCAACTTACTATGTGATTCATTAATTTGCATGTCATTGTAAATGTGTTTGCTGATTAAAATTGATACTCAGAGACTGAATTGAATAAACAGCATGAGTGGAAAAAGAGTTATGTAATATGATATTTTGGTATGACCTGATCCTCGATTGACTTATCTTAACATGGCCACATGTTTGTCCAAAACAAGTTAATCAGAGAGGAGGAAAGTGGAAATCCTCCACTTCACATCATGGTTCCAGGGCATGATGTTCTTGGACTTTGCAAATACATAGCATAAAAAGTTGTATGTTTGTTCTATTATATGTATGTTTCTGTCTGTCTGTCAATCTTGCCACAGCCCAAGAGCCCTCTTGTGATAACTTAATGATTATTCTCGCTCATTCACTTCTATCACTGATTAGAACATTCTTCCACTGTATACTCCCTTGCTACCACCTCCGGGAGACAAGTAAATTTTCTACACATTAGTTTTGTACTTGGTAGTAAGACAAGATTTGGTCAACAGGATATTAGCAGATGTGTAAACAGAAGCTTGAAATGGTTCAGAACTTGAGCCTCCACCATTGCCAGAGAAACTCCTTGCTCTGGGTAGTTAGTGTCTGTCTCACCATGGTCCTTGAGGAAGCACGTGTGGAAAAACCAATCTGAGAGCAATCTGTGCTAAGGAGCCAAGTCTGGCTGGACCCACAGCTCAGAGCAGAGATTCCTGGGCAAGCCCAACCCAGGTGAACCAGCCAGCAGATGACCCACACAGACAAGAATAAACGATCATTGTCTCTTAAAACCACTGATTTCCTTGGGAATGCTTAGTTTTGCAGAAATAGCCAACTGATACCATTCCTCCCTCACAGGCTACCAAATTTAAAAATTGTAAGCCTTTTGCATCGTTGACGCACTATACTCTTTATGGTCCTCATCTCGTTCCCTTTCTCTGCTGTCTCAGGCTTTTTGAAATCCCATGTGATTCTTGACACCTTTGCTTGTTTTAAGGTGCTTTTCTTCAGTTCTTATTCTTCTCCTTTCCCCTTTACTTGACTTGCTACTTCTTCCAGGAAAGCTTATTTTTCAAAGTTGATCTCATTTTTGCCTTTTTCTTCTGCTGCTCCCTGGAAGTCCCTTGCATCCTTTCGTCAGCGCCCTTCCGTGCCGCTGCTGCCCACCCTGGGCTCTTCTTCTGCTTCTCTTATGCCCTGCAGGGTCATGGCCCCAGCCCATCCTGCTGTCCTTTCACTGCCCCTCCAGAATCAGAAAGGCAGATGAACAAACAGACTGAAATCCTCCCCTTGATAATTGCATTTTGCTTTCTGGCTCCCGTGGTCCACCCACCCCCAGCTGCTCAGAGATGGAGCTCATTAATTACACTCCTTCCAGGCTGCTCTGTCTTTGAACAGCAGGAAGGAAAGAAGGAGAGGAAGTGAGATGGGCCAGGTGAGGGAAGGAAGAACCATGGGGAGCTTGTTAATGGCATTTTTGTTTTCTGAAACGAGATTTGGAGAAAACAAGGCATAAGGTAAACCCATTGTGTCAGAACTGAGAAATAAGCTTCTATTTGTCTTGCCAAATTTTAAAAATGTGCATAATTCCTTTCCATCAGCTCACAACAATATTGAAGATGCATTTGACTACACTGGAACACATTATCAGTCTAAAATGCCCAGAGGCAGTGCAATACAGCCATCCATATGCTTCTCTGAGTTCATTTGAAATACAGAGAAATCAGGATCCAAATGGTCCCCATGAACCCTCATGGAATCTGGCCCATGTGAGTGAAAAGGGAGCAAGATAGGTGGTTCTTGTGCCACTTGTCAGTCTCAGGGATGCTTTAGGTCTGTGTCCTTTTGGGATGAAGGGAGTGGATGGGTGGTATCAATGCCTGCAACCCCCAACTGCTACTTATGTTATTGGCTTAATTGCACTGCTTTATGGAATCCTTGACTTCTAAAGTCTTTCATAAAGGTCAGCAGGGGCTAGACCGTTGCAGTATAAATTAACATAATTCCAGTCACAAACGGATATAGTGGGTTCTAAGTCCCTCACCCACCCTCTCAGGAGAGTCACATTGGCCACAGGATACTCAGTCCACAGCCAGAAAGCCACCACAGACACCATTACTTCCTTCTCTGGCATAATAGTCTGTGCAGTTGTCTACAGATTCCCCCCAGGTAATGAATTTCATGCAATACTGCCATGTGAAAAGTTTCTTGTCTCTCCTTTTCTAGCGCTGCTGGGAATACCTGAAAAACAGGACACTTATTGCAAATTTATGTTAAAATTTTTCTTTATAGCTTCCCTGGTGGCTCAGTGGTAAAGAACCCTCCTGCCAGTGCAAGAGACATGGGTTCGATCCCTGATCCAGAAAGATCCCACATGTTGCAGAGCAGTTAAGCCTTTGTGCCACAATTAGTAAGCCTATCCTCTAGAGCCTGGGAGCCCCAACCGTGGAGCCCATGTGCCACAACTCGAGAAGGCCTGCGTGCTCAAGAGCCCATGCTCTGCAACAAGGGAGGAAACCACAGTGAGAACCCTGAGAACTATGTTGAAGAGTAGCTCACTTGCCACAACTAGAGAAAAAGCCTACACAGCACACACACACAAAAAGACCCAGGAGAGCCAAAAATAACTAGCTAAATAATTATTTTTGTAAAAAAGTTTTCCTTCACATACACCATATCTAAGCTCATAACCCAAGAGTAATGTGGGCAGACTGAACACACATTTCCAGGGAGGCCCATTCTCTTTGCACGAAGTCATTGCCGCTTCACCCCTTCCCCTCCTAAGTGGATGCTGTCACAGTTGCCTTGAGCTGATGCAACTGATTCCCACAAAGCAGGAGGCTTAAAACCACAAAAATGTATTCTTTGACAGTTTATGAAGCCCAGAGTCCAAAATCAGCAGGGTTAATTTCTTCTGGAGGATCTGAAAATGTATCTGCCCCTCGTGTCTCCTAACTGCTCCTCATGGTTGCTGACAATCCCCGGGTTGTGGCTGCACGCTCTCATCTCTGCCTTTAACTTTACATGGTGTTGCCCTGTCTGTTTCCACTTCTTTTCTGTCTTATAAAGACATTTGTCACTGAATTTAAGGCTGACTGATCAAGGCTATGGTTTTTCCAGTAGTCATGTATGGATGTGAGAGTTGGACTGTGAAGAAGGCTGAGCG
>SJYV01033643.1:0-13202 GCA_006410875.1 Neotragus pygmaeus
TCTAGGAAGAAAGGACAATCCATCCGGGCTCCCTTCCCCGTGCCCCTTACCCTGATAAGGACATGTGATGAGCCAGTCATCCGACCGCGCAAATGGAAAGAGATCAGTTCCCATGGGGATGAGATTTTATGAAAGAAAAGGTAGTTGAGCCTCACAGGCTGCTCAGAGATGAAGATGAATATATCTTTTCTAGAAGAGTGTTTGGAGGCCTAGAGGAATCTTCAGAAAGTGGCTTGCTTTCTGTTGTAGCTGAGGCGTGGACAAGAAAACGTGGAGTCTAGCTCTGTTGCCAGGGGTTTGGGACTTCAAATGAGGAATTGGGATTTGATGCCTCATTCTCTATTACCACTGCGAGCAGGGAAACTGCTCACATCACGTGCAGAGGAGGTGTTTGTCAGAATTATTAGCAAGAAAGGATATGATATTTTTTGGCATATGTCTATCGGTCTTATGGTCTGGCATCAGAAATTTACATGAAAATTCCCTTTGCGTTGTGAGGTTTGGATTAGAACTTGATTTTTATAGCCCGAGTATAATCACACTTCCGTAACTACCCCCGGCTTCAAATATAACCAAACACCTAACTGCCTATGTAAAAACCTTTTCAGAGGCACCCACTCGCTAAGTTTCTGGGTGAGATCAAGGACTCTCTCGGCTAAGTTGCTTATTTCTACTTTACGATTAAGAGAAAAAGTGTATTTAAGAATTTTTTGCATTTCACCTAGCAGAATTTTAAATGTATTCTCATAAAACTTCAAATCCAAAATTAGTCATTCAGAAATGTAATGGAGATGCAGTAAATATAATACAGCACCATTAGCCATGATAAAATAAATATCAATTATAATCAGAACCAAGTTAAGCTTTTTCTAAATTAAGCAGCATGACAGAGAGGAAATCGCAGGGGCAGGACTAGTCACACAGCAATGTTCTGATTTTGCTACCAAAGGAATCCAAGCCACATAAAGAGTTGAGAGATTTTGTTCTCTGTTTTCAGAAAGAATTTATGCAATATCTTATATATATTTTGATAGAATATACTAGTGAAGCCTTTTGGGCCTGTGAGTATCTTTGTGAGAAGATTTTTATTTACACAATCAATTTCTTTAGACAGGGGACTATTTAGATCATAATTTCTTTTGAGTCTTCCATGGAATTTGTTCACTACCTATTTTAATAAATCTGTCAATATAAAATTATTTATAATATAATCCCTTATTGATTTTCTGTATGATTCTGTAGGGGCCCAAGTGCTGTTTTGTGTTTTATTTTTGATTATCTAGAGGATTTTCTTTGAAAAATAACTTTTTATTTGATTTTTTCATTTTTTTGATATATTTCTCATTTCTTAATTATATCCCCTTTCTACTTACTTTGTGTTCCATTAGCCATTTGACTTTTTGAGAGAGAAGCTTACATAATTAACTTTAGACACTTTTTTTCCTTTATTGAATAAGGGTTTGGAACTGTAAGTTTCTCTCTAAGCAATACTTTAGTTGAATCTCATAAGTTTTGAAATTTATGTTTTTATTTTCATTTAGTCCAGATATTTTCTAATTTTCTTTATTTCCTTCTTGACCTATTTTTAAAAGTGGGTTTTAAAAATTCATAGACCATTTTAGACTAATTTTAGTTTTACAGAAAATTGAGCAGAAAGTACAGATCATTCCCATATACCCCCCCCTCTCTCTCTTGCTCACAGTTTCCCCAGGTATTAACATGAGTATGGAATCTGTGTTATAATTGCTGAACCAATAGTGATACAGTATTATTAAAGTATATAGTTTACATTACAGTTCCCTCTTTGATTTCTACAGTTCTGTGGGTTTTCATTAAAGAGTAATGTCTTGTATCCATCATAACAGTATCATACAGAAAATTTCACAGCCCTAAATATCCCTTGTGGTCCACCAATTCATCCCCTTCTCTCCACTCAAATCACTGGCAACCATTTACATTTTTGTGTCTATAGTTTTGCTTTTCCCAGAATGTTGCAATCATAGAGTCTGGAGCACTATTTCAGACTGACTTCTTTCTCTTAGTAATATGCATTTAAGATTCCTCTGTCTTTTCATGGTTTGATAACTCGTGTTATCCATCGTGTGGATCTGCCGATCGGTCTGTCCTCTCACCTTTTGAAGGATATCGTGGTTGCTTCCTGTTTCTAGCAATGATGAATAAAGCTGCTACACACACTTCATATGCAGGTTTTTTTGTGGATATGTTTTCAGATCAGTTTTGTAAACAGGTTCATGAGTGCTGAATCATATAATAAGACTATGCTTTGTTTTGGGAAAAACACACACACATTAAAACTGTCTACCAGAGCGGCTCTCATTTTGCATCCTCACCAGCAATGAATGAAATTATTTCTGCTTCACATCCTTGTTTTGTCAATTTTTCATTTTAGCCATTCTTAGATGTATGTATCTTGTTGCTTTGATTTGCAATCCCTTAGTGACATGTGATGTGAAGCTTCATATGTTTATTTTCCTTCCGTATATCTTTCAGTTGTTTATATCTTTTGCTTATTTTCAAATTTTGGGGTTTTCCCCCTTATCACTGAGTTTTAAGAGTCTTTGTTTACTGTAGGTACAAATCTGTTATGATATATGGTTTGCAAATATTTTCTCTGAGTCTGTGGCTTAGCTTTATATTCTCTTAAAAATGTTATTCATAGAGCAGAAAATTTTAACTTTTATTAGGCCCTACTTAACCAGTTTGTTGTTGTTGTTTTTTTCTGTCATGTATCTTGCTTTAGATATTTTTCTAAAAATTATGAAACCTAAGCTCATCTATGGAGAAGGCAATGGCAACCCACTCCAGTACTCTTGCCTGGCAAATCCCATGAACAGAGGAGCCTGGTAGGCTGCAGTCCATGGGGTCACTAAGAGTCAGACACGATTGAGCGAATTCACTTTCACTTTTCACTTTTATGCATTGGAGAAGGAAATGGCAACTAACTCCGCTGTTCTTGCCTGGAGAATCCCAGGGGCGGGGGAGCCTGGTGGGCTGCTGTCTATGTGGTCGCACAGAGTTGGACACTACTGAAGTGACTTAGCAGCAAGCTCATCTAGGTTTTCTCTTAGATTATATTTTCAGAAATTTTCTAAGTTTGTGTTTTACATTGATGTCTGCAATCCATTTTGAGTTAATTTTTGTGAAAGCTATAGAGTCTGTGTCTAGAGGGTTTGTTTGTTTGTTTGTTTTGCATGTGAGCATCAAATTGTTCTGGCACCATTTATTGAAAGTATTGTGCTTTTTCTATTGAATTGCTTTTGCACATTTGTCAACCATCAGTTGACTTTGTATGTATGTATTTCTGGGCTTTCTATTCTATTCCATGATAAATATGTCTGTTTTTCTCCAACATCACGCTGTCTTGATTAATGTAGCTTTATAGTAGGTCCTGAGGTCACTTATGTCTGTTCTTCAACTTTGTTCTTCCTCTTCAGTATTGTTTTGGCTGTTGTGGGTCTTTTTCCTTTTCACATAAACCTTACAATCAGTTTATTGATTTCTGCCAAATAAATTGCTGAGATTTTGATTGGGATTGTGTTGAATCTATAGGTCGAGCTGGGAAGAGCTGACATGTTAACAATAACAAATCTTCAGATCCATGCACATGAAATCTCTCTCCATTTATATAGATCTTTTAAAATTGCTTTTCATTGGCATTCTGAAGTTTTCTCCATAGAGGTCATGCACATATTTTACTAGACTTATGTATTTCATTTTGGGGCATTCCTGTTATAAGTGGTATTATGTTTTTAATTTCAAATCCCAATTGCTTATTGCTGGAATATGTAGAAAAGCAATTCACTCTTTTATATTAACCTTGTATCTTCAATTTTATTGTAATCCTAAATTTAAAAATTTGATTTCTGGTTAAATTCTGTTGTATAAGAGAATGCAGTCTATAAAATTTCAATTCTTCTAAATTTCAGATGTGTTTTATAACCCAGCATGTGATCAAACTTTGTAAATGTTCCAAGTGCACTTGAAAATAATTTTATTTTGCAGTTCTTGAGTAGATTGCTCTATAAATGTCTTTAAGTTAGTTGGTTAATANTTTAATTGTCCCTCTTGCTAATAAAATGAACCACCCCTTCCCTCCTCTGGCATTGAAGGACAAATGCAAGATGTTCCATGTAGCTGTCTCTTATACACATCTAGATGTGTATAATAGACAGCTATAAATGTCTTTAAGTTAGTTGGTTAATAGTTTTTTTTTTTTTAATCTTCTGCATCTTACTGAATTTTATCTTTTATTCCACTAGTTGCTGAAAAAGTATTATAGAAACCTCTCACAATAATTATTGATACTAGCTTGTGCTTACTTGGGCATAATGTATGTTAAACCACTGTCTTAGATAATTGAGTATTTGAAGAACTTATTTGAGAGAACTTCTGAAATTTTTCAGTCCTCTACTTCCATATTTGAAGTACAAATAAGGGACATAATATGTTTCTTTAATTTTTTCTTAGTGCTTTTATTGTTTTTTCAGTTCAGTTCAGTCACTCAGTTGTGTCCGACTTTTTGCAACCCCATGAACCGCAGCATGCCAGGCCTCCCTGTCCATCACCAACTCACGGAATCCACCCAAACTCATGTCCTTTGAGCCGGTGATGTCATCCAGCCATCTCATCCTCTGTCTTCCCCTTTTCCTCCTGCTTTCAATCTTCCCCAGCATCATGGTCTTTTCAAATGAGTCAACTCTTTGCATCAGGTGGCCAAAGTATTGCAGTTTCAGCTTCAACATCAGTCCTTCCAATGAACACCCAGGACTGATCTCCTTTATGATGGACTGGTTGGATCATCTTGCAGTCCAAGGGACTCTCAAGAGTCTTTTCCAACACCACGGTTCAAAAGCATTAAAATCTTAATTAATTAAAATATTAAAGGTAAAGTGGTACAAAATCTGAATTTTTTGGTTCTCTAAGAGGACACAGTTTTCTTAAAACATTGAATTGCTTTTGGTAACTATTTCTTTAAGTTATCTGTATTTGCATTGATCTTTTATCATGGGTTAACATTTTTTGATATTTTTTACAAACTTCCCAAAGATCAAGTTCTAAGTACGGTTCATCTGACCTCTACCTAACTTTTGGGTTTGCCAGAGGGTCCCTGGAACACGTCAAATTATTTGTTTTCTCTCCATCTCAGAGGAATATTAAACTATTTGGGCTTACTGGATGTGTTTGAATTGCATGGGAGGCACTGTCAAATGAGTGGTGATAAAACATCCTTCAGTTTTATAGTTTTATATTGTTTTATAGTATTTTCTTTTAGAGATTGGAGATTGAATATTTATTCTCATGGTTGGGTCTCAGGAAAAACTGAAGAGCTTGAATGGAGTGTAAACTATGCTGACTATCCTGTCTTGTCACTTCAGGTATCTTTTTCATGTATTTAGAAAAAAGGAAATCTCATAGATTTTCAATGATCTAAAGTCTGTAGTGCTATATAAACTGAGAGGTAAAAATTCAGGGAAATCTTAACAGTTTACAGTGGTTGATGAGCCTTAAGAGAGAGAGAGAAATATCAGGGTACTTTGATTCTCTTAAGTTTTCTTCTAAGGCATACCCAGATATCACAACAATGAGCTAAAATTCCCAGGAAAAAAAATGCATCGGTACCTGTTTAACCTAAGGAGGAGAACTGGATCTATTGCTTTGCAGATAACTGGCATGGTTAATTATCTAAAACTGGAAGGCTGGATAAAATCTTCACAGCTTCATGCATCCCACAGGAAAGACTGCATCTGTAACTGGTACTGTATAGGTTGCCTCTTCTTATTAAATTTCTTGAGTAAAGAAAGGCTATAATTTATCATATTCTTTTTCAGCTTTCTCTCAGAAGGAATTCTTCCTTTAGTCAGACTGGAACTAGCATTGTGATACTTTAGACCTCAAATCTTATGATCAGTTGAGAACCAGCCGATAATCTTCATAGTTCGGTGCTGTGACAAAATCCAAACAAAGTCTGACAATAGTATGTCTTTACAGTTCTGAATTTTGAGGGGATACAAACACAAGTTGAATAAAGACATTTGAATAGAGGTTATGGATTGCAAAATATTTTTCACATTAGTTTAGTCCTCTTATTACCTATTCTGAGAAAGAGAGTGTAGAAGTTCATGATACTTATGGTGTTCTTTGCTCAACACTTTTTTCCGGTTTCCTATCTTCTGATACCAGTAACCATCTTCCAGCTTCCTTAGGGAAATGCCTGCTCTGCTAACATGGTTCCAAATAAGGCTGGTAATCATAGTCCTGTCTGTAGCTGTTCCCTAGCTGCAGTGTCTGCTCAGTCAGGATTACCACCTGCCCCCTCCTATTCGCAGTGACTGCTTGAGAAATTGTATGTGGTTTTTCCCTTATGTGAGCTCTCCCTGGCACTTTGCTGCTGAAATGAATATAGAGAAAATGTCTTCTTGCTTTTGGGGCTCTTGTTACTAGATCCATATGAATTTGGAGATGCTTTGAAAATCCAAGTTTTCGCTGGCGGTCCTAAGATGGTGGAGGAATAGGACGGGAAGACCACTTTCTCCCCCACAAATTCATCAAAGGAACATTTAAACGCTGAGGAAATTCCACAAAACAACTTCTGAATGCCGGCAGAGGACATCAGGCACCCAGAAAAGCAGCCCATTGTCTTTGAAAATCCAAGTTGTCTAGAATAGAAGAGAATTGGAGTTAATAGACTGAACCCTGGGTCCAGCCATATTTGATCATGTTTCGTGAGGTAATAAATGCCTTTTTTCTTAAGGTGGTTTAAGATGATTTTCCCCTTACTTAGTTCATTCAGGCTTCTATAGCAAAGTAGGTGGCTTATAAACAACAGAAATCTATTTCTCAGAATTCTGGAGACTGGAAATCAGGATGTTGGCATGGTTGAGTTCTGGTGACAGCCCACTTCCAGCCTGTAGACTGTCGACATCTCCTGTACCCTCACACAGCAGAGAGAAGCAGCAAGCTCTGACGACCCATATAAGGGCACTGATGTGACACATGAGGGATTCACCCTTAAGTCCTCCTCTAGACCAAAGGGTCACTTCCTAATGCCATCACAGTGGGGAGTAGGGTTTCAACATATGAATCTGTGGGCGGGGGATACAGCCATTCTGTTCATGACAGTAGATTATTTCATTTTCAACCTAAAGCATTTTCCCTATTGCAGTTACTTTTGCCACATTTCACAGATGGAAAGCTGGGGCTCTGTGAGGCTAAGTGACCCATATATACACAGTTTCCCCACTATATATAGTGGGAAAACTTGATGAAGCTTATTCTCATTTCAGCTACTCATTCTGTCTGCCCATTACCATGCTGCTTAATAATAAATATCTCATGGTTGTTTTTTTGTTTGTGTATGTGTGCATGGCTGATCCCTTTTTTTCCCTGAAGAAGGTTTGCTGATCTGACTATATAAGCTCTTCTGCTCGAGGGATGATGTCTGTGTGACTGATGGCTCTACTGACACTCTCTGCCTGTCCTGCCCCCTCATGACCAGATTTCTATGCTCCTGGTCTTCCTCTCAGAAGAGACTAACAAACCACATCTACCAGGCTTGAGTCATTTGAAATCTGATTCTGATCCGACTCATCTATGCTGACCATTTTATCTCAGAATGGGTCTCCACTATTGCAGAATCTTTCTGAAGCCACCCTGGAGTGGGTTGGTGAAGGTAAAAGAAAAAATTCTCCTTGTTTGTTTCAACCTGTGTCGACTGGCCTGCCTGTCCCTAGACAGTCCCTGGCCATCCCTGTGAGCCCTAATGGCAGAAAAATGGGCTGCGGCTTGAGGAAAAATACTTCTACATTTTGTGAACAGTAAGAAAAGGGAAGAACAAGTAGTGTGATTCTTTAAAGGTTAGATACAGTAATACTTCCCAGTTCAGCTTGCTGGAGAAAAAGCTGCTCCATAAGTGAATTTTAAAGAAACACTTTAAGCACCAAAAACTTTAGAGAAAACTATTTTGAACATTATAAGGTTGAAATTTTTCTAACATTTGTTGCATACACTCTTGGTTGGCTTTTTGAATCCCATTTCTCCTAATAGGAACTATTTCCTTAGACACTTAGAGGTTTTGTTGTTTTCTGGATGACCTCTCAGTGGAGTACTCATTGCTTTTTAATAATTCCATTCTGGTTTTTTTAATGTATTTTCCTATATATTATAATTTTATTTACTAATTGCTCCTTTTTATGGTTGTTAATATGTTCTTTGCTGTTGCTTTGATTCTTCTTCTTTTATATACAGTCTGTATGACACATGCCTCCTACCCTTTCTTCTGGAGTAGAGGGTGAAGAATCTGTGGCTGTTTTTTCCCTCTCTTAACATGTAGATAACTCTTCCATTTACACCTGTTGTTTTCAGGCAGGCTTGGACACGAAGCGTCACTGGGTCTCAGGGAGAGAGGAAGCAGGGCTTGGCCAAAGCCCTAGTTGTCACCGGTACTTTGCTGACCACTTGTGAGGTGTCAGCGCTATGCCTTATCTAACTGAAACCTCACGACGAGGCTTAGAGTGAGATTCCCAGGCACTGTACTAAATGTGTTACACACATTATCTCCCTTAGCACTCAGAAGATCTCTATGTAGCTCATAAGAGGAAGGCAACTGGGAGGTAAAACAGAGCACAAACTTTGACCTAGGTAGACTGGATCCAGGGGCATATTTGGCAACATGATGGAATTACAGATTTTCTCCTAAAAGGTTCTTTTTAACATGTTCTATTTCCCTGGGTCACAAAGCACGTGGCAAAACTGAGATACAGTTCTGATTCTTTCCAGACGTCATGTCCTTAACTACCATCCATGTGGCCTTAATTCCTTATTTGCATCTTCTACTTTGTTTCTCTGCTTAATTCAGCAGACTTCCTCTAGGGCTTGGTTTGCTTAACTCCTGTCTTTTCTCCTCCAGGATTAATTCTTCTCCCTATATATTCTACTCATCTGTACACTTATGTCCCCAGTATTTCCTGGGCTTGTGTTTCCTTCATGGCTTTAAAATTGGGCCCTGTATTATACCTCCTGTATCCTTTCCATGTAGTGCTTAAAACAGGTGATTTAAATCTGCAGTTATGTGAGTTGAGTGTCTTTTATTAAGCACATCAACACTACATATATTTGAAAATGGGCTGTATTAGTGTGTTTCTGGACTAAGGGGGCTCTCATCACTGAGTGATGTCCGACTCTTTGTGACCCTGTGTACTGTAGCCTGCCAGGTTCCTCTGTCCGTGGGATTTTCCCAGCAAGGACACTTGCCATTTGTGGGTTGCCATTTCCTCCTCCAGGGAATCTTCTCTACTCAGGGATCAAACCAATGTCTCCTGCATTGGCAGGCAGATTCTTTTACCACTAAGCTACCTTGGAAGCCCTAGTATGTATCTGATCTATGGAAAACCCACATATGGATTTTCAGACCCCCTTGCTATAACTTGACAGTCTCCTGGGTCTGAGTCCACAGGTTGAGATAACTGCCTTGAGTAGCATCATTTAATGACAGAGAGCCAGTTCAGCAGGCTAGCAGACTCTGCAGCTCCCAAGGTTTCCTGGTCTTGGTCATGAATCTCAACCGTCACACAACAAGACTGCCTTTTCTTAGGCCCCATTGTCCCACTTAGATGAGGTCAGGCATTTAAAGTACTTAACACAGTATCAAGGCAGCATCCTACTGTCTATGGTTTGGATGTTAAATGACATAAAACAGAGTGATAAACCAGCTTTGACCAGGGCAAACTGGGTACTGGGCTGATTTGGCCACACAGTCTGGAGTTACAAGTTGTGTTACACAGAGAAATCAGAGTAAGGGCTTGCAGTGTCCAGCTGATAAAGAAGTTTGTAACCGAGTTGGCTTCCCTGGTGGTTCAGAGTGGTAAACAATCTGCCTGCAAGGCAAGAGACCTGGCTTTCATCCCTGGGTTGGAAAGATCCCCTGCCGAACGGAATGGCTACCCACTCCAGTCTTCTCACCTGGTAAATCCCATGGACAGAGGAGCCTGGTGGGTGACAATCCATGGGGTCACGAAGAGTCGGAACCAGCTAAGTGACCAACACTTTCACCCTTTCTGTATAATGACAGGGTCATTCTATGGGGTATCATTCCCCCGCCCCCCCTCTGTCACTGGATATTGCTCAGAATTCAGGATTCAGCCTTTCCCCTTTTCTCCATGTGAGCTGTACCACGGAACCTCAGGACAGCCTCTCTCTCCTGCCTCACACTGCCAAGCTCTGCCCGTTCCCATAGACCTTCTCCTCTCGGTCCTTCCACAGCCCCTCCTGACTCCGGTTCTCCTGGGTACTGAGGCTTCTGTTACAGATGCCAGGAAGCAGGGTCTTCCCTGGTGGTCAAGTGACTTAAGACACGATGCTCCCAGTGCAGGGAGCCTGGGGTTGATCCCTGGTCAGCAAACGAGAATTCCACAGGACACAACTAAAGATCCACATGCTGCAACTAAGACCTGGCACAGCCAGATAAAGAAAAATAAAATACCAGGAAGCACTCACAGGTATTTCCATTTGGGACTCTGTACAAACCTACAGGAGGAGAAGGAGAATGTGATGGGGGTGTGTGCTTGATGGGGACAGGAATAGGGAAGAAATGGCAGGGAGGGAAATTCTCCCATAGTGTATGCATAGAAGGGTTATTGAGCCTCTCTATTGGACTAACATGTATCAGCTCTAATGAAAGTTGATGGGGGGTATGGGGGGTGGGGGAATTCACAGCCCTGGAGGTTTCATTCTTCTTCAGCAGGAAGTCGCCAGAGACTTTGCCACAGAAAATCTAAGGGTCCACCAAGCTGAATGAAAACCAGCTCAAAGACAGAACTTCATTTTTAATCCTTTAGAGGTAACCCCAAGTAATAGCAGCTGAGCCAAGAATACTTTCTCTACCATATCCTATGTAATCATTTCATAATCTTATTGAAGTAGGTTCTGCTGTTACTTCCATTTTATAGGTGAGGAAACTGACTCAGAGAAACCAAGTGACTGCAAATAACTGGCCCAGCATTACCCAGCTAGTATAAACTGTGGAAAATTCTTCAAGAGAGGGGAATACCACACCACCTGACCTGCCTCTTGAGAAACCTATATACAGGTCAGGAAGCAACAGTTAGAACTGGACATGGAACAACAGCTTAGTTCCAAATAGGAAAAGGAGTATGACAAGGCTGTATATTATCACCCTGCTTATTTTAACTGCTATGCAGCGTACATCATGAGAAACGCTGGGCTGGAAGAAACATAAGCTAGAATCAAGATTGCCGGGAGAAATATCAATAACTTCAGATATGCAGATGACACCACTCTTATGGCAGAAAGTGAAGAGGAACTAAAAAGCCTCTCAAAGTGAAAGAGGAGAGTGAAAAAGTTGACTTAAGCCTCAACATTCAGAAAACGGAGATCATGGAATCTGGTCCCATCACTTCATGGGAAATAGATGGGGAAACAGTGGAAACAGTGTCAGACTTTATTTTGGGGGGGCTCCCAAATCACTTCAGATGGTGACTGCAGCCATGAAATTAAAAGATGCTTACTCCTTGGAGGAAAAGTTATGACCAACCTAGATAGCATTTTGAGTAGCAGAGACATTACTTTGCCAACAAAGGTCCATCTAGTTAAGGCTATGGTTTTTCCTGTGGTCATGTATGGATGTGAGAGTTGGACTATGAAGAAAGCTGAGCACCGAAGAGCTGATGCTTTTGAACTGTGGTGTTGGAGAAGACTCTTGAGAGTCCCATGGGCTGAAAGGAGATCCAAACAGTTCATTCTAAAGGAGATTAGTCCTGGGATTTCTTTNAAGGCTATGGTTTTTCCTGTGGTCATGTATGGATGTGAGAGTTGGACTATGAAGAAAGCTGAGCACCGAAGAGCTGATGCTTTTGAACTGTGGTGTTGGAGAAGACTCTTGAGAGTCCCATGGGCTGAAAGGAGATCCAAACAGTTCATTCTAAAGGAGATTAGTCCTGGGATTTCTTCGGAAGGAATGATGCTAAAGCTGAAACTCCAGTACTTTGGCCACCTCATGCAAAGAGTTGACTCATTGGAAAAGACTCTGATGCTGGGAGGGATTGGGGGCAGGAGGAGAAGGGGATGACAGAGGATGAGGTGGCTGGATGGTATCACTGACTCGATGGATGTGAGTTTAAGTGAACTGTGGGAGTTGGTGATGGACAGGGGGGCCTGGCATGCTGCGATTCATGGGGTCACAAAGAGTCGGACATGACTGAGCGACTGAACTGAAGTATATAAGCATCGATTTTGAAAACAGGTCTGTCAGATTCTGTGCTCTGGGTCTTAAATCTCTTGCTACAAAGGGATCCTGAATGTATTCCTTCTAAAGAGTGGTGGTGGTGGTGGTTTAGTCACTAAGTCATGTCCGACTCTTGTGACGCCCTGCCAGGCTCCTCTGTCCATGGGATTCTCCATGCAAGAATACTGGAGTGGGTTGCTATTTCCTTCTCCAATTCTAAAGGGTAGACGTAGTTCAATGCATAGACTTGGTAAGAAATTCCTTTTGCAATAAACTATTAAGAAAACTACCCCCCACCCCCAGTTGACACTGCCAGTTAAATATTGGTGTACCTTAGTTTTCACAAGACAGGAAGTAGCTGTGGTTGGGCAGGTGATCCGCATAGAGTCCAATCAATTTCAGTCTGTTCAGATTACAAACTGACCTGTAAATGAGTTCTAGCATCTCAAGGGAAAATAAAAGCAAAGAGTGTTGCATTATCTGTGAAAATTCATTAGCAATGCTGGGAAACTGTGTCCTGTAGTTGGTGAGTCACGAGTTTCACGTATGTATCCAACATTCATCAGAGCCTCATAGACAAAGCAGGCAAAGCTCCCATCCATTTCAAGTACTGGGATGCAAATTCTTTAATTAGAACCTCTGTTCTGCCTTAAACTCTGGGTCTGGCCACTAGCTCACCCAGATCCATCAAGTGAGTCACCTTTGTCAGCTGCCACTGCCTCCCTGGGGCGGGCGGTTCAGTCGCTCAGTCATGTTCGACTCTTGACGACTCATGGCCTGCGATTTTATGCTAATTGTGCCCTAGGCTTCCTCCAACTTCCTATATTGGTTTCTTTTTTGCTACTGTAACACAGTACTGTGAGATTCAATTCAATTCAGTTCAGTCGCTCAGTCGTGTCCAACTCTGTGACCCCATGAATCGCAGCACGCCAGGCCTCCCTGT
>SJYV01033644.1:0-12790 GCA_006410875.1 Neotragus pygmaeus
GAAGCTGAAACTCCAATACTTTGGCCACCTGATGCGAAGAGCTGACTCATTGGAAAAGATCCTGATGCTTGGAAAGATTGAAGGCAGGAGGAGAAGAGGGCAACAGAGGATGAGATGGTTGCATGGTATCACTGACTCAATGGACATGAGTTTAAGTAAGTTCTGGGAGTTGGTGATGGACAGGGAGGCCAGGCATATTGCAGTCTATGGGATCACAAAGAGTCAGACATGACTCAGTGACTGAACTGAAATGGATAGACCAGCAGCAACAGATGTGTGTGCATGTCTGTGTGCATTAGTAGCCCTCCAGGCTCCACTGGCCATGGAGTTCCCAAGGCAAGAATACTGGAGTGAGTTGCCATTCCCTTTTCCAGGGGATCTTCCTGACCCGGGGATTGAACTGGGGTCTCCTGAATTTCAGACAGACTCTTTACCATTTGAGTTACCAGGGAAGCCACTTGGCAGCAACAGAGGATATAATTTACCCTACTCTTCTTTCTCTTGTAATTTTCTCTAGGAAAAGACCTCTGCCTTCCAGATTGCCCCATGACATTGAGCAGAGATCCGTGTGCTATACAGTAGGCACTTGTTGGTATCCAATTTAAATATAGCAGTGTGTCCCTGTCCATTACAAGTTCCCCAGCTATGCTCTCACACATTGGTCACTGGCTCACTCAGTATTCAATAAAATTTTCTCCTTTCTGTATGAAATATTTTAAATTAATAATGCGCTAGTTTTGCTGTGTCCCCTTTCTCTCCAGTTGGCCACATTCTTTTCCCTGATGCCCTTTCCCTCCTGGGTGCTTGGACTGCATGTGTGATGTTTCCTTCATGGCAAGCCAAGCCATGTATTGGGGGTCCACCATGTGCTGTATGTGGCTCAGAAAGCCTGTCATGTGGCCCCTGTGCTCTGAACCATAGGGGCAGGGAGGCAGTTCTTCCATCCAGGGTGGGAGGACTAGATGGCCCTCCTGCAATGGAATTCTGCCTCTTTGAAAATGCAATGTGAAGTTCTCATCATTTATTGGTAATACAAGGATTTTATTTTATTTATTAAGTAATATAGTGAGCATATATCTGTGAGTTTTTAGGATTGGTACTAGAAGTTGAGGTGCTACCCAGGTTGGCACCATGCTAAAACAAATCTGCCTGCTAATGCAGGAGACACAGGTTCAACATCTGGGTCACGAAGATTCCCTGGAGTTGTTGCTTAGTCACTAAGTCATGTCCAATTCTTTGCGACCCCATGGACTGCAGCACGCCAGGCTTCCCTCTCCTTCACTATCTCCTGGAGTTTGCTCAAACTCATAAGCATTGAGTTGATGATGCCAAACAATCATCTCATCCTCTGTATACCCTTTACCCTCTTGCCCGCAGTCTTCCCCAGCATCAGGGTCTTTTCCACTGAGTTGGAATCTTCACATCAGGTGACCAAAGTAGAAAATGGCAGCCCACTCCAGTATTCTTGCCTGAAAAATCCCATGGACAGAGTAGTCTGTTGGGCTATAGCCTATGGGGTCACAAAGAGTCGGACATCACTGAGCAACTGAGCACACAGATAATTTATGGGAAGCACTCCATTCTCTCTCAAAATTGACATTACAGTCATTCCTTTGTATCTGCAGATGAGTGGGGGGGCGGTGGGCGGTGGTGGCAATTGCACTTTCAGGAGATGACTCCAAGATTTTCATCAATCACATCTTTCTTTCTTCCTTCCTTGTTTCATTGAAAAGAAATCTGCAATTGAATTACCTTTCTCTGTCAGTTCAAAAAAATCTAGCCATATATGGGAAGAAGTTTTTCAGTTTTAGAAAGAAACAAGGACTCTATATGTTTCTGAGATTTTTTGGACGTTATATTTCATCATTGTGCCTCAAAATCCTGGGATAGGCTCCTTTCAGTGTGTTGGACCATGATAAGAGGAAATAATAATAGATCTTTACATATTTTAAGTGAAATAATAGCCAAATAACCATGAGATTCACTATTTTGGCTATTTTTGCAGATAAAAGCAGGCTTTGTATGACAAACCAATTTCTCTATTTCCTTTTCATGGTGAGGTCACTGCTTCTGTAGGAGGAATGATTTCTTAAAAATATTAAAAGCTATGGCATGTTCTGGATCTAGAGTGCTCTCAATCTTTTCGATGTACCTGCAGCTTAGCAATCCATATAATTCTGAAATATTTCAAGTAGAGATCTGGTAAATAAGTAACTGTAAAGTAATTTCAATCTGACTATCAATCTTGTCCTTATGCATGGCATTTAACTGGTGACTGTAAATTCCACAGTACTGAGTTTGGGTTTCCCAGCTAACAGAGTGGTAAAGAATCCATCTCCAATGGAGGAGACTTGATTTCAATCACTGGGTTGGGAAGATCCTCTGTAAAAGGAAATGGCAACCCACTTCAATATTCTTGCCTGAGAAATCCCATGGACAGAGGAGTCTGGCATGCTGCAGTCCATGGGGCTGCAAAGAGTCAGACATGACTAAGCAGCACACCACCTCCTCTTGTGACTGTATTTTCTTTCATGTGGTTTTAGAGTTTGTATGATACTGATTGCATAAGGCAAGCTATGTCAATTAAAGGAAACCAATTGGCTGTTGTTGTATGTATGTGTTTCCTGAAACAAAGTTTTTTGACAGCATTAAATGTAACATCCTCCAACATCTTCAAGAAAGCATCTGGACTATGGTTATAGATGAACATTTCTCATTTCATTGTCTGAGTACAAAGCCATTTATAGGGCAACTTATCACATAAACACCCCTTGGCATCTTATAATAGAAATCAATAACAGCAAAAAAGAAGACAGAGAATTTAACCATATGCTACTCCAAAAAGAAAAAAAAAAAAACGATATCCTGTGAATGCCTTAAAAACTTTCAATATGCTATAATCACCTTGCATTGATGCCTGATATATACATTTAATTTTCATTAGTCTTTGGCAAAAGGAGAGTGATATGTTTGTTTTAATAGCAAGGTTAGAAAAATTATCATTTTTAGATTCATGAAACTTTCAGATTTCTTACTGTTTTCAAGTGCACTGTCACTCATAGATGTGTAAAGAAATGCTTTTCAGACACGAAAGAAAGGGAGAAGGGGGATGTTTATCAAGAAGTAGAAATCTAGGAAGAAGCAGGAAATTTTTGTGTCTTCTCAAGTGTGGGTCAAGAAGGGAGATGTGTGGATGGGAAAGACAAGCTGATTATTCTAAGAAGGGAAGGTACAGATGTGGGGAGATGACGAGGAGCTAGGGATATCAATGTAGCTGATACTCTGGACAAGAGTAAGACCCTCAGACTGAAAAGAGAGTGTCCCTGTCCCAGTCAGGGCAGCGCTGCGTGCCTGCTCAGAGTGACTCAGCCTGCTCCTGGCTGAAGCTGTGACCCCGGAACATCAACAGTGACCCCAAGAGGCAGCCATCATCTATTAATAGAAAGCAGTGTCTAAATGGCAAGGAAAGTAACGTGCTTGGTGTTGCTGGTGAAGTGAAGTTGCTCAGTCGTGTCCGACTCTTTGCGACCCCATGGACTGTAGCCTACCTGGCTCCTCTGTCCATGGGATTTTCCAGGCAATAGTACTGGAGTGGATTGCCATTTCCTTCTCCAGGGGATCTTCCCGACTCAGGAATCGAGCCCAGGTCTCCCTCATTGTAGGCAGACGCTTTACCGTCTGAGCCACCAGGGAAGTCCATGGGAGCAGCCAAATTTGGTGAAGACTCAGAGAGACCTCTTATGAGCCTGTTCCAGGGAAGCCAGGGCTGATGGAGACAATGGAGGGAGCTGGAGTCCCCAGGACTGATTTATGGTAGTGGGAGGACCACAGAGACTGATGGCTTTCCTCTAATAGTCCCTGGTGGCTCAGATGGTAAAGCGTCTGCCTGTAATGCGAGAGACCCGGGTTCGATCCCTGGTTTGGGAAGATCTCCTGGAGAAGGAAATGGCAACCCACTTCAGTATTCTTGCCTGGAGAATCCCACGGACGGAGGAGCCTGGTAGGCTACAGTCCATGGGGTCGCAAGGAGTGGGACACGACTGAGCGATTTCGCTTCACTTTCACTCAGTTTGAAGGAGGTAAGCTACTGATTTGTGTTTTACTGTTATAACAAAGCCCCGTCAAACATACCATCATCTCTTGCGATAATAGTTGACTGATGTTCTCATTTAGGTTTTGCAACCTTTTCTTTTACCCTAAATATCCAGCCCCTCAATTTCTTCTGTTGTTTAGTATCAGAAGTTCACATTCACAGGCAATAGAGTTGTTTTTGTTTGCTTTCTTTTAGTACATTCTAGTACAGCTAATACATTTAGTATTTTACATTATTTTTGTGATTTTGTTAGAACAAAAAGAAGAAAACTTTAAACATTACTTTAAATTTATAAAATGAAAAGTCATAATCTCATTAGTCTACTATAATTTTGCATTTCACTTCCAAATATTAAAGTGGGCAGTTTTTTTCCTTTCCTTTAGTTCCTTTTCTTCTTCCTTTAAAAAAAAATTGTGGCTTCATTGAGATATAATTCATAAACCTAAAGTTTACCATTTTAAAGTGCACGTTATTTTAGTGGTTTTAGTATATCACAAAGTTGTACAACTATTACCACCTTCTAATTTTAGAACATCTTATTTTAAGATTTTAAAAATATTTTATGTGTACTATTTTTGATGTCCTTATTGAATTTGTTACAATATTGCTTCTATTTTATATTTCCGTCTTTTGACCCTGAGGCATGTGGGATCCTAGCTCCCTGACCAGGGATTGAACCTGTACCCCCTCCATTGGAAGGTGTAGTCTTAACCACTGGGAAACCAGGGAAGTCCCCAGAACATTTTAATCACCTCCCAAAATAAACCTCATACCCATTAGCAGTTGCTCTCCATTCTTCTCTTCCCCAGCCCTGTACAAGCACTAATCCATTTCCTGTTCCTCTAGACTGCCTGTTCTGGAGACTTCACATAAATGGGATCATATAGTATGTTATCCTCTGTTTGATATCTGGCTTTTTTTCACGTAACACAATTTTCCCAAGTTTCTGCATGTATCAGTACCTCATTCACTTTTATATATGAATAATGTTCATTAGGTTGATGTACAAAAGTGTTTATCCATATTCATCATTTAATACTTGGGTTGTTTCTGCTTTTTGGCTGTTATGAGTTATGCTGCTTTGAACATTCATGAACACATTGTTGTGTGGACCTGTGTTTTCACCTATCTCGAATATATACTGTTAGTTTTCTAGGGCTGCTGTAACAAAATATCATAGACTCGATGGCTTAAACACCAAAAATGTATGTTTTCACAGTTCTGAAGGCTAGAAGTTCAAGAGCAAGTCAGGTTTCTTCTGAGACCTTTCCTCTTGGTTTACAGATGGTTACCTGCTTGCTGTATGCTCACATGGTGATCTCTCCAGTCTGTGTATTTTCTGTCTCCTAATCTCCTATTCTTATAAGGACACCAGTCATATTAGATTAGAGCTTGCCATTAAGACCCCATTTTGACTTAACTACCTCATTAAAGACCTTATCTCCAAATGCAATTCCATCCTGAGGTGCTGGGAGTTAAGACACCAACATGTGCATTTTGTGAGAATGCAATTCAGCTCATAGCATATACTTACAAGAAAAACTGTTGGGTTGCATGGTAACTCTCTGCTTACTTTTCTGAAGGTGAAACTCTCTCAGTTTTGTACAGCTCTTTATGACCTCAGGGACTATACAGTCCATGGAATTTTCCAGGCTAGAATATTGGAATGGGTAGCCTTTCCCTTCTCCAGGGGATCTTTCTAACCCAGTGATTGAACCCAGGTCTCCTGCATTGCAGGCGGATTCTTTACCAGCTGAGCCACAAGGGAAGCCTTTAACTTTATGAGGACCTCTCAAATAGATTTCAAAGCAGCTGCCCACTTTACATGCCCACCTTCCCTCCTGGAAGGATTCCAGTTTCCCCACATCCTCACCAACATTTATTATCTGTCTTTTTGCTTATAGCCATTCATAGGAAATAAAGTTTTGAAATATATCTTTTTACAAATTTTCCATTTCCTCATGCTTACTTCTCCTCTCACATTGTCTTTCTTGGCTGTGTTGCTAGTATCATTTCTGGATGTACCCTAGTCATATTCCAAAAACTTGATAATAAGGCCAGTAATATTAATTAATAATCAAAATAAGTAGGGGTGCTGTAACATCTGATGAATTGTGTAGTTTATTATCAATAAGACAAACTACACAGATACTGTAAAAACATAATATTACTGAGAAGATATGATTGGATGTGAGTTTGACAAAACTCTGGGAGATGGTGAAGGACAGGGAAGCCAGGTATGCTCTGTCCGTGGGGTCACAAAGATCCGGACACAATTGAGTGACTGAACAACAACAACTGTGAAAGCAGATAATTTGAAAGAGGGATTTGAATTTATATTGAAAGTGAAAAGTGAAAGTGAAGTCACTCAGTTGTGCCCGACTCTTTGCAACCCCATGGACAGTGANGTCCATGGGGTCACAAAGATCTGGACACAATTGAGTGACTGAACAACAACAACTGTGAAAGCAGATAATTTGAAAGAGGGATTTGAATTTATATTGAAAGTGAAAAGTGAAAGTGAAGTCACTCAGTTGTGCCCGACTCTTTGCAACCCCATGGACAGTGAGTGACCTGCACCAAGCTCCTCCGTCCATGGGATTTTCCAGGCAAGAGTACTGGAGTGGGTTGCCATTTCCGTCTCCAGGGAATCTTCCTGACCTAGGGATCGAACCCAGATCTCCCGCATTGTAGACAGACGCTTTACCATCTGAGCCACCAGGGAAGTCTGAATTTATATTATTCAGCCAAAATTTGAAAAAATCCCAAAATATTGAAAGAAAAAAAATATATACACACACCAATATATAGGCATAGATTTAGATATAGATATGGAAAATCAATAAAGCACTTACCACTACATCCTTTCAGTAGCACCTTTTTGCTTATTGAAAGACAATTGCAAACACCATGAAGATACTGCATCAGCTGAAATGCATTTTGGGAAGTGTATGCCCCGTTGTAGGCTTCCCTTGTGGCTCAGTGGTAAAGAATCTGCCTGCAATTCAGGAGCCTCAGGAGACGTGGGTTTGATTCCTGGGTCAGGAAGTTCCCCTGGAGGAGGAAATGTCAACCCCATCCAGTATACTTGCTTGGGAAATCCCATAGACAGAGGAGACTGGTGGAGGCTACGGTCCATAGTGTTGCCAAGAGTCAGACACAACTGAAGGGACTTAGTGCACACATGCTCCATTTTAATCATTCCTTTTCCAAAAAGGAATTTATTACAGAACAAATTGCCTACATGCATTGGAAGTCCATTATGTACATCTAGTTGCATTTCAATGAAGAATTTTTGAATTTAGCTTTTACATCAATTTATAGTTTTTCTGGAAGACTGTATTATCTTCACATAATTGCATTCAGGAATATTCTTTTTTTTTTTTTTTTTTTTGCAATAGTCGACATAGAAAGCATTAAAATTCAAACAGAAGTATTCTACAAAGAGCTATAAGTGGGAATGATCTTTCTTTTTGCCAGGTGTCTGGGAAAGGAGTTTACATTTTGCCTGAGGACAGTACTTTCCGAATGTCTTCTTAATATCTTTGAAACTGACATCAGTGCAGAAACAAACTGATAATATTCTAAACACAGAGGTCTCATTTACGATTAGACTTCCTGGTTTTTAATGGTAAATGCATTCAGTTTGAACTTCTACCTTGGGTACATTTTGTTAAGTTGATCATGTCCAGAAATTTAGCCCCAATGTCATTTCCTCTTTGAAGCTTTTGTGAATACTCTTGGCAGAATTCCTTCTTGCTTCTGTGTTCTGCTTTCTACTCGATTGTAGCACCATCAGTATCAGTTACAATATTTCTGCATGTACCATCTCTTAATTTGAGTGAGGAGATCTCAAATGTGACAAAACATCCGTATCACCTGAAGAGATTTTCAACTGTTTCATTATGGGAAGAACTAAGTCGTGTCCCAAACTGAACAGACACCTTCCATTTCCTAGATCTTGAATCCTGGGGTGAAAGTGAAAGTGTTAGCCGCTCAGTCGTGTCTGATTCTTTGTGACCCCATGGACTATAGCCCTCCAGGCTCCTCTGTCCATGGAATTTTCCAGGTAAGAATACTGGAGTGGGTTGCCATTCCCTTCTCCAGAGGATTTTCCCAATCCAGGGACTGAATCTGGGTCTTAGGCATTGCAGGTGGATTCTTTACCATCTGAGCCACCAGGGAAGCTAGGATCCTGACATGAGAAGAGCTATACTTCAAAACCTGAACAGACTCCTTCCATTTCCTAGATGTTGAATCTTGGGGTAGTTTATGAGAATCTGGAAAGGGGCAGAAAGCCATTCTTCACTAGGACTTTGAGATGGACCAAACGATTTTCCCTCTTACCCTATCCTTTACTTCTGTTGTGGTCTGATTCAGTCAATGAAATTAGTGGCTGTTTGTAGAAAAAGAGCTTAACAGTTATGCAGTTAATAGGCACACATAGGGCTTCCCTGCTGGCTCAGCCTATGGGATCGAGGAGTAGGACACTACTGAGCAACTAACACTTTCACTTTTCACTTAGACACATCTAAGGAGATGGGTTTAGGGTGTGTTTTTCAAGAAGTCTTAGCTGAAAAGACATCCCACAATAAGAATGGAACAAAAAATCAAGGCATTTTAAAAATAGTTTTTTTTTAAATTGAACATGTGTATTATGTGTTAATTTAAGTACTTTATAATAATTTAATACTCCCTGCAACTCCATGAAGCATATATGAGCATCCTGTCTTGAAAGATGAAGAAATATCCTCAGAGAAATTAGGCAGGTTGCTTGGGTTCATACTCTGGTAAATAGGGCTGGAATGAGGCAAAAGTCTGTTGCCTCCCATACAGTCTTTTGCTCAGGGTAATTTTTTATTTGATCATTTTTAAATTGGAAAATAATTTCATTACAGCATTGTGTTTCTGCTGTACAACAATGTGAATAACTATCTGCATAAATATATCCCATCCCTCTTGAGCCTCCCTTCCCCCTCCCCCTCCCCCTATTCCCACCCCTCTAGGTCATCACAGAGCACCGAACTGAGTTCCCTGTGCCACACAGCAGCTTCCCACTAGCTATCTATCTTACACATGGTCCTGTGTGTATGTGAATTCTACTCTCCCAATTTGCCCCACATTCCCCTTCCCCTATGGGCTTCCCAGGTGGTTCAATGGTAAAGAACCCGCCTGCCAATGCAGGAGACACAGGAGGCTTGGGTTCAATCCCTGGATCAGAACGATCCCCTGGAGGAGGAAATGGCGACCCTCTCCAGTATTCTTGCCTGGACAATTCCATAGACAGAGGAGCTTGGTGGGCTATAGTGCATGGGGTCACAGAGAGTCAGGCATGACTGAGCACGCACACACGCACGTCTCCATTCCCCACTGCGTCCCTAAGTCCGTTCTCATCTTCTGCGTCTCTACTCCTGGCTCACGACCAGGATATTTTGTAAAGATTATATTTTATGTTATTCTTTTGTTGATATTCATGTGATTGTGATATTACTTATCATTTATGCTAATATCAGCACATATGAATATAAATATGATGTTAGTGTCAACAACTAGTATAGCTGCAAAAGCATTTGGGATTGTTATCCATATCTGTATGGAACCACAATCAGTATTTGTAGCAGCTTGAGGGAATGAGGATGATGGGTCACTTCTGAGGAGAAAAACCATGGTTGGTGACAAGAATGATGAAATGGTGCTGCTCAGGCAGAAAACTGGGGGAAATCAATGTTTAAGAAGAATTCTAGAAAGTTTGGTTCTTTTCTCCATTTTCCTACAATATCATCTTGCTTTTTCTTTGAGGTTTCTTAGAGTCTGATTTATTTTTAGACTTCTTCAAGTGCCTTTTTCTGAAGGGACTTTCTTCAAACTAGGGGATGAAAGGTGTTAGTAGAGAGCAGAGGCTATTCAAGTAGTGTGTGTGTGCGTGTGTGTGTGTGCTCAGTCGTGTGCGACTCTGGGCAATCCCATGGACTTTAGCCCACCAGTCACCTCTGTCAAATAGAGGGATAAAGTAAATGTGTATTTACTTGATCTGAGCATTTAATTTCATCAGCATAAAAATCAGTATAAGGTATCTGTGTTTCATCATTTGGGAACTGCATTCTTCAACTGTAATTCAAAATAAAATTTCTCTTTTTTAGTGTTTTGATGCTTAGATCAGTATGAGGAAAGGGATTTCTAGTGCCCTCCTCCCTCTGATATTTTCCTGTTTGTGGAATGTGTTGGAAAGAATATTGCACTTCTACTTTGCAGCATTTTGTGTCAGAAGTAAATGTCTGTGGGATGATTAAATTGAGTGGATCAAAAGAGGGGTAAGTTTTGGTGCAGAAAATATTCAGGTTGAGGTTACAAGTTTAGTTATTAAGGTAAACATTTGATCTACAGTGCAATGCCATGATAGCTCCAAAGCGTGTTCTACAGCCAATAATTTGATTTGATTTTCTAAGCAAATTCTTTCCCTTAATCCTCAGGCAGGATGCATGTAGAATATGTAGGCTTTTTCACCTCTCACCTCTTCCAGCCCAGTTATTTCAACATCTGTGTGCACTTTGTAAGGCAAGCCAGAAAACAAGATCAGGAAACATTAGAAATGGCAACCCTGCTTTTTGCAGGAGATAGGAACGGTTCTTGGCCATCAGCGCTCACAAATTGCAACTCTTTTTTTGATGCTGTTAAACTGCATGAGAGATGAAAATTCTCATGCTCTTTAACTTTCAATTAATTAGTCATGGATTCTAGGGACAGAGGAAATGAAANGGAGATAGGAACAGTTCTTGGCCATCAGTGCTCACAAATTGCAACTCTTTTTTTGATGCTGTTAAATTGCATGAGAGATGAAAATTCTCATGCTCTTTAACTTTCAATTAATTAGTCATGGATTCTAGGGACAGAGGAAATGAAAGAGGAACTATAAAACTCTATAAATGTGGTGAATTTTCAAAATTTAGATCAGCAGTTGAAAATTAATCTTTTTTGGATGAAAAGTATCATGCAGTTACTTAAACAATATTCATTCCGGTACTTCCCTGGTGGTCCTGTGGTTAGGATTCCACCTAGCAATGTGGGGGACACGGGTTCAATCCCTGGTCTGGGAAGATCCCACGTGCTGCAAGGCAACTGAGCCCATGCACCACAACTCCTGAGCCTGTGCTCCAGAGCCTGTGATTTGAAACAAGGGAAGTTATCACAATGAGGATCCTGAGTACCACAACTAGAGAAAGCCCATGAAACAACAAAGAATAAGGGTAGCCAAAAGTAGCAATAAGATTAAAAAAAAATTACTCCTTCCATTTTTATTTAAAGCACCCAGAGAATCATGAGCCTTCAACAGAGATGGCAGTTTTACTTTGCAAGTCAATATTTGGTAGACTTCAGCACAACTAAGTGAAGTCTGTGACCTGCAAGTCAGGGTGGGCAGATTATTGAGTGCACCTAACTGAGACTGGTCCTGTCACTTCATGGGAAATAGATGGAGAAACAGTGGAAACAGCATCAGACTTTAATTTTGGGGCTCCAGAATCACTGCAGATGGTGATTGCAGCCATGAAATTAAAAGATGCTTACTCCTTGGAAGGAAAGTTATGACCAACCTAGAGAGCATATTGAAAAGCAGAGATATTACTTTGCCAACAAAGGTCCATCTAGTCAAGGCTATGGTTCTTCCAGTGGTCATGTGTGGATGTGAGAGTTGGACTGTAAAGAAAGCTGAGCGCTGAAGAATTGATGCTTTTGAACCTTGGTGTTGGAGAAGACTCTTGAGAGTCCCTTGGACTGCAAGGAGATCCAACCAGTCCATCCTAAAAATCAGTCCTGAGTGTTCATTGGAAGGACTGATGCTGAGGGTGAAACTCCAATATTCTGGCCACCTCATGTGAAGAGTTGACACATTGGAAAAGACCCTGATGCTGAGAGGAATTGGGGGCAGGAGGAAAAGGGGACAACAGAGGATGAGATGGCTGGATGGCATCACCGACTCGATGGACATGAGTTTGGGTGAACTCCGGGAGTTGCTGATGGACAGGGAGGCCTGGCGTGCTGGGATTCATGGAGTTGCAAAGAGTTGGACATGACTGAGCGACTGAACTGAACTGAACTGAGACTCACAGTAGACGCTCTGTCAAGGGCTAGCAAGAAATAAGGGAGCAGAAAAGCAGAAGAGAGAAAAGTGAGAAGTAGGGAGAGAGCATGTTTGTGAGGAATTCAATATGCTGAGTTTGAGACACTGTGGTGAATCTGCCGTGCTGAATATTGCCCTGGGACACGCCTCATCCTCCGAGAGTAACAGAAAAAGGCACCTCCATCTACGTTTTCTACTACAAATGAAATTTTGTGAGCATCCTTTTGGGTATATTGATAAAATAACATGCCTGTCATTTTAGGGAGTCTATATACTAGGTGCAAATTTTCAATTCAGCAAGGATGGTTCATGTATAAATTATAAATTTATCCAAATGATTTGTTGAAATAATTCCAATGAATTGGAACTGTTAGGACTAAGGATGTTCAAAACTTATGGTTTGAGTCCAAACTAGATTTCTTCTACTATGTACATCTCAACAATCTTGTCCCTCAGTGCTTATGTGGGTATGTTCCTAAAACCGCATAAATGTTATATTTTTATTCTTTGGTAATATGATATTACACATAAATTGCTTTTCTTCTGGTATTGTTCAGCTTAATCATCTTCATATATGCTTA
>SJYV01033651.1:0-21161 GCA_006410875.1 Neotragus pygmaeus
ATTCCTAAAATGTTGATGTTCACTCTTGCCATCTCCTGTTTGACCACTTCCAATTTACCTTGATTCATGAACCTAACATTCCAGTTCCTATGCAATACTGTTCTTTACAGCATCAGACTTTACTTCCATCACTAGTCATATCCACAACTGGGCATTATATATTCATCTGAAGACATTTCTGGTATTTGCAATAAAGAAGAAAAAACACTTATTTTCTGTGATGAAAATGCCATTATTCCTTTTATTAGAGTATGATATTTGTGTTTTATTAGATTTATTAGTAGTAAATTTATATGAATATGTAGCAAAAGCTTTTGCAGTGGGTGAATAAAAACACTCCATTATAGAACTGTAATTTTGATAATAGAAAAAAAAATTCTGAATGAGACTGTGTGGTATTTTTAAAGTGTGATATTTTGGATTTGATGATTATTTCTCAGAACCAAGGTGAAAATGTTGTTTTATAAGTGCAGGTGTAACCTTAGAGTATAATCAGAGAAAATCCAGATAATAAGATTTTCAATAAACAAACAAATAAGAGGCAATAAATATGAGTCCTTCTTGCTGCAAACTTTTTAAATGGTTTTCTGACAAAATACTGTCATTGCTTAATTTTTTTCAACTGCTCTAAACAAATAATACAAACGATCAAGAAGACAGTGGAGATTGAAAGTAGAATTGTTTTAATCCTTTCTTACTCATAAACTTGCTGCACAGTGAATTATTAGTAAATTACGTTTCATAGGATCTCTTTTAAAAAGCATGTAACAGATCTTAAAGGAATCCAGATAATCTCACAGTGCTAGAGACCACGTGCTCTGGCAGGAATCACATGTCCCAGTGACTTAGGTTAATCTTCCTGCAGAGGGCAGACAGAATGAAAGCCACAATCTTCCCACACCACACACTTAACTAGTTATGTGACTTTAGTGTTCCTTCATTTTTCTGATCTCGGTTTCCTCCTCTGGGATCGTAGCAAAGCTTACCTTGCAGTAAGGGAGGAAAGTGGGTGATGCACAGAGCATCTCGTGCATAAGTCAGCACTCAATAAATAAAAATGTTTACCATGATTTCTATAGCGAATGGCTACCATTTAAATTGGATGTGAAAACAAAGTCAAATTGCTAAATTCATATAAGCTTGAATTTAAGTATAATTTAGACCTGAAATTTTAGATATAATTTCTTCACTGTGGTTCAAAATAAAGAGTCATTTATGCAGCTTTAGTCAGAATATTGTGGTAACATTTTTTTGGGGGGGGGGATTTGGCATTTAGCCACTGGGTGTGGGAGAGAACCCAGTTCTTCCTGGCTCCACCAAAGCTTGCAGCAACTGCCCTGAAAAAACTGCAGGAAGAAACTCCAGTGGCACCACTGCCTTACAGTTAACTGGGATCTAATCCCCGGAGTCTTAATTGCATTTTGGGCCTTTAAAGTATTGTGTTTATTTGCACAACATAGAAGAATCATCAAAATATATCATTTATAAATAGTGTAAAGGTCGTTTTTTGAACTATAAAACCAACGTCTTCTAGGTAAATTCGGCTTGCTTTTATGTAAATTTTCTCCACTGAAAAATTATTCAGATAAAATCTAAATAAATTGCCTTCTTAAGTTTTAAAATCCCTGATTTGGGCATTGAGCATGTACCCCCTTCATTTTAAATATATCTTACAAATCACCCCCAGAAATACATGCAGAGAATACAAGGTTATCTCACAGAAAGCCATCGCTCTCTGCCCTTTCCTGATAACAAGGTAGTTGTTACTCCTTGCTGAGCCTATCTCAGGGAGAGGGCATGAGATGATCAGAGTGGAACCGCCTACTCCCAGGCCACTCAGGTGGCATTATTTGCTGCTGCGCTGGGCACTGCCACAGCCTCTCAACATCCTGCTCAGCCCTGAGTAGGGCCCACTGGAGAACCTAGTGGGAGTGAGGTCATGTATCAGCCTGTATCAGCCAGCCCTCCCTAGCCCCACGTCTTTCCAGCTGCACAAAGGAACAAGCCCTGCACGGTGCGGCTGTAATCACTATTCAGAGGGCACAGTCCACAGGCATCTAAGCGGGAAAGGTACCGCCAGTCTGTTGGGTTTATTATTTCCTGAGCTACACAGGAAATACCACCACCAGAAATAACACATTCAAACCCAAAGGGCAGTCTGCTGCTGGCATTCATAGGCATATATCATACTGTTCTATACATCTGAACAGCTGTTTATGAAGCCCGTCGAAATAGCCCGTTGCATTCCAATTATAAGCCAACATCGAATAATCACTCGTGAGAGGGCAGAAGGGCCAGTAAAATATGAAGTGGTGCTGGTTTATTTTTAGAAAGGTACTTCTTTAAAGTGTTGATTGATCCGGCAGGTGTTTAAAAGCCGGTTGTCAGAGTGAATTCACAGGAAACCTCTTTCACATGCAGGTTACAGCCAAAGAAGAAAAAAGATAGCCTACGCATTTGACAATTTCAGTTGCCAAAAGTCATATTTTTGGACTCGTGTGGGTATTTGAAAGTATTAAAGAATCTTCCAGGTCCGATTAAAGCTTTTACTGCTATAAGGTTTCAGGCTCCCCACGGACTCTCGCTCAGCCTCCTCGCACTCCATGGGCATCATCTGAGACATCTGAGAAGAACATTTGTGTACATGTCCCACAAAAAGCCCACAGCTGCCCTGTTTGAACCACAAGGTTACTGAACAGAAAGCAAATCCTTTTCCGAAGAGCCTCCAAGAGGAGGATATTTCGGTGAATTTTAGCTCCCTGCTGGCTCAAAAGAATTCTCCTGCATCGCCTGCTCTTCCCATGAATGCTTCACGTGGAGCACAGCTCAGTGACTCACCCTTCCGGGGAGCCAGTCAGGGCTTTTAAACTGCATCATCCCTTCCATGCTTCAAGTTCTTTTAGATTTCATCAATGGCAGGGAGGGATATTTTAAAACAATGTATGTTTTTCAGGACCGACAAAAGGCCTCCTCTAAATGCAGTGCTGACACTATTACAAACATAAATTATGTTGGGGTGTAAAAAAAATAGTATATTTAGCTAAAAACTTTGAAACTGAAAGATACCTAACATATCTTATGGTCTCCAGAACTCAGGTGAGCAGACAGAGATAGTCCCAAAATAGACATGCAAACTTCCAGGATAAATTCACATAAATGATGGAGAATGAATAGCAATGCAAAAGTAACAGTTCAGTTCAGTTCAGTTCAGTCGCTCAGTCATGTCCGACTCTTTGCAACCCCATGAACTGCAGCACGCCAGGCCTCCCTGTCCATCACTAGCTCTCGGAGTTCACCCAAACTCATGTCCATCGAGTCGGTGATGCCATCCAGTCATCGCTTACAACAAAAAATTAGTCCCGTGGTTTCTTCAGTAAACTGATGGCCTTGACAGAAGCAAGTATTGTTCTAATCAAATGAAAACCAAAGATATTAGACCCATCAGTTAAAAGTTGCTGTTAGTGATATCTGGAGTAGTGATTTATAAAATTTCAAGCCTAAGGGAATATTTTCTTTGCTGGACACATGAAAAAAAGCTTCTAAAATATTAAGGCCTAAATTAGAAAATAGCAAGATACTAGTTCAATGATAAAGTATTATTCAGATACATAAATGAGAGGCAAGCATTGTACATGGCTTTGCTTTTTTTAAAAAGAAAAGAAAAAGAAAATACTGCAGGGGTTATTCTTCCAGAATCTGGCAGTCCACTTGTGAGCACCTGACCGAATACTAGAATCCTATGGAATTGAGTATTAGAAATGCCAGTTTAGAGTCTGTTTGATATAATTCTAGCAGGACAATTAAAACAAAGAGTAGATTATCAAAATAGCTAAGATTAAACTTAAAAATTACTGAATTTGGGAGCAAGAAAATCATCATATTTCCACAGCTATTCTAAATATCACTCAGGGCACAGATCTCTTTGAGACCTTGGTAAAGAGGAGGGCTCTCTCTCCCCAAAGGAAAAAAAAAGACTTAAAAATTTTTTTACGTAATTAAATCAGTACTTTGGAAGTTGACCCTAGTATGGAAAAACACGATAGCCTAAAAGCAGAAATGTCAAATTTATCTAAGTTGGCTAGCTCATGATTTTCCCTTGCCCTCTTTCAGTCTCACAATACCAAAGCTATAAAATGCTGTTTATCATTTGACCTTTTATTTATTTTGACCCCATGACTTCCTCATATTACATATAAAGAAACTGAGGCACAGAGAAGCTAAGAAATGTTGGCATGGTATTAAATCTGCTTATGTGGAGCTGGGATGCAAATCCATGCCACTGACCCTAGCGCCTACCTCCCTTCCCACAGCACCTAGGGTGGCTAAGAGTGCCACATCCTTGCTCATAACTACTCCACGACGTAGCTCTTTTAGCATCCCCATTTTATCGATGTGGAAACTGTGGTACTGAGACATCAAGTTAATTTGTGCAAAGTGACAGAGCCAGGATCCAAACTCAGCCAATCTGGCTGCAGAGGAAAGAGCTAAACCAAAACACTGTATTACTGACCCAGATGCACATACACAGAGACTCACAGACACACACATAAATACACATAAATACGAACACAGAAATACACGGTATGCATATTAGAGCAGTCAAGTAAGCTAGGCATGAGTTTTGTTCTTTTCTTTTTCTTTTATTCAGTTTCAAAATTATTTTCTTTTAAGCCAGAATTACTTTTGCATCAATGTTTAGGAGGCTCAGATGGTAGAGAATCTGCCTGCAATACAAGAGACCCAGTTTCAATCCCTGGGTTAGGAAGGTCCCCTGGAGTAGGAAATGGTGATCCAATCCTGTAGTCTTGCCTTGGAGAATTCCATGGACAGTGGATCCTGGTGGGCTACAGCCCACGGGGTCACAGAGTCAGACACAGGTGAGCAACTAACCCTTTCACATTAATGTTATTAAAACTTAACAAACCTGTTAATAGCTCAAGATGGCTTTTCTAGTCAAAGCTGCTAGCCTTATAGATTAGACTAGGGAGTAAAGCAACAAGACAGATGATTTTGGTGGCCTAAGGATGTAGAGTCATGGGAGCATCCCCGAAGACAACTCATGACCAGATGGAGCATGGCATTAAGGGGAGGTCAGCTCCTAGTAGGGTTAAATGATCCTCTGGGCAGGAAGAGGAGAGGTCAGAAACGCTGTGCTGCCCAAATCACAAGAGGGCAAGCATGCTGCTCTAGTAAACTCTGAAGATGAGCTGGCAGCAGAACTCTAAGTTTGGACTACTTCATAATTTTGCCTAAGGCTGGCTCTAGACAGGCCTTTGCTAACTACTCTCTTACTTCTTTTAAGGTCCCTTCCCCCAACTCCTCCTGCATCAACAGCTTTCCATTCCTAAATTGAGAATGCATTTTTAATAAAGGTCCTCCCCAGGGAACCACAGTGCAGAGGAACAGGAACAACCCTTTGCAATGTGTCTTCATAGGAGAGGTTTAGTGACTGACATGAGGGAGATTTGTGACGACGAAGAACACTAGGCATAGAACAAGAAGGCAAGTGTTCAAAAAAAATGGTGACATTTAGCCACTCCATCCTCTCTTTTTCTCCAAACCGTTGACGGGCCACTCAAATTGATTCCTTTACCACTGGTTTGAATGGTCGTTTGGTTTAATATAGTGAATTTGAACAAGAAGTTCGCTTGATTTAATTTAGTGAATTTTGAAGTGGAAGTTTGGGGAGTGGGGGAGATTCGGTAACCTGTTTAGGAAATCGATACCTACTTACCATTTCAGCATGTTTATCTACTAACTTGTTGACAAACTGTTTTGGAAACTCTTCTAGGTAAGATTACTTTAGGCTTTGTTTAAGAGAAATTGGGTAACTCTGTAAAGCGATGCTGAGTTTTAAAAATGAACTAAGAGGACTTCCCTGATGGTCCAGTGGTTAAAAATCTGCCTGCCAATACAGAGGACACAAGTTCAATCCTTGATCTTCAAAGATCCCACATGCTGTAGACATCTACACCCACGCGCCACAACTACTGAAGCTCTTGTGCTTTAGAGTGAGCCCGTGCTTTGCAGCAAAAGAAGCCACTCAATGAGAAGCCCTCACGCCTCAGCTAGAGAGCAGCCCATGCTCGCCACAACTAGAGAAAGTCCACCCACAGCAAGAAGACCCAGCGCGCATCGCCTCCAGAAAAAAAATGAACTGGGCTTCTTGATTCCCAGATTTCCAATAAAACTGCTGCTAACTGAAATATAGACTTATTGTCTGAATTTAAAGTAAGTTTAGAATGAAAAAGAATACTCCAGTTTGGAGTCTTAAAAGGACCCAGATTTCACGTTTTACTAGCAGTTATATTTGTTGTTTATTGTTACTTTGATAGTAAAAGTGAGTTAAACATGAATTTTAGATTTCATTTTTAGTTTTTTATTAGAATGTGGTCTTTTAAAGTTTAAACCTATTTTCATTATGTAATTATGTACCTTAAAAGTGATTGCTTTGAATGCTCTGCTAGGCAATTAGCACAAATTTTGTCACTAAATTATTAATTATGACTACAGTAGTGACTATTAACTTCAACAAGTTAAATAATTGGCGGTCAATATATAGCATATTTAACAACACATAACTCAGTGGGGTGTGTATATGGAACAAGATGAATATTGCCTACTCATCAAGAATTTCTCAGTTGAGAGTGCTCCTAATCAAGTCTTATTAAATTTTGTTGAATTGCTTGCTTGAAGACAAATCAATAACAAGCGAGTTACTTAACTATCTCTAGTTTTCAAGCCTATGCATCCATATACTTCATAATATCCCTCTCTATGGGCCCAAAGCTCATTTCCATCAGTACATCCTTTGCACAATCTATCTGTTCTCACAGTAAAAAATCACCAGAGCCTTTGTTATTCTGGAAATGTGATGCACTTTCTCCAAATCACTGGGAACAACACAGCTCCCTCTTACTCTGGTCCCTGTCTCTAATATCCCATTGGTTTTTCCTATGTTCATCTTACTTGGATTTCACCTATCAAGTTGGAGCAACACATGACTTCAGTTCAGTTCGGTTCAGTCGCTCAGTCGTGTCCGACACTTTGTGACCCCATGAATCGCAGCACGCCAGGCCTCCCTGTCCATCACCAACTCCCAGAGTTCACTCGGATTCATGTCCATCGAGTCCGTGATGCCATCCAGCCATCTCATCCTCCTGCTCCCAATCCCTCCCAGCATCAGAGTCTTTTCCAATGAGTCAACTCTTCTCATGAGGTGGCCAAAGTACTGGAGTTTCAGCTTTAGCATCATTCCTTCCAATGAACACCCAGGACTGATCTCCTTCAGAATGGACTGGTTGGCTCTCCTTGCAGTCCAAGGGACTCTCAAGAGTCTTCTCCAACCCCACAGTTCAAAAGCATCAGTTCTTCGGTGCTCAGCCATCTTCACAGTCCAACTCTCACTTCCATACGTGACTACTGGAAAAACCATAGCCTTGACTAGATGGACCTTATTCGGCAACACATGACTTAATAAGCTTCAGTTAAACCTGTCAAACATCCTATACTTCCAGAAGGCCTTTGAACTCAGGGTTCTGGGGGCCTCCTCCAACTACCAGTTCTGCATGCCCATCTTTAGCAGCAGTCAACTTGTAAATTTAGAGTACCAACTTGTAAATTTTACTGGCCTCAAACTTAATCCATGTTGAAGTCTTTCGGGAACACAAACCCAACCAGATAAACTCTTACATACACACTCAGACCTCATCCTCCTTGATTACTTTGGGCTCCAAGTACCCTCTCCATGAATACCTCACTTGTGTGGAATCTCACCACAGTACTGCAAATCACATCATTTTGTTTTGTTTTGTTTTTTAAAGTTACATTTTATTTTAATATAATTGTTGATTCATATGTTTTAAGAAAGAATGCAGAGATCTCATTTACTCTTTACCAAGTTTCTACTAATAGCAATATCTTGCAGAACTATAGTACAATCACAACCAGAGCATTTACATTGTTACAGTCAAGATACAGAACATTTCTATCACTACATCATTTTATTATCAAGCAGTAGAAACACAAATTCATATTCTCTTAGCACATCCTAAAGTAGCTGATTTCAGTTCATGTTTAGGAAATTTGGTTAAAACTTACCTGGTTATTTAATCACTGGTGCCTCAGATGGTAAAGCATCTGCCTGCAATGCAGGAGACCCAGGTTCAATCCCTGAGCTGGGAAGATCCCCTGGAGAAGGAAATGGCAACACACTCCAGTATTCTTGCCTGGAAAATTCAATGGATGGAGGAGCCTGGTAGGGTACAGTCCATGGGGTCACAAAGAGTCGGATATGACTGAGTGACTTCACTTTCTTTCTACCTGGTTATTTACCATACTGTTCTTTTTAAAAAAAAATCATTAGACATACTTTAAAAAGTCAGAGAATAATCTTGCCTTATAAAAACAAATGAGATATTTTGATGCTTTTTTTTTTTTTTTAAGAGTTACTAACCCAAGAATACCTGCTATCTTTTGAGCTGCTTAGAATTACTTTTGAACTCCTTTCAGGGGTTTTAGTCTGGGCCTAGTCAGACAAAAAGGGACAGAGAAGTGGAAATAATATGAGTTGATGCAACATATCCACTAGGTGCATCTTTTTTATTCCTGAACTGCCTACTTTGACATCACACACAACACTGTCCTTTTGGAAGCAGAAAAAGCAAAGCTGAAAAAAATGAGAGACAACTCTCATATCTTTATAAAAAATATCTATGTATGTGCTTAGTTACTCAGTTGTGTCCAACTCTTGTGACCCCATAGACTGTAGCCTGCCAGGCTCCCCTGTCCATGGGATCCTCCAGGCAAGAATACTGGAGCAGGTTGCTATTTCCTTCTCAAAAAATAGCTAGGTGACAATTACTGGCAAATAGGTTCTTGTTTATCATGTATTAGCTTGAAATTTTGCTTGAATTGGTTTTCCTAGGAAGTGAAAGATGTGTACTTCTTACTTGTTTGAGAAAGACAAGCCCTTACTAAATGTTATAATGACTAACAATGCTTTCAGCTATCTTTACAGGTAACAACAGGAGTGAATCTGTAACAATAATTGCTTACCATCAAATCATAAATTCCTGTATTGCTTTAGTACTGGTATAGTATTTGTTCTATAGTTCCATTCAATATGGTCTCCCTTAGGGAAACCTTTGTAAAAAAAAAAAAAAAATCCTTCTCATTGTTTCACCTGAGTATTTGGCAAAGAGATATGAGGTCCCACTGAGACTAATATCCATATAGAAGTTGACAGTTTTTGTTAGATTCCCCCACAGAGGCACCAAGAGAGTATGTCAGTTAGCTGTTACTGTGACTTAAAGAACAATTATTTATTGTTTCTGACAAGTCTGAGGGCCAGGTGATGTTCAGTAGATCTATGTTAAATATGTGAATATTTCTGTGACTGTAAGATAGACTCAACATTGGTGGAAGCTGGGAGTGGCTGAGTGGACCATGGGCTTGCCTGAGAGAGTGCGTCTCAAAGAGCTGGAAGAGATAGGACAAAAGCCCAGTACAGAAGTACTGTTTCAAACTTCTTTCCTTATATTTGCTAATATTCCAATGACTGAGGGCAGAGTCAAGGGGTGAGGCAGATGTTCCCACTCTTGCTGAGAGGACTCCACAAAATTACATGGCAAAGAATGTGAATACAGAGAGTGGGGAATTGGGGCCAAATGTTGAATCCTTCCAAGAGAGGTGGGGCAGAGGAAAGTGCTAGGATTTCCAGTGCCTTTGTTTGAAATAACTAACAAAGTTCAGAGTTCAACTGTGAGGACACCAAGAAGGGTGCCAAGGTCAGCCATTGCAGCTTCACATATATTTAAGAAGAATACTCACCTCTCAGATACCTGTCTTTGAAATGTACTTATTTTTTATCATGGGCCAAAGTAAAACTCAGAATTATTGAGATATTTGCCTTTGTATAGAAAAAGAGTTCGAAATAAAAACCAACTCTCCTCCCTTCATCNTGTCTGGCCCCATCACCCCCAGACTGGCGGTCAGGTCATGAAACATGGACAAACCGCCAATCCGATTGCCCCACTTGCTTGTCCCAGGAGTGTCCTTGGGAAAATCTTAGCTCTTTCTGGGGCACATGGGCTCGCTGTCCCAGATCCTTGGGGTTCAGCTGACTTCTCCACACAGAGGAGAAATGCCGACCCAGGCAGGCTAGGGACCCCAGTGGGCTGCAGCTCTGCTGGGGGTCAGTGGTGCCGGAGGCGCCTCACCTGGACACAGGGCCCAGTGACTGGGGGTCTCGGGGGCTGGGGACTCCCACCAGGGAAGAACATGTGACATCTGGGTTTGCTTTCCTTTACATAGAGCTGGAAGTCCATCGCTCAAATGGTTTGAAATCATCTATCTCGAGAGAAGGAAATGGCAGCCCACTCCAGTATTCCTGCCTGGAGAACCCCATGGACTTTCTGAGCCTGGCGGGCTAGTCCATGGGGTCGCAAAAGTCGGACACGACTTAGCGACTAAACCACCTTCTCGGGATCAAAATGGTTTCTTCCCTTGTTCTAAAAAATTTTTTTTAAAGTTGCACCTTTTGGAAAAGTACCCCCGCCCCCCTCCACCACCACCACCAAGAATGAAAAACCCCTGGACCAAATGACAGCCTGATTGCTGAGGGCTCCTGTGAACGATCAAGTACAAAGTGGCTCTTAGCATCTCCCAGAGCCCCTGGGACCGTGGCTGAGACAGAGCTGCCGCATCTCTGGACCCTGTCGTCTCGTTTGGCCTCAAGGCCCCTGTACACGTTGGAGACCCAGAGATCTATTTGAGCGTGAAGTCTCCAGCCCCAGCACCTCTCACCCAGGCATCACAGCCTGTCATGGAGGCCCAGGCTCGCGGGTTCGGCGTCCCATCTCCTTGGGATTCAGCTGACTCTGCTCCTCAGCTGCTTCCAGATGCCTGTGCTGTCCCCCGACAGGAGGCCCAGCAGAGCTTCTCCGTCTCACCCCTCCACCCACCATGAAGCCTCCTCCAGGCCAGTGGGAGGGTCCCCAGAAGTCTCTCAATGTCCCTAATCTGATGCCTGCTTCAGCTCCCAGCAGGGATGGGGCGTCGGGTTTCCCTCCGAGGTGGAGGTGGCGGTTAAGGTCAGACTCAGCCCTGCGTGTCTCAGTGCATGTGACCGCCTTCCAGGCTGGGCGTCGGGACTGGGGCACACGCGTCCCCTCTGCATCCCCAACCAAGAGGGGGCTTCTGGCTTGTCCTGGTTCTCACNAGAATTATGGTGCTGTAACCAGGAGGAAAGCAAGGGGAATTGAGGGGCTGCTCAGAAATATAATGGTCATTTATGGCTAAAGTACCCCCATAACAGTAGGCCCCTCGCTCTCCTCTGCAGCAGACTGGAGGAATTTGCGATGAAACGCATGCACACAAACGTAGCCCCCCTGGAGACCTTCTGCGACATACCCATTCATACTGAAGCACAGGATGGCAGATGGCCTTTGCTTTGCTTATCCAGTGGGACAAAGCCAAGGGACCTTTCTGAATTTTGTCCTTACTGCACAGTTGCTGATGGAGAGATCTCAGATGCCGACCCACCACTGACAACTGGATTTTTACCTAACAAGTAAAACAAGTGAAGAAGGAGGGAATTGGGAGGAAGATAATTAGATCGTATTTATCATGCAGTGGGTGAAACCACTGCATTTTGCCACAATGTAAAATATAGTAGTGCATTATCAAGGTAATAATTTGTTTTTGTGACAAGAAATCACACCCTTATGTGTTGCCTCCGTATTATTTTTTAAGTTAGGCTCTTTAATTACAGGGATAAATTGTGTATGAAAAAATCCCACTTTGAAAATTGTACACAACACGTCATCTTCCATCCTGTTAAATGTTGGAGTCTGTTCCTCTCTTATCTAAATGTTCCCTGGTAGTAAGCGTTTACTCTTTTCTAGGTGACCAGGGTGCCTTCTGTGTATTCCCACAGACCTGCAGCTTTTCATTCATGGATGACTCTATTCACTTACAGGAATAATGACACTTCTAGGCCTACCCTGGTCCCACTCCCAAATGTAGCTGTTCTAACTGGCAAGGTGCTTGGTAGCATGCATTTGGCTTTACTATGCATCCTTGTGGGAGAAAACTGTTTTTCTCTTCCAGTTACAACTGCATGAATGTTTACAGATGTCACAGAGCTAAAAACAAAAACAAACAAAAAGAAAAGAATTTAGTATGAAGTCAAGGTTATTAATATAAGTGGCCCTTGTAGTCTAATGTGACATTTGGGAACCCCTGTCATACCTGCTTCAAATCCTAGCCAGGTATATCACGTTCCCTGGGTCTCAGTTTCTCTATCTCTGTAAATGGATAATAGTAATTCATACAAAGAGTGGGGGTTAAATAAACCATGTCAGTGAAGGACCAGTACAGGGCCTGGTACAAAACTTGTGCTCATTACATGAGAGCATACTCGTGTTATTAATGTATCTATATCCACTTTTCAAAGCAATGATTTGAAACCATTTAGTAAGAAATTTCTCTTTGGATTTCTTTGTTTCCTAAATGGCCTATGTCATCACCTTGATGTTATTTACCAATAATGAGATTAATACGATCCCTCCTTCTGAGTCAAGCAAGACTCAAAAGAGATAATTTGAGAAAAGGTGTAAGTCTAGTAGCCAATGAGGCAACCTGAGGCATTCTGTCCTTTGTTTACTATTTTTCAGCAAAGGGTATGCCAATTCCATCTATATCTACCAGCTAGTCACTATTTATTTGTCTCTATAGCTGGATATCAACGTCCTGCAGTCAGAAAGGGATAGAAAAAGGAAATCTCCTGGAAGATGACTCCAGTGGAGAGCTGCTGCTGCTAAGTCACTTCAGTCATGTATGACTCTGTGCGACCCCATAGATGGTAGCCCACAAGGCACCCCTGTCCCTGGGATTCTCCAGGCAAGAATCCTGGAATGGGTTGCCATTTCCTTCTCTGCAAGTGGAGAGAGTAAGCCTGAAAAGAACACAATCATAATCCATGTGCCTAGTTTCTCACTCACATGGATTATGGTCGACCTTGCCCTTCAAAAGTCTTTGTGGACTTTTCAAAATGCATGGTCCAGTTTGAAGATATTGAAGAACTGGATAAATACTGAGAAGGTAAAATGTAACTTCTACCCCTGCCAAATATTCTTCCAGTTAACCAAGGAATCTGATTTCTTTCTCAGTCATGGCCTTCTCTGGTAAACATAATCTATTCCCCATCAGTAAAGCTAGGAAGAGTTGCATTGCTGCAAGTAGGGAGGAAAAAAAAAATAAGTTAACCTTTAGAAAACCATAAGCCAAGGAAAGCACATGTTTAAAAATGAAGTTTCTTTGGGCTTGAATATGTGTGTATGAGAGGAACTTTGGTCCCAAGAATTGGCATTTCAAAAAAAGTAAAAGTGAAATTGCACAAAGAAGTGAATGGGAGGTAAAAGCCAGAACATCCCCAAATTCTTAGACTTAGTTTTCAAACAAGAGCACAAGCTGAAATAGTGATTTTCAGTAAAGAATGAGAAGAGAGTGAGGATCTCTGTTTTACTCTCATGTTGGAAGTTCATTACTATAAAATCTATAATAGACATTTCTTGATTAGGATTTCAGACAGGTTATTTGGGAAAGAATGTTACNTCAGTAAAGAATGAGAAGAGAGTGAGAATCTCTGTTTTACTCTCATGTTGGAAGTTCATTACTATGAGGGAACGTAGTCTGCTTAACAAGCAGACTGATTCTGACGCAAGAACCAGAGCTAAAATGGAGCTTAGGTCCCCGGAGCAAAGACTTGAAATATGGGGTCAGGACTCACCATAGAATAACAAAAAGGAGAGGAAAATATGCTGAGTGGAGTGGAGCTGATCAGTTTATGTCTGGGGAGACACCCCTCTTCCCCTTCAAGTTCCAGAACTATCACACTGAGCAGCGTTTGCAATTAAGCAAATTTACTGTTTGAGGCTCAAGGAGAAGGCATCAGACACAATCTGCTCACCACAAATGACCAGATAAAGACTCAGTAGTCAGGGTGTAAGCCTGCAAACCTCTATGGCTTGATGGATTTCTATTTTATTCTCCACCTATTACTTCTGGAGGTCCTGCAACGCGTGGGTCAAACTCCGCCCACCGTTTTTTTGTACTCCTTGGGAGCAAAGAAGAGATTTTCTATTTTTAAATGGTTGGGAAAAAATCAAAACAAGAATAATATTTTGTGACTTATGAAAAATATATGAAATTCAAATTGCAGTGTCCATAAATTTAATTTTATTGGAACATAGCTAAGCCCATTTACTATTGTCTATGACTGAGTCCCAGTCTTGACTCAAGTAACCTCTCTTGCCTTCTGTTTGCTAACCTGTAAACATTGATCTCATTCCTGTCATTCACCAGCAGTAGGACCCTAGACAAGTTATTTAGCATCTCTTACCTCAGTTTTCCTACCTGTCAAATGAGGATAGTCATGCCTAGCATATAAAACATTGAGGGATTAAATAAGGTAATACATAGAAGGCATGGGACACACACAATCTGGCTATGTTTGAAAATGTCAGTTGCTCAGTCGTGTCTAACTTTTTGAGACCCCATGGACTGTATTATGGACTGGACCCCACCAGGCTCCTCTGTCCATGGAATTCTCCAGGCAAGAATACTAGAGTGGGAAGCCATTCCATTCTCCAGGGGATCTTCCTAACCCAGGGATCAAACCTGGGTCTCCTGCATTGCAGACAGATTCCTTACTGTCTGAACCACCTTCTATTTTTATTCCATCTTTCTTAAAAGATAATATGTCTTCACTTCATGGACTGGGGGTTCTTCCCTCATAGCTCAGTCAGTAAAGAATCACCCTGCAATGCAAGAATCCGCTGGTTATGCAGGAGACCTGGGTTCAATTCCTGGGTCCAGAAGATCCTCTGGAGAAGGAAATGGAAACCTAGACATTCAAGCAACTGAGGGCAGGCCTATGTTTTATTCGTGGTGAAATCTCACCTGAAAGTGGCATTCAAGTAGTTACTCAAAAAACTCAAAAAATTTTGATCAAATGAATTGAAATAACAGTGAAATTATAACCAATACAAAACAGTGTTTATATGACCTGTGAAATATAAGTTGAAAATAAAATTGAATAGCTGTGGATAGAGAACATTGAAAATCACTCGGGAGTATTGTGTGACTAAAGGTAAGGTAGTAAGTCTTTCTGATTTCATGAGCTCCCTAATTAACAAAGAAAGATACTAGACAGTAAATTAATGAAATACAATATGACCTTGGCCAAAAATTGACGGTTAAATTGATCAAAATAGGTCTTCCTTGGAAGGCTGCAAGTCAATTGTTGAGCTTCCAATGATTGTGTGGCACTTTAAAGATCAATGTGTTTCTCGGGTCCAATAGGGGATCTTGATGGACACTGTCAGGCACAAAGCCCCTCATTCCTCAGCCTAAAAGTCTCCCTCATACAATACTGGGGTCACAGCTGGTGTGTGTTCTTGGGCTTATTCTCCTCCTTTCCAGAAGAAAGTGAGTTTGGAGAACTTAACACAGACTTATTAAGAAGCGTTTTTTTTTTTAATTAGAAAGAATTATTTATTTACTCAAGATTCCATAAGAGCCTCACATTCAACATTAGCCTGAGGGGCTGTCTAAAGACTGATGCATTGGGTACTCAAAGAGCAAAACACATAATCCAGAGTCCTGAATATACCTTCAGGTGTCTGATTGTGCCTTTCCCATGATTGACCTTGTAAATTAAAATTTCACACATCCAAGTTAGAATTTTTTGATATTTCGGTTTACATTACCCCATTGTCCAAGTTTTTAGCTATCTTCCCATTTATATCCTGCCATTAGCTTCCTGTTGATCAGTAAAGACAAAGAGTCTGAAAAGAATGACGCTACTGTCTGCAGGAACTCCTGAGGAAATCTGGAATTGCTTAGACTTTTAAGATCTTGGCCTTACTTGGCCTTTTGCTGTCTAGCTGGGAAAAGTCTAAAGCTCTTCAGTTTAGAAAAGAAGGAATACTGTGTTTGGGACATAAGAAGAACAGGAGTCAGGACAGCTGGATGTACCGTCAGTTCTGAGATGACGAGGAAGAGCCTGATAAGTCCCTTGGAGACTGTTTAGATTGTGTGGAGAAAATGCCATTGTTTTCAAGAGGATTTAGTTTCTTCACGTCATATTTCTTTTTGGAAAAAAAAATTATTGATATACAATTGCTTTACAATGTTGTGTTAGTTTCAGATGTACAGCAAAGTGATATATAAATATAAATATAATTATTTCCTTTTTTAGGATTTCCCTGTAGCTCAAACAGTAAAGAATCTGCCTGCAATGCAGGAGACCAGGGTTCAGTCCCTGGGTTGGGAAAATCCTCTGGAGAATATTATGGCAATCCACTCCAGTATTCTTGCCTGGAGAATCCCTTGGACAGAGGAGCCTGGGGGGCTACAGTCTGTGGGGTCGCAAAGAGTCAGACACAACTAAGCAACTAACACACACACACATTTCTTTTCAGATTCTTTTCCATTATAGGTTATTACAAGATGTTGGATATAGTTCCCTGGGCTACACAGTAGGTCTTGGGTAGTTTATTCTGTATGTAGTAGTGTGCGTGTGTTATATCCAAACTCCTAATTTATCCCACCTTACTTTCCCCTTCTGTCTGTGAGTCTCTTTCTGTTTTGCAAATACATTCATAGCTGTCATTTCAAGATTCCATACATAAGTAATATCAGATGATATTTGTCTTTCCCTTACTTCACTTAGTATAATAATCTCTAGGTCCATCCATGTTGCTGCAAATGGTGTTATTTCATTCTTTATATAGCTGGTAATGTTTCATTATGTACATATGTACCGTATCTTCCTTATCCATTCATCTATCCGTGGGCATTCAGGCTGCTTCCACGTCTTGACTGTTGCAAATAGTGTTGCTATGAGCATTGGTTTGCATGTATCTTTTTGAATTGTAGTTTTCTCTGAATATATGCCCAGAAGCGGGATCACTAGATCATATAACTCTATTTTTAGTTTTTAAAACAACTTCCATATGGTTCACTATGGTGACTGCACCAATTTACATCCCACCAACAGTGTAGGTGGGTTTCAGGAGAATTAAAGAGCCAAAGTGCACCAGATTTCAGGAAGAAATCCCCACAAAACAGAATAGCTGATTTTTTTATATTTTCTAGAGAGTTTCTATGGTTCATTGTCCCTAGAGGTATGCCTAAAGGTTGAGAAATATACAATAATAATGAAAAGTGAGGTATTTAAACATTCACTAAGCATGGCTCCAAGCTAAGTTTTTTATATATAATGATCATTTAATCATCATAGCCTATAATGTAACTCTACATTACATTTTTAGATGACTCAACAGAGGTTCAGAGGTGAGAAAATAACACACACAGAGCTTCTAAGTAGCAAAGCATAGATTCAGACCTAGATATAATAGTCATACAATATCACCCTGGTCATAAGTGAATACATAACATTTATTAAATGCAAGTTTATATTTAATTATGAAACAGGAAGGAAGCACTCTTTTCTAATTACCAAAGCTGTCCATGTCCTAAGATTTTACAGGATGAAAGGTGACTGTGATAAATGAGAAAATTGTTTCTCTCTGAAGCTCTTTCCTGAGAAATAAAAATCCCCAAAGTAGGAAATTGTTACTAATTTTAAGGACAAAACATATTGTGGAGATTCACCTTGCTTTCGTTTAACAGGAGATAGGATAATTTATTCTACTGTCTAGCAACATAAAATACTTATTCTTAAAATCTCTGTCAACCCAAAAGAGAAAAGAAAATGCAAGTGAAAGTATAGTTTAAATTGGATTTAACCCCAGCATAGCGGTGCTTAACAAACTCTGAAAGTCATCGTGTACCAAATTTCATCTTAATCATGCATCCTTGTGTCTAAAAATATTTGATGATGATTCTTAGGACTGCTAGAGATGCCTCTTGAAAGAATACCAAGGATGCTTATTAAGCATTCACATGTCTTAAGCCATGCTTATTCTATTAATAAATGAAACTTCTGTTTATCAGAAATGGTCTTATGAGGCTACAGATTCTACCCTTTGTCTGTTAGAGACTCTGAAAATATGAACACTTTCTTCTTCAATAAGAAGCAGACAAGCAGAATTTTAAAATAGCTAAAGTGTTCTCCCTTTTCACATTCTATGCAGATAACAATACCTTCATAATCAAAGTACTATTATTACTATTTAATTGTCTGTTTCATTGTTTAATGAATAGGAACTAGTTAATTATGGTGATGGTGAAAGACAAAGGACAGTTTTCCAGTGTGGGGGGGTGAGGGTGTGTGTGTGCAAAGCTCTAGTTTTTACAGTGTGGGCTGCAAATTACTTTATTTATACTTCTGAACATCAGAACCTAGATTCACACATCCTTGTCAAATTATGAATATCTTTCAACATGATTTGAAAATGTGTTTAACAATTTTTTCTAATTGTGCATATTTAAATGATATTACATTTATCTCTGGCTAGATTAAAGTGGTTCGTCCAGATTCATTCATCAAGCAATGCTGAGAGTCAAAGGGCCACAGCATCTTTTTAAACACTGCTTGTGAGAACAGTTTTAAGGTACAGGAGGTCAAGGACCCAAAAAAGACACTAAAAGAACAAAGAGGATCTAACACTGATAAAATGCACCCTGGATGACTGTCTACTTTGGAGCTTGATGTAACTCACTGTGGTTCTGCAGCCCCCGAATAGGACCTGGATTTTGATGCACATTTTGCCTTACTACCTCTACTACAAACACTACTGTCTTACCCATGGAATTTCATATTGCAGGTTCCATACTGAATGACATTTGTATAGTGTATAGCAGTTTTCAAAAGTACTTTAATACCTGTTTTTTTATTTGATTGTTACAGCCTGTGAAATATGCAGTTCAGGTATTATATACATCTCACAAATTAGGAAACACAGTCATAGAGGTTGAGTGGCCTGTCGTGATCTTATGGCTAATAAAGGGTAGAGATGCATCACTGCAGCCTCTAGAATGATGGTTAATTATAAAGAGGAGTTGTCAGCATGACTTTAACATTTTGCTAAAGCAACAAAGCAGAGGAGAGGTCCCTGGTTTAATGGAGTGCCTGCTTTGGGAGCCTAATCATCATGCAAAGAGGTGTTGAAAGTGCTCCGTGTGTGTGGTGATAGACAAAACTTTGTTGAAATGTGCAAACATAACTCAATGCAAAGTTGTTCTCTGGTAGAGACTCAACTCCAAATAAACATACCTAGGCTGAATTTGTTATCAAATATATAAGGCTACTTCTGGTTAAGAGATGTGGAGACTAGGTAACATTCTGAAAAATATTGAGGGAAAAAATATTAATTCTGTTATTCAAGGGAGAAATAAATTCTGTAAACATAAAAATAAATTATGTTTCTCTACTTTTCCCCCTGAGTGACACATTTGAAATGTCACCGGTAAAGATACACACCCAAGCCCACCACCCTCTGTATTCTATCTCTCAAAGCTTTCACCATTGCCAGCTCACACCTTGTTGTGTTTCTACACCCAGGCTGAAAGTAACACAAGTCATACTAACTAGGTGTATCTGAGTCTCCAACATGAGCAAATGCCAATAATGGGGAAAGAGAGTTTCGTACAAGCCCAACAGCATAACAGGTACACAAAACTGGACATTTTTAATTAGAGAATCTTGCACATTGTCAGTGTCAAGCATGTGAATTTCTTCATTTAGCTGCAATCTCGCAAAGAAAATATGTGAAATTTTTTGTACTTATTGATCCCCACAGGGTTTTCATCTGGTGTCTTCTTTGGACCTATGCATACTTATGCTTAATATTGATTTTAATATGTTTCTTTGCTGCTAAAAAAGTTTGTTTGTGTGTTTTCTCTGTAATAATAAATATGAGATTGGAGGTTTCATATTGATTGTGCTCCACTCCTGCCAAATTCCATCTGTAGAAAGTATATTTCTATCAGTGTTTGCTCCCTCTGCGCTGACCCTGAGCATTCCTAGTGGCTCATTGGCAAAGAATCTGCCTGCCAAGCAGGAGACGTGAGTTTGATCCCTGGCTCAGGAAGATCCCCTGGAGAAGGAAATATTCTTCCTTCAGTATTCTTGCCTGGGAAATCCCATAGACAGAGGAACCTGGTGGGCTATAGTCTATGGAGTCAGATGTGACTTGGTGACGGAACAACCACAGCGGCTCTGACCCTACTCTGTTAAATATCAAGAATTCATAGATGGTGTTTCCAGAAATCACTCCAGTCTGAGAAGAGCTGAAAATTATGTTGCATGGCATTTTTTAGAGATTTGAGGATTAAAATATGATTTTGATGACTTCCTGGTTAATCCTGACAATACATGAAAATCAATTTTAGTGGCACTAGTATAACTTTTCTTACATTATACAGTTTGCTATATCCTACAAACAACTTAGGCAAATAAAAATGAGCTAACATTGTGGAGATGTATAAGGCTTATGGAGATGGTGGGCATTATTTGAATCTATATATATTTGAATATATATTAGGGAAATATATATTCCCTAAAAATTGATGTTCCTAGTTACAGTCATACCTTTAAAACATTGATAAAGCCAGTTACCAGATGCATTCATATCTGTTGACCAAGCACTGGAATATTGACTCTGTCAACTCAAGATAAAGAAGCAGAAATAAGAGTTATCTGTCTCCAATTATTGTAACTATTGCATCTTTATTTCCTTTCCTTGACTGGTCTAAAACTTTTAGTAACCATATTGGTGATAAGTGGCCTTTGATAAGTAACAACCCATATGAATGCTCCATGAATCACAGAAACAAGTAAATGCAGACAATAGATGGATATTGAGATATGAAGCAAGCTATCAAGGAAGATTCAAAGTCCTAGCCAGAAGTAAGTTAACACAGGGAAAAAGCAATAACCTAGGAAAACTGAGAGGTAGCTTCCAGAAAAGCATCCACTTCTGCTTCATTGACTACACCAAAGCCTTCAACTGTGTGGATCACAACAAACTGTGGAAAATTCTTAAAGCGATGGGAATACCAGACCACCTGACCTGCCTCCTGAGAAACCTGAATGCAGGTCAAAAAACAACAGTTAGAATGGGACAAGGAACAACGGACTGGTTCAAAATTGAGAAAGGAGTACATCCAGGCTGTATGTTGTCACCTGG
>SJYV01033652.1:0-17713 GCA_006410875.1 Neotragus pygmaeus
GACAATATACAACCTTGACGTCCTCCTTTTCCTATTTGGAACCAGTCTGTTGTTCCATGTCCAGTTCTAGCTGTAAGGCAAAAATGCAACCCACATTCTTTAGCAGCAAAACAACCGGTAAAAGTGAGGCCTGCAGCAGCATAAAGGACAGAAAATGTACACAATGAATTTTGAATCTAGCTGCCAAGTTCTCCAGGCAGAAGCTTCGAAGCATTCATTGAGTGTTTCTAGCTGCATATAAGGTTCTGCAAAGGACGGATGGGCTGCAAAATGATTTATCCAGTTAATAAGCACTATTTTGAGAAAATAGAGAAGAACCAGAACTCATGATATTGGAAAAGAAAATCTTTTATATCTCCAGTCTCTTGAGCTGGAAGACAAGCTTCTTAGAGCAAGAAATGGCCTCTGAGAGACTTTTGTAAAATTTAACATGATGCCTTGTAGCCCTTCTCAGCTGGACAAGAGAGGCTCTGAGACTCCTAGAGGCACTGTCTCATAGCAGTCTGAAGCTCATCCCAGAGTTAAGGGAGGTCTGTCTGACTTGGGAAAAAAAAAAAACACAAAATACTGTGGCTGTGGATTTTAGGGGCATGGACTCTCTGGGATTCTAAGGAAATCCTCAAAGTTTTTAAGTGAGTTTTACTGAGAAGCATGGGCTTCCTAGGTGGCACTGGTGGTAAAGNAAAAAAAAAAAAAAACACAAAATACTGTGGCTGTGGATTTTAGGGGCATGGACTCTCTGGGATTCTAAGGAAATCCTCAAAGTTTTTAAGTGAGTTTTACTGAGAAGCATGGGCTTCCTAGGTGGCACTGGTGGTAAAGAACCTGCCAGCCCAATGCAAGAAATATAAGAAAAGGTGGGTCGGGAAGATCCCCTGGAGGAGGGCATGGCAACCCAATCCAGTATTCTTGCCTGGAGAATCCCACAGACAGAGGAGCCTGGCGGGCTATGGGCCATAGCGTCACACAGAGTCGGACACAACTGAAGTAACTTAGCATGCACGCCTGTACTGACAAGCACAAAAATATGATCTAAAGGAGACAGAGATCATTCAAAGGAAAAGAGGCCTCCAGATGCTTGGGTTTTTAGAAGAATGAGGCCACAGAAATTATTTAGAAGCAAACATAAGCCATTCTTATGGAAAAAGGAAGAATGTTTCAGAGGATAGAGACGAGGGCAGTAGAGAGACACAAGTGAACCACTCCCGAGGAAGAGAACTGGGTCCTAATCAGGAACCTCCACTGGCCCCGGAGTGCGGGCACCTAACCACACGGGCCTGCAGAGAGCTGCTGTGGACTGCTGAGTGCTGCCGTAGTCTGTTTCTGTAGTTTTAAGGGGTTATCTTTTGCCTTTTCACCATTATGTGTTGGGTGTGTATAAGGAGATAATTTGTCCATGATAAGTAATAACTATGATAACTATTGATAGATAACTAAAATATGTTATCATATATACTGTGTATGTATCATATCTATATGTAATATAAATACAATATATGATCGTAAAAAGTTATCTAGTTATCAGATCCACATCTGGATCCACAGATCCAGATCCTCTTGATCCAACTAGATCAAGAGGATCCATATCTGATGTGCTGTTATCTGAGGGGGCCCTCTGTACACAGAAGTGATGCAGATCACAGATAAGCCTCTGGACTTCAGAGGCTGATGCTTTAATGCGATAAGCCTTCTTCAAATTCTATGATAAGAGTGAATGTATCTTTCTTATAGCAGAAATGTGAGTAATTTTTACCAAAGGCAGACTATATTTGATTGCACACACACACACACACACACAAAGGCCACAAATTCTTAGCAGTACCTCCTGATCAAGAAGTGGTGTTGATGGAAAAGTCATGTCCTGTTAATAAAAGTTCATCACCCTTGGTATTCTGGGGAAGTGAGGTAAAGCTCCATTGAGAGTAATCGGCTGCCTTCTCAGCTGTCACAACTCACAAGGAGGGCAGAGGGCTAGGAAACTCACAGCCTTGACAATAAATGGGGTCTGCATAGAAGAGCAGGTGCAACAGAACGAGAGAGCTCATAGAAGAAGAGGAACCAGCCTGTGTTGAGCAGAGGCCAACACATCGATTGGACCTGTCTGGCAAAGTGTTTTCAACAGTTCTTTAGAGAGGGGGCACCCAAAGCTGGCAATCTATGTCTTTGTATGTATACATGCTTATATTATTTGTATTAAAACAGAAAGTATCATTCTCAAAAAAAAAAAAAAAGGCAAAAAAAATGTAGTGTCAATTTCCCTACACTTTCAATCTGGGTTTGGCCACGAGACTTTTTCAGACAGGACAATAGAAAACGTGACGCAAGCAGATGCTTGAATAGCACTAGCAGACTGGGGCTTGCGCCCTGTTACTACCAAGAACACCAGAGCCTCATGCCAGGAACCTCAGACTAGCCTCCTAGAAGGTAATGACCACATGCAGAGAGAGGCCAGCGCCCCCAGGTGACCCACCCATACATCTGTCTGACTGACCTCAAAGTGAACCCATTGGAAGAACTGATCAGAATTTACCTTCTGCCAGGTACTATTGTCGAATCATATTGTAGATTATCTCATTTAATCTTCACAATGATGAGAAATGACAATGGTAATTTGGGAGTATTTTGTTATACTGACAGAGCTAACTGATACACCCCTCTTTAGGTTTCTCTATACCCCCAAATTTGTGTTCTTCTTAAAGAGCACCTAGGAGGATGATGTGACTCATGGATAAATCATAATTCTTTGAAAGTAAAAGCTGCTGCACTTAAACCAAAGTTCATTGCTACAATTTAAACACACAAACATAAGAAATGCATACCAATGTAGCTCAGTCGGTAAAGAATTTGCCTGCAGTGCAGGAGACCTGGGTTCGATCCCTGGGTTGGGAAGATCCCCTGGAGAAGGAAATGGCAACCCACTCCAGTATCCTTGCCTGGAAAATCTCATGGACAGAGGAACCTGGTGGATTGCAGTGCTTGGGGTTGCCAAGAGTTGGGCACAACTGAGCGACTAACACACACACACACACACACACACACACACCAAACCCTTGTCCCGATGATCATGGCCTAATTACACACCTGGATTTTGACAGTCTACATTTACAACTTCCTGTTCATACTGTATACACACATTAATATAAAGCATACACATAAAAGGAGCATGTGTTTCTTAACAAGTCTGAGGACAGCCTTCCTTTCCTTTTGAGGATTGTGGTCATAAGCATGGTAAGGAGAAAAAAAATGATGCTAAAAAAAGACTATCTCACACACAAGCAGCCTCCACAAGAAAGACTGCAGAAGCTGTTTGATAAAGCAGTATGCTAAATCGAGGTTGTTGAGCAGTGGGGGCAGGACAGCAGAGAGGCTAGGCAGCTTTAACTTTGGCTGAGTTTCAGTCTGATAAGAGGTTCTGAGGACTTGAAAAGCCAGCTTTCAAGTGGAGGTAGATTGCTTAAGTGTATCATCAGTCTATTGTCCAAATCAGTAAAGAACACCAGGTAGACAAAATGCAGCCTCCAAACATGGTGCCATGTTCCAATCCTTCCTCACCCAAGACTGAACATTTCTTGCTGACTAAAAGGAATAAAAATTAGTGTGACATGAACCAGGTTCCTAAGGAGCACTGGATTAAGACCTTACTAGTCTGTTTCAGAATATTTAAGGCAATCAGGATACTGCTTCCCAGTTGTAGAATCCACTTAGGATGCCATACCCACTCAGGGCAGTGGAAGAGTGTGGCAAAGTGTTCAGCCTGTGGAGAGAACTCTGCTGCCATTGGGAGTAGCCTGGGCTTCCCCTCTGGTTTCAGGGTTCCTGGCAGTGAGAGAGGGCAATTCCTAACAGATAAGTGCTTTGCAAATGTCTGCTGATGTCACGTTTCCTTATATTCACCTCCTCTCTGTCTTCTCTTCCACATGTATAAATACCGACTGCAGAAGGTGAGGAAGAGAATTAAATGAGATAATCCAAGCTGGGTAGGAGAGGGTGGGATGAATTGAGAGAGTAGCATTGGTGGCTCAGATGTTAAGGAGTCTGACTGTAATGTGGGAGATCCCGGTTCAATCCCTGGGTAGGGAAGATCCCCTGGAGAAGGAAATGGCAACCCATTCCAGTATTTTTGCCTGGAAAATCCAAAGGATGGCGGAGCCTGGCAGGCTACAGTCCATGGGGTCACAAAGAGTCAGACACAACTGAGTGACTTCACTATTGATATATACACACTATTATGTGTAAAATAAACAGCTAGTGGGAAGTTGCTGTGTAACACAGGGAGCTCAGCCCGTACTCTGTGATGACCCAGAGGGGTGGGATGAGGAGGTGGTGAGAGAGACGCTCTAGAGGGCGGGGATATGTATATACTAACGGCCAATTCACTTACTGTATGGCAGAAACCAACACACCATTGTAAAGTAATTATCTTCCAATTTTTAAAAAAAGGTCTTAGAAGAGTGTCCAGCAGAGAGTAAGCACTCTGTATATATGCTCTATTATCATTTATTCAGAGATTTTAATTCACTCAAAAACTAATGCAGATTCAGTAACTATCAGTATAAATAGTGCATTGCCTGGTATACCACTAACAGTTTATTACTAACATCTTGTTACTCATATCATAATCATAAGTGAACTCTAATACCCATGGGTCAGCAGATTATTTAAGGGTTTCTTTGTAAAAGTCTCTCTCCTTTTCTCTGATTAAGAAAGCAACCTTTGCTCTTTGAAAAGATGAGGAAGAAACAATCCAATGATACAGAATTGTTTTACATAGAAAGTAAAAACGTCTCATCATTTAACACCACTATATATAATAGGACTTCCCTGGCAGCTCAGCCATAAAGAATCCACCTGCCATGCAGGAGACACAGGTTCAATCCCTGGTCCAGGAAGATCCCCTGGAGAAGGAAATGGCAACCCACTCCAGTATTCTTGCCTAGAGAACCTCATAGACAGAGAAACCTGGAGGGCTAAGGTCCATGGGGTCGCAAAAAGTAGGATACGACTTAGCAAATGAACAACAACAGTAACAACATGTAATAACTATAAAATAACCAATGATTAAAAGCTAATACATAGTCTTCCTGACTCTTTTCTATTCAAGAAGGCTGTGAATACTTAACAGTATCCAGAACTGACCCTGATTACAAACTATGGAACATTTTTCTGGTAAACTGCAAGAATTCTCTACGGGTTTATTCCTGCCCTCAAAGGAGAGAGACTTTTACAAAGAAACCGTTAAATAATCTGCTGACCCATGGGTATTAGAGTTCACTTATGATTATGATATGAGAACAAGATGTTAGTAATAAACTGTTAGTGATATACAGGGGACCACTGTACTTTCCACCACCAACATTTTTGTGCAGGTGATATCAGGTAAAAAAGGAACACCAAGGAGCAACCTAGAAAAGGAAAGGAAATTCTTTTAAAAAAAGAGAGGGGACTTCTTGGCGTTTCAGTGGCTAACACTTTACCTTCCGACACAGGGGCAGCAGGTTCGATCCCTGGTGGGGAGGATAAGATCTCACATGCCTCGAGGCCAAAAAAAACAAACAAACAAACAAAAAAAAACCCAAACACCATAAAACAGAAGCAGTATTTTAACAAATTCAATAAAGACTTAATTTAAAAAAAAAAAAGGAGAGAATCCCTGTGTTTTACTTCCATGTTCAAGAATCCCAAAGCGGGATACTGAGGACTGGTATCTTCAGAATTCAGTGTTTATGAAGTCAGTTGCCAGGCTTTCTTTCGGGAACAGATGAACAATTTTAATTCAATAAACATCCTCCAAACACCTCCCTCATAAATGTCTATAAAGATAAGCCCTATTCCCCACCCCACCCCACCAGGTTTTGTTGTTGGTCAGGGAGGGGTTTGTTTTACTTTCCAAGAGCATTCACGGAAGAGTCTAGCTCATCAGCTAACTGCCTTGTCCTGAAAACAAATGAAGTGTGGGAGAATGAATGCTCCCCTAGGTGTCAGAGGCCTTCCTGTTTCTAACTCTAGCTGTATAAAGTGGATGGAGATATTTCAGACCTCTGTCAGTTTCTCCATTGGTACAATGGTAATGACATTACTTATAAAGGTTTCTTTTTCTGATAAGTAAATGAGGTTTAAAATGTATATAAAAGCACTCTGTAAATTTTAAGTGTTTTACAATCATGATATTGCATGCTCAGTTGCTTCAGTCATGTCCAGTTCTTTGTGACCCTATGGATTGTAGTCCGCCACGCTCCTCTATCCACGGGATTCTCCAGGCAAGAATACTGGAGGGGGTTGCCATGCCTTCCTCCAGGGGAATCTTCCCTACCCAGGAATCAAACTCTTGTCTCTTCCGTCTCCAGCACTGCCAGACGGGTTCTTTACCACTAGCGTCACTTGGGAAACCCACAACAGGATATTAGGAGTTACGGCTTTGCACACTTTCCGTCCATAATCAGTTTATTTCACAAGGTAGTTTATTCAAAATACTTCAAGTACTATTCCTTAAGAAACCCATACAGACCAAGTGATTTTAAATGATCCTATAAAACCAAACAACTATTCTGATATCAGTTTCTATATTATTCCTATAACTGAGATGACAGAATATTAATGCCCTAGATTCAACATTAAAAAAACTAAGATCATGGCATCTGGTCCCATTACTTCACGGTAAATAGAAGGGGAAAAAATGGAAACAGTGACAGACTTTATTTTGGGAGGCTCCAAAATCACTACAGATGATGACTGCAGCATGAAATTAAGATGCTTGCTCCTTGGAAGGAATAACACCTTTTAAACTTTTGAGGAAGATGTATTTTTAACCCAGACTTTAGTCAAACCATCAAACGTGAAGGTAGAAAAAAGACATTTTCAGATTGACACCTAGTCTCAAAAAAAACTTTATCTCCTCTGTTCTCCTTCTCAGGAAGAAGCTGAGGAAGACGTTCCAACAAAAGAAAGAAATGAAGCAGAAAAATAACACAGAATAAAGACTCCTAACGAGTTCGAACAGAGGAGAGAGGCAAAGGCTTCCCAGGATGATGGCAAAGAAACAAAGATGACAGCTAGGAACCTGGCTGAAAGGATCCTCTGTTTAGATGAGGTGAGTAGGCGGCCAGAGAGATTTCTTCAGGAAGGTGAAACTGATAGAATTTCCGAGGAGTCAAAATATTTTGAGAGGAGATTTAGACCATGTGGGGTTGAGTAGGTTGTAAGTGTAAATAAAACTAAGAACAACAACAGAAAACCACAATTAACTTCTAGAAAAGCAAAAAGAAATATGTAGTTACAGGAAAGTAATCATGGCTCAGCTGTGATTGGCATTTTCATAATCATAAAAATATAATCATAGAATACTGACTTAACAAAGTATAATGGAATTGTGTTGGGAGAATGGGACATGAAGAGTGTGTGTCTATGGAAAAGAGGTATGAAAGTGAGTTAAAACACCATCTTCCACACAGAGAAGTCAATAGGCCACGCCTAAAACAAAATAGAAAGCAATCAAGAGATAGTAATAGAAGTGTGTTATTTAGAGACATGAATATACATACTAAAAGAAACAGCAAAAATAGTCAAAAGTAGCTGCCTTTGGGAAGGGAAAGTGAAATAGACTTTTTTGTCATTAGACTTTTCTTTTTATTAAATGTTTTATGGAACTATGTCACTCTAATTATCTATGTGTAAGTTTGATGAAATTAAAAATGAGAGAGAAAGAGACAGAAAGAAGGAAATGGGGCAGGAAGGAAAGGAGAAGCAGGAAGGAAAAAAGAAGGCTTTCTAGAAATCCACACCCCAATCCAAAGGGCGGAGAAGGCAATGGCACCCCACTCCAGTACGCTTGCCTGGCAAATCCCATGGACAGAGGAGCCTGGTAGGCTGCAGTCCATAGGGTCTCGAAGAGTCGGACATGACTAAGCGACTTCACTTTCACTTTTCACTTTCATGCATTGGAGAAGGAAATGGCAACCCACTCCAGTGTTCTTGCCTGGAGAATCCCAGGGACGGGGGATCCTGGGGGGCTGCTGTCTATGGGGTCACATAGAGTCGGACACGACTGAAGTGACTTAGCAGTAGCAGTAGCAATCCAAAGGGCAACGATATGAATTTATGAGTTTGGCTTGGGGTTAACCAGAGCTCTCTAGGAACCCTCCATTTTGTCTGCTCATTTCCTTCTCATGTCAATATTTCTTTACAGGTTCTGCTATAGCATTGATGCTTAGACACAGTTATAAGTACAATCTGAAACTCTCCTCAAGTTAATATTTTGATGGAACTAAATCCAAAATTACTGACAGAGTTAAAAAATAAATCTGAAAATGAAAGTGATCCTAAAATAAGACTCAAATAATAAATGGTTAATATTTTTAGAAATTGGAAGAACTGGTGAAGCAGAGGAAGCCCCACAGATATGAACACCTATTATAAGACCGTGATTCAAGGTGTGATCCCTGGAGAAGGAAATGGCAACCCACTCCAGTATTCTTGCTCAAAGAATCCCATGGACAGAGGAGCCTGGTGGGCTACTGTTTATGGAGTCACCGAGTCAGACACGACTGAGTGAATAAGCACACATGTTTGCGATACTTTTGCAAACATGAAAAGTAGATAAATGGACATGAATAAAACAAGGAGAAATAAACAAATTATATATAAAATGTTAGTTTATGAAGCAGCCACTGAAAAATAATAGGAGAGGAAAGAATTTAAGCAACTAGAATGATGTAACTGATGAGCAAGAATTTATTTAAAAAAATAATTTATTTCTCTCTAATCCTTATCACAGACCCCATAGTATACCTCAGAAACATGAGAGAGTTAAAAATGCAAATGTCAATAACAGTAACATTGATAGAAAATAAAATGGAGTATTTATCAGTACTCTGGGATAATGATAACTTTAAACTGNCTCACATCCATACATGACCACTGGAAAAACCATAGCCTTGACTAGACGGACCTCAGTCGGCAAAGTAATTTCTCTGCTTCTGAATATACTTTCTCTTTAGTTTATAATGTCTAAATGGTCATTAGCATTTTCCATTAATTCTTTTATTAACCATTTTAGCATTACATTCCTTTGGAAATCATAATGGCCTCCACAATATCTAGATGTTTTCGTGTAACATAGAATAAGTTTTTACAACATCACACAAGTTTACTCTGATGAATCAGACTAACATGGGTAACTTAGCTGCTCAGTTGAGATGACTATAAGCTTTCAGAAATAATACTGAAAGAAGATTTAATTTCATAACCCAAATATTCTCTAAACAAGTCCACATTTACTCAAGAAATATACAATGTGTACAGAGATAAGTAAGACCATTTTCTCTCCAGGTGCTCATAGTCTTTGGAGAGATGTAGGAATAGAGCAGATGCTTCTATAAAACATAGTAAGATGTAAAATGCAAAACCCTATCAGAATATAGGGGAGGAGTTTCTGCTGTGTTTGTAACTACAATTTGAAGTACAAAAGAAAAATTTCTTTAGACTATGAGTCACATGTGGGAAGTATATCACCTGAAGACATCGCAGGCATCTTGATAAGACAGATGCTATTCTAAGTAAAAATATTAGCAATGTTTTATCAAACTTATTACAAGCTCAATTGCTCGTCTCCAGTAGGTTTTTGAATATGCAGCCATTGCATTAAACCTTGAGCATCTTGTCTGAGTACCCAACAGCAGATTGCACACTTAACTTCAGGTAATTCCAGTTGAGTTTAAAGGTATAATTAATATGTAGGGAAATAAAAAAGTAATAATATCTTGACTCCTACCCTCCAAGATATGTATAGTAGGAGGGGGAAAACTTGAACTGGATGGAGATTTTAGCATGAAGGGAATTGCACTGACAGAAACGTAGCTGAAAACTGGAAAGCAAGAGACTAATGTTTTAGCCTATACAACCCTGCTTTCTGAAAAAGCAGTGTATAAAATGTTAACTAAATTGTGTAAAATGATGACTAGTGAAATGAGTTTAAAAAAAACCCAAAACTATACTTTAGTGAAGACAATTTATTACTAAAACCATTTATTGAAGAGATTATTCTTCCCCCATTATATATTTGTGTGTTCTTTGTTGTAAGTTAATTGAGCATATATTAACTGGTTTAATAGGAGACTCTATTCTGTTTTAATTGAAATTTTTTAAAAATAAAAAAAATAAAATTCCAATTACTAAAGATGATTTTTATACACACACTGTGAATGATGTTTTAGAGTAACAATACTGTCATGTGAGATATTTTTAAAATCTATGTTCGATGAAGGATGCAGGATTCTTGGGGTTAGTGCACGGGGATGATTTGGAGGGATGATGTGGGGTAGGAGATGGGAGGGGGAGATGTGTATAAGAGACAGATATATAATAGATCATTTTTATTGATTAAGTTTTAAGCCCTCTCTTTCTTTTGCCATTTCTACTTTGTTCATAAGCCTATTTAATGAGTATCTCATTTTATATGCTGCATTTTTACATTCTGGAAATTCATTTCAATTTAAGAGTATTTTTTTCCTTGGGGAATACTTATGTTATTTTCCATGATTTCTTTTTATTGGAGTATAATTGTTTTACAATGTTGTGTTTATTTTTGCCTATATAGGAAGTGAATCAGTTTCATGTATACATATATCCCTTTCCTCTTAGACCTCTTTCCTATACCCACAATCCCATCCATCTAGGTCATCACAGAGCACTGAACTGATCTCCCTGTACTACAGAGCACATTCCTACTAGATATGTATTTTACACATGGTAGTGTATTTATCTTTTTTGGAAAAGGAAATGGCAACCCACTCCAATGTTCTTGCTTGTAGAATCCCAGGGATGGGGGAGCCTGGTGGGGTTGCCATCTATGCTGTCACATAGAGTCAGACACAACTGAAGCAACTTGGCAGTGTATTTATGTCAAATAACTTCCCAATTCCTCCCCCTTACCTTCTCCCACTGTGTCCACAAGTCCATTCTCTACTTCTGTGTTTCTATATCTGCCCTGGAACTAGATCCATCTGTACCATTTTCCTAGATTCCTCATACTTGTCTTAATAAAAAATATTTGTTTTTTTCTTTTAAACTTACTTCTCTCTGTATGACAGACCCTAGGTCCATCATCCACATCACTACAAATGACCCAATTAATTCCTTTTAATGGCTGAGTAATAGTCCATTATACATGTATGTAAATATATGTGTATATATATATATATATATGTGTATATATATATATAGCATACCTTCTTTGTCTATTCATCTGTTGACAGACAGTTAGGTTGTTTTCTTTTCTTGGCTATTGTAAGTATGCTGCAATGAACAATGGGGTACCTGTGTCTTTTTGAAGTATGGTTTCCTGATAAACACTATGGTTATCCCAGTAATGGAATTGTTGGGTCATATAATAGTTCTTAATGGACATGAGTTGTAGTAAGCGCCAGGAGTCGGTAATGGACAGGGATCCCGGGTGTGCTTCAGTCCATGGGGTTGCAAAGAGTTGGACATGACTGAGCAACTGAAATGAACTGAACTGATAGTAGTTCTATATTTATTTTTTTAAGGAACGTCCATACTGGTCTCACTGTGACTGTATTAATTTACATTTCCACCAACAGTGCAAGAGGGATTCCTCTTCTCCGGACCCCCTCCTGTATTTACTGTTTCCATATTTCTTGATGAAGGCTATTTTGACCAGTGTGAGGTGATATTTCATTGTAGTTTGATTTGCATTTCTTTACTGATTAGTGATGTTGAGCATCTTTTCATATGCGTCTTGACCATTTGTATGTCTTCTTTGGAGAAATGTCTATCTTGTTCTTCCACTCATTTTTTATTTGGATTTTTTTTTTTAATATAATAAGTTGCATGAGCTATTTGTATATTTTGGAGATTAATCTTTGTCCACTGCTTCCACACACAAAAGTAAATTCAAAGTGGATTAAAGACCTAAATGTAAGACCAGACACTATAAAACTCTTAGAGGAAACCATGGGGGGGGGAGTGCAGATCACTCTTTCATAAATCACAATAAGATTGTCTTTGACCCATCTCCTAGAGTAATGAAAATAAAAACAAAAATAAACAATTCGGACCTAATTAAACTTAAAAACCTTTGCCTAATAGAAGAAGCGACAAACAAGACAAAAAGACAACCTTCAAGACGGGAAAAAATAATTGTTATTTCTTTATTCATTATCTTCATATTTTCTCTATTCCCTTGAACATATATGTTTCAGCTGCTTTAAAACTGCTTTCTGATAATTACAAATTCTGGATTATTTCACATTTGTTCTTCTGTGACCCTTTTTCTTCAAAATTAGTCTTATTTTCCTGATTCTTCAACATTGAAAATAATATAATATATTGCACAAATTATGAATTATTCCATATTCTCTTAAAAATAATATTTTTTAGGGGCAACCATTCTGGCTGAGTTCATACTATAGATTCAATTACTTCAGTCACCAGTGGTAACCCAAATTTATTTCTTTAAAGCTTAACTTGCCCTTATAAAATCAGGATCACACATATGAAATTAAGAGTACAGCTACTGAATGAGCAGAGATTACACACAGAAATTAAGGCTTAATTCTTTAACTTTCCTTACTTTTCAGAAATTGTGGTTCCAGTAATCTCCATTCTGTTTATTCAGGACAAGATTTCAAAGTTTTCAACTACTCTGTATTATATAAACTCTAACTAAAAAAAAAAAAAATCAACTGCAAACATATTTGGGAATGGCTACAGTTTTTTAGTTAATGCAGCATGCATTGCTTCCTCTGTGTCTTTGTTGTTACCAATATATAGAATCCATAACAACCATATCCCATTTCTCAACTTCTAGGTATACAGACATACAGTCTTTTATTCCATTAACTACTATACATATTTCAGATCACAGCACTATATCCTCTGTCCCTGGAAATATTTGTGCACATGGGTAACTGGTCAAATTTTTTGAATTGAAGTGATCAATACTATTTTCTATATTGAGTGCCCCATAATCTTTGAATAAATAAGTGAGAGAAAAACCAGGGAATTACTTAAAGAAAGCATGAATGTACAACTACTTGAATGAGTGAACAATCTTTAATTAACAACAATGTTGTTTCTTCAATGTGAAATGATTTTTCTCATATCCACTTCAGCTGCATCTTAGGTCTTACATTAGTAAAGCTTAGTAGCTGTATTTGAATGATATAAACACATAAATGAATGAGTAAATAAAGTAATGTAGAATTGTCTTTACTTTTGCTTTTGGAGTAGAAAAGTGTCCTCGTTAATAGTGAAAATGAAGGCAACAAACAAACAAAAAAAATCATTAAAAATAAATTGTTGTTGTTAAGTCACTAAGTCATGCCAAGATCTTTGAGACTTGTAGTTTATGTACTGCTGAAGCCTAGTTTGAAGGATCTTGAGCATAATTTTGCTGGCATGTGAAATGAGTGCTGCTGCTGCTGCTGTTGCTGCATTGTTTCAGTTGTGTCTGACTCTGTTCAACACCGTAGATAGCAGCCCACCAGGCTCCACCGTCCCTGGGATTACCCAGGCAGGAACACTGGAGTGGGTTGCCGTTTCCTTCTCCAATGCATGAAAGTGAAAAGTGAAAGTGAAGTTGCTTAGTTGTGTCCAACTCTTTGTGACCTCATAGACTGCAGCTTACCAAGCTCCTCCATACATGGGATTTTCCCGGCAAGACTACTGGAGTGGGGTGTCATTGTCTTCTCCAGGAATGAGTGCAGTCACATGGCAATCTGAAAATTCTTTGTCATTACTTTTTTTTTTTTTGAGATTGGAATAAAAACTGACCGTTTTCGGTTCTTAGCCTTTATTGAAGTTTCCAAATTTGCTGGACTATTGAATGCATCACTTTAACAGCATCATCTTTTAGGATTTGAAATAGCTCATCTGTAATTCTATCACCTCCACTAACTTTGTTCATTGTAATGCTTCCTAAATGCCACTTGACTTCACATTCCAGGATGTNATTTGCTGGACTATTGAATGCATCACTTTAACAGCATCATCTTTTAGGATTTGAAATAGCTCATCTGTAATTCTATCACCTCCACTAACTTTGTTCATTGTAATGCTTCCTAAATGCCACTTGACTTCACATTCCAGGATGTCTGGCTCTTGGTAAGTAATCACACCATCATGGTTATGTGGGTCATTAAGAGCCTTTTTTCGTACAGTTCTTATATGTATTCTTGCCCCTTTTCTTCATTTCTTCTGCTTCTGTTAAGTCCTTGCTATTTTTCTTATTTATTGTGCCTATCTTTTCATTAAATATTCCCTTATTATCTCCAGCTTTCTTAAAGATATCTATGCTCTTTGATATTTTATTATTTCCCTTTATTTCTTTGCAAGTGGAAAATAAATGTAAAAAAGAATTCAATTTTTGAACAATCAAATTTAAATTTTGGAGAAATTATAAATTTTAATAATTTATTTTTTTATTTTAATATTATTATTTCTAAGTTACTTCTAGAATATTTGCCTATCTCTACAAGCCCTTACTAATTTTTCCTACCTCCTAGTTGCCATAGTTGATCTATTCATTTGCAATTGTGCATGCTTAGTTACTTAGTTGTGTCTGACTTTGCTACCTCCATGGACTGTAGACCACCAGGCTCCTCGGTTCATGGATTTTTCCAGGCAGGAATACTGGAATGGGTTGCCATTTCCTTCTCCAGGGGATCTTCCGGATCTAGGAATTGAACACACGTCTCATGCATTGTCAGGCAGATTCTTTACCAGTGAAACACCTGAGAAGCCCTCATTTATACCTATATACAATTATTTAAGCATTGTAACCACAGATGCTTACAATGCTAGCACTGTTTCCTTCATACTTTCATATCATGAATTAAATTTCATACTGTAATGACCATAACTCCTTTCATTTAAAATACAAAGCAGATCATCCTTGAAAATATGCTAAATATGTTAGCAATTCAACCAAATGCTAGAACTATATTTGTCTAACTAAACGTTGCATGTACTTAGAAAGTTTTGACCACAGAAACAGAAAACTTCAAATTTCAAGCAGTTCTGTCTTTATAATAATGACCTAAAAGGGTGTTAAAATATAATGAGCCATCTAGTTTTGTTGGCATTTTAGTGATTTAGTATTCAATTGCTTAAGAAAACAATGGAGGCAAAAAATAATTTTAGTTAATGCTCTGATGCATTTTATTTTTAATTCTCATAGCTCAGGGATAAGACCATCTGCGTTATATTTGCTGGGTGAAAGATTGTTAAAAAGCAAGAATTTCCTTAAGCCTGATTATACAGGTGCTATGATTCATGCAGTGAGAATGTAGCTAAGAAAGCATTAGTATAACTGCATAATCTAAGACTCAGACAAGCAAAGATTTTCTACTGTAAGAATTGAGTTTTGTGTTCATGACTGATGAGATTGTTGTATCAGGTGAAAGAAACAACCTCCCTGGGCACACATATGCTAGTTGCTGATAAGATGGTTTCCCTGGTTGCATTATTTTTATGCTGTTTTTAATAGGCCTTTTTTTCTCTTTTTTTCTGACTACTTAGTTTTCATGACTGTCTGTTTGTATCTTGATATGAGGGCATTTATAGGAAAGTAAGACCAAATAATTTGCTAGGGGAAATCATTGTGTTATTTAGAGCTATATGCTCATTTTACTTCTATTCATTATGAATTTCTACCAATAGATAAAAGTCATAAGACCCATGTAAATTTTTCTAATGTCACTTTTAATGAATAAAACATATTGTAAAAATACTTTAAATCTATTATATTTTCTCTTTCAGGTAAGTTCAGTTCAGTCACTCAGTCATGTCCGAATCTTTGCGACCCCATGAATCGCAGCACACCAGGCCTCCCTGTCCATCACNAAAAAAAAAAAAAAAATGGAGTCACTTTCTTGTTCTCTCTTTGCCAGTGTGTGTGCTTACAAACACACATGCGTGTGAAGGACTGGTCAGTTTTGGACTAGGTAGAACAAAAGATCTCCCTTTATTTAAAAAGAGGTCCCTTGTCTTAGAATCAGAGCCAGGCTTACAGATTCTATTTTTTATAGAGACTGTGTTCCATAGGAATGGGAAACTTCCTCTGACCCAAGACTAAGCTGGGTTGCTGGCTCCATGATACTTCCTCTTTCCTGACATTCATCATTTTCTATTGTTAATTGTTTCACTGCTTATCTTCTTTGTTGGCCAATAAGCTCAACTGGGTCAAGGACTGTACATACTGTGTTTGCCACATGCCCTCGAGGGTCCAGCTCATAGAAGAGCCTCAGTAAATATCTGTTGAATAACTACGCTTGCCAGACTGGTTATTTCTCTCAACCATTTCTGATGAAGCTAGGTCTCTTGTACATAAAGAGGAAGTGACACTCCTCATCTTCAAGATGAAGAAGACAAGGGACTTTCCTGGTGGTCCAGTGGTTATGACTTGACCCTTCCAATTCAGGGAAGTGGGTTCAATCCCTGGTGGGGGAACTAATATCCCACATGCCACACTTCAAGTTGCAGCCAAAATAAAAGAGGACAGGCTGGTAGAAGGATAATAACAAATGTAAGAATGGGGGGATAGATGGGTATACTTTCTGAACTCTCTGGAAGATGGAGAACTCAACTGGATGCTTCTAAATGGCTTTTCAGGAGTTTGCTGAGGAAGGAAAAGGGGAAGGGAGCAGGCAGAGACAACCCAGACCACTGAAGGTATAGTTTGCTGAGGAAGGAAAAGGGGAAGGGAGCAGGCAGAGACAACCCAGACCACTGAAGGTATAGGAACTAGAGCAATTTGGTGCCGCAAGGGTGAACAAAATATATCAAAATTTGCTAGGAGTTTATCAGACTACTCTTTAGGTGACTAATATTTCCTGCAATAACCTGACTCAAAATCAGTGCTTTTCCCTAAGAAAAATGTGCTGTGCTGTGCTTAGTCACTCAATTGTGTCCAACTCCTTGTGACCTCATGGACTACAGAGTGACAGGCTCCTCAGTCCATGGGGATACTCCAGGCAAGAATACTGGAGTGAGTTGCCATTCCCTCCTCCAGAGGATCTCCTCAACCCAGGGGTCAAACCCAGGTCTCCCACATTGCAGGTGGATTCTTTACTGTCTGAGCCACCAGGGAAATAATTATTCCCTATTTCAATGAATCAGGTAATATATTTTCCTATCATAGTAATCTGTCTCATTCTATTAGATGGTCATTTAAAGCTTTGAGACAGCACCTCAAAGTTTCATCTGGCATAAGATTTTCCGGAACCTCCTTATTCTCCTAGAAATTACTGATTCCTATAAATTGACTGATTCTCTCCCGACCCCCAAACTTTTTATCTACAACTATTCCAGGAATTTGGCATCTCTCCCCCAGTTATCAAGACAGTAAAAGGCCAAGCCAGAAACTCCTCTCTCAAGCAACCCCAGCTGGAAGCCAATTTGGGCCAGGCTCTCAGGTGACCAAGCCAGGAATATGCTATGAAGGACAAAGAGCGAATACCACTACATCCATCCTGCTGGGATCAAGGCGCAGGTGCTCCTCTGCTCCACCGTTCCTGTCACTTTTCGCCAATCTGAAAAATCCCAACAGACTCGGTCACCATCAAGGGCATAAGAGTTCCAGGCAGTGGTACTTGAACTACAGCACAGATCAAAACCATCTGTGGAAAATGGGTTGAAAATGTTAATTAATGGTTTCCACTATTAAAGATCCTACTCTAGTAGATCTTGAATGCAAACC
>SJYV01033653.1:0-10547 GCA_006410875.1 Neotragus pygmaeus
GTCCGACTCTTTGCCACCCCATGGACTGTAGCCCACCAGGCTCCTCTGTCCATGGGATTCTCCAGGCAATCCTGGAGCGGGTTGCCATTCCCTTCTCCGGGGGATCTTCCCAACCCAGGGATGGAACCTGGGTCTCCTGCATTGCAGGTGGATTCTTTATCATCTAAGCCACCAAGGAAGCCCTCTCCTCCAAGCAAAATGTTATTAACTGTAGGGGATAGATCTGAGTCCTTCAAAGGCGCCATGTGCTATTCAGTCGCCTGGCTCAAGTGGTATCTTCTACCTAGAATGTCATAATGTCTTAGAACCTTCTCCCAGATCATTCTCCCTAAATCAGGTTTCAGGTGGGACATCTGCTCTTCCACAGAACCCTGTCTGCACCTCCAGCTGGGTCCGTCGGCCCTCTGTGCTTCCTCCATCAGAGTTCTGGCTAGTCTGTGTTGTCGCTGTCAGGGGTGGGACTGTCTCCCCGCCTGGACTGTGAGATCTGTGCGGGCAGTGTCACCGCTAGGTCCACATAGTCACCACTGGGTCTCTGGCACAGACCCAAGAGAGGAAATGAATGAATGAATACCCAGAAAATCTCACAGAGTCAGACACTGAGACACTCAGATAGATGTGGATCCTCTAGAGTAATCTGAAGCTCTCGGCTCTAGATTTATTGCCCTCTTCCTTTGTTGTTTCACAGGATGCTGTCTTCCTGGGACAGGGCCAGAGCCCTATTCATACACATGGGAGGGGTAGGTGGTGTGCCCGTCGTACTCATCGGTGGTGAGGCAGTGCAGCATGAAGTGGCCCAGGTCGTGTTTGGAGATGACCCTCGAGGGCCCTCGTCCATCCAGGGTCACTGTGTAGGCCCCAGTCAACGGCTGGTCTCCTGCGAGGTAAAGACAGAGGGGCCAGGTAAAGCGGATGACCTTTCCTCTCCCCCAACTTGTGATTGCGCCAATGACATCCCAGGGTGTCTACAGAGTGCCTAGACCAGATGGTAGAAGATGGTATAAGAGCTGGGCTTCTCTGGTTGTCCACTGGTGCAGAATCTGCTTGTCAATGCAGGGAACTTGGATTCAATCCCTGGTCCGGGAAGATCCCACACTTCTCAGAGCAACTAAGCCCATAAGCCTAGAGCCCATGCTCCACAAGAGAAGCCCCTGCAGTGATAAGCGCAAGCACCGAAGAGTATCTCCCCTCTGCTGCAACTAGAGAAAGCCAGGTCACAGAAAGGAAGATCCAGAGCAGCCAAACAAATAAATGAAGGGGAAAAAAAAGAGGAAAGAAACATACACTGTCACAACATTCCTGCCAAAAATATTTAATATGAGCCTGTAAGACAGAAATTTCTGTAATGACAGAAACCCAGAATGTGGAATGTTTCAAAAGATATCTGAGATAACAAAATCCTACTATTTAGCACAGGGAACTACATTCAATGTCCTGGGATAAACCATAATAGAAAATAATATTAAAAAGAATGGGTTCAAGAGGGAGGGGACATATGTACACCTATGGCTAATTCATGTTGATGTATGGCAGAAATCAAACCAATATTGTAAAGCAATTATCCTTCAATTAAAAATAAAGTTACAAGTGAAAGAATGGATATATACGTAAAAAGAAAAGACACCTTGCCNTTCAAGAGGGAGGGGACATATGTACACCTATGGCTAATTCATGTTGATGTATGGCAGAAATCAAACCAATATTGTAAAGCAATTATCCTTCAATTAAAAATAAAGTTACAAGTGAAAGAATGGATATATACGTAAAAAGAAAAGACACCTTGCCTGTTATGTTTCATGTTAAAAAATAACTAAAAAAAAAAAAAAAGATATGGAGGATTGTTCCAGACTGGAGGTGACATGGCAACTAAACGCAACACATGATCCTGGATTGGATCCTGATTTTGAGGGGAGGGGAAGGTTGGAAGACATTTTTCGGCAGTTGGGTATGTCTGAGTACGGAGTGGATACTAAATGATGTGATAGAGTGAATGTCAATTCCCTTAGTCCAATAACCGTACTGGGGTTTGTTTCCAAATACTTCTTCCTGGAAGATGCCTATGAAGAGGTTCTAGGAGTAGAGTGTACCAATGTAGACACACACATTTTAAAAAATGTATGTATATACACTACATATATATTCACATAATCACACATGTACATTGTGTGCTAAGTCATTTAAGTTGTGTCCAATTCTTTGCAGCCCCATGGATTGTAGCCCACCAGACTCCTCTGTCCATGGAATTCTCCAGGCAAGAATGCTGGAGTGGGTTGCCATACCCTCTTTCAGGGGAATCTTCCTAACCCAAGGATCAAACTCATGTCTCTTTACATCTGCCTGCGTTGGCAGGTGGATTCTTTATGACTGGCACCACCTGGGAAGCCCCTACACATGTATTCACATAAACACACATACACATTAGCTGCATGCATAAATGATAGACAGATAGATGGGGAAAAGAAACAAGCCCAAATGTTAACAAGTGAACCCAGATGAAGGGTTTATGGGTAATTCTTAAACCTTGAATTTCTTTAACTCTTCTGGAGGTTTCAAAGTTTTCATATTCACACACAAAAAAAACTACCCCACCCCCCCCAACAACTTCGTGTTAAGTAATTTTTAGGCTTAATCTCTCCGAATATTCGCTTTAAACCTGGGAGGTCAAGAAATAATATGAGCCCGTTTTGAGATGAGGAAACTGAGGCTTCAGAGGCCTGAAGTCCGCACAGCACTGGGGCTGGAGCTCTCCTTGGCTTCTCCACCATGCAGCCTCACCACTGATTCAGGGTCCCTGAACTGAACCTCAACATTGAAGCTTACCTGAACCTCTGCAGGGTGGTATACAAGCNCAGAGATCACAGGCCTGAAGTCCGCACAGCACTGGGGCTGGAGCTCTCCTTGGCTTCTCCACCATGCAGCCTCACCACTGATTCAGGGTCCCTGAACTGAACCTCAACATTGAAGCTTACCTGAACCTCTGCAGGGTGGTATACAAGCCTCCTCCTCCTCCAGGCAGAAGGCACCAGGCACAGAACTGCTCACCCAGCAGGCAGGCAAACAGGAAGGAGATAACAGTTCCCAACTCAGGCCTGGGCACTGCTGTTCCCTTATCCCAGAATGTCCCCCTTCCCCCAGATACTCACCTGGTTCCCTCCCTCAGGGCATGAAGCCATGTCCTTAAAAAGCCTCCATTCTAAGCCTCACCCCATTACTTCACTGAACTATTAGCGTATGTTTCTTCATTCAGCATAGCACCACTCAACAGTAATATGGATCATCTATCTTTCGTTTGGGCTTCCCTGGTGGCTCAGATGGTAAAGAATCTGCTAGCAATGCAGGAGACCTGGGTTCAATCCCAGGGTTGAGAAGATCCCCTGGAGAACGGAGGGGCTATCCACTCCAGTATTCTTGCCTGGAGAATTCCACAGACAGAGGAGCCTGGTGGGCTACAGTCCATGGAGTTCCAAAGACTTGAACGTGACTGAGCGACTAACACTTGCTCTTTCACATCGTTCTTTTGTCTCCCTTGCTGGAAATGTAAGCCTCATGAGATCAGAGACTGTCAGTGATACTTGTTTTATGTTTTTGGCCTCATCACACAGCTTGTGGGATCTTAGTTCCCCAACCAGGGATCAAACTCTGGGCCCTGGGTAGTCAAAGCCAGTGAAAGCCTGGAGTCCTAACCACTGGAGTCCCCAGGAATTCCCACTGGTACCTGTAATGCTGGCCAGGTGCACACCTCCTGTGCAAGAAACATTTTTAAGTGAACGAATCTCTTCCTCTGACTTTGGGTCTCCCAGTGTGAATTCCAGACCCGGGAGGGGTAAAGAGGGTGTGGTTCCCTCCACAGCACCACCTGGAAGCAAGGCATCTCCCCTGGTATTAGTTCATTCGACAAATATTTACTGAGCACTTATTACAAACCAAAGGCTTCTCCAATGGCTCAGCGGAAAAGAATCCACTTGCAATGCCAGAAACACAGGAGATGCGGGTTTGACCCCCGGGTTGGAAAGATCCCCTGGAGGAGAGCATGGCAACCCACTCCAGTATTCTTGGCTGGAGAATCTCATGGGCAGAGGAGACGGTGGGCTACAGTCCATGGGGTTGCAAGAGTCAGACAGACTGAGCCAAGAGTAGGATAGGACTGAGAGACTGAGCCAAGCCCTATCTAGGCACTAGGAACACAGCAGTAATCAAAACAAGCAAAATCCGTGCCTTCAAACAAATCTGCATACTTCACAATTCTAGTGAGGGAGACACACACTAAATAAGATTAAAAAAACAAGGGAATTTCCTGGTGGTCCAGGGTGACCACTTTGCATTTCCACTGCAGAGGGCAGGGGTTTGATCTCTGGCAGAGGCTCAAACAGTGAAGAATCTGCCTGCAATGCAGGAGACCTGGTTTCGATCCCTGGATCGGAAAGATCCCCCTGGAGAAGGGAATGGCAACCCACTCCAGCATTCCTGCCTGGAGAATTCTATGGACAGGGGAGCCTGGCAGGCTATAGTCCATGGGGTCGCAAAGAGTCAGACGTGACTGAGCATTAACACTTTCTTTCACTTTCAGAGTAACTAAGATCCCACAAGATGTGCGGTGCGGCCAAATAAATACATGGGTTTTAAAAACAAAGAACCGACATGAAGCATAAGTCCCCATCCCTTGAATGTGGGGAAGCCTCAGTATAACTCCCTTCTAATAAAGAATGGAAGAAGTCCTGAGAGACTGCAATTTCAACAAACCTAGACAGCATATTAAAAAGCAGAGACATCACTTTGTCAACAAAGCTGTATAGTCAAAGCCACGGTTTTACCAGTAGTCATGTACAGATGTGCGAGTTGGACCATAAAGAAGGCTGAGCGCCAAAGAACTGATTGATGCTTTTGAACTCTGGTGTTGGAGCAGACTCTTGAGAGTCTCTTGGACTGCAAAGAGATCAAACCAGTCAATCCTAAAGGAAATCAGCTCTGAATATTCACTGGAAGGACCGATGCTGAAGCTGAAGTGCCAATACTTTGGCCACCTGATGTGACGAGCCGACTCATGGAAAAGACCCTGATGCTGGGAAAGATTGAAGGCAGGAGAAGAAGGGGGCAACAGAGGATGAGATGGTTGGATGACATCACATGAGCTTGAGCAAATGAGTTTGAAGGACAGGGAAGCCTGGTGTGCTGCAGTCCATGGCATCACAAAGAGTTGGACACGACTGAGCGCCTGAACAGGGAAGGGCCAGCGAATGTCCCCAGAGGACTGGAGGGAGCAGGCTGGTGATGACCCTGCAGTTGGCTCTCTGTCCACTCACCTATATGTGGTGGCATCACGGCCACATACTTCAGGCCTGACTGCTGCAGTACCTTGTGCATCCGGACATGGTCATCGGTCACATCCTTCAGTCTTGGGGGCACCTTGGAAGGGTCCCACAGTAGGAAGGCTGGGGGGACACAGGGAAGGATCAGACACAACTTGAGGTCAGCCTGGCCAGGCCCAAAGCCCGCAGGTCTCCTGCCAGAACATCTCCCTGCAGGGACTCATTACTGCCCTTCAGGTGTTCCAGCCTTCTCACCTCACCTGCTCCTGTCCGCTGTTACCTCCTGCCCAGACCATGGCAGAGCCTCCTCCCTGTTCTCCTGACCCTACCCTTGCACATTTGGGACCCTACCCAGACCCCATCTCACTCAGGGGGAGAGCAGAGGCCCCATCAGGGCCCCGGGGCCCCACTTGATCTGATAGTATCAGCCCCCTGGCCTCACTGCCCAACACTCTCTCCTTCACTTGCTCTGTTGCAGCCACGCTCCGGCCTCAGAGTCCCTTCCTCTCCTCACTCCCCACTCATGTCATCTCCCTCCCCTGGGAGACAACAGGTGTGATGGAACAGCGGTGAGCCATGTGGGTAGTGGAGACAGACAGCCTGGTTCCATACACCAGCTCTGCCAGCTACACGCCGTGTGATCTTGGGTAAGGCAGTGGGCCTCCCTGTGCCTCCACTCCCTTAGCTGTAGTCAGGAGGCGGTAAGAACAGGTACAATTCACTGGGCACCGAGGATGTGCCGCCATGAGTGGAAGTGTATCGAAGGAATTCTGAGAGGATTCAGTGGCATTCATCTGTGCGGTGCTCAGATGGTGCCAAGCACACAGTAAGTGCTCAATAAACACCGCTAGCATTAACTGCTCCTGTCACACACCCTGCAGCCTTCTTTTCAGATTCTTCAGGAAGGGCATCTCTTTGTAAATTGGGAGCTCTTTGCGAGTTAAGACCTGGCCCATGTATCCAAGGCTCTGTCACCTCCTCTTGCATTCTCTCCCTGACCCCTTCTTAGGCTGGGTCCGATACCTCCTCTGAACCCCCAGAGTCCTCTAGCCTTTCCCCATCCCAGCTCTGATCCCTTTCCCCATGCTCCCCCCAGATCCTGGCCTTGACCCCTCTGCCTGTGCCCCACCCCCTATCCTGGCCCTGACTACTCCGGCCTGTCACGGTTTGATGATCACGCTGTTACCACTTCCTTTCTGTTCATGAGACCCAGGAGCGCAGGGCCCAGGTACCATTCAGCAAGGTTCAGAATTGGTGCTCAATAAATGCACAGTAACTTGGAGTAGCTCCAACGTCACCTTGGAGAAACTCCTGGGCTGCCTGACTAGTACCCAGCTGTCACTTTTCAGCCCCAACCCCAACGACCCTGCCACCCACCCGAGGTGCAGGCCACGACCTTGTCCACGCCATGGGCCTTCATGGCCGCCACAATGTTCTGGGCCCCCTCGGACATCACTGTGGTAGGACCTTAGAGGAGACAGAGAGTGGCTGTCACTGGTGGGNTTTTGTGATCTGTTCTGAGACAGAGCATTGATGTATAAATCAAGTGGTATTGTGAATCTAACATCTAGACTAGTTAAGGAGAGAAAGTAGACATTAGACAAGGTTTCCGGTCTTGTAATGGCATGAATGTGATACTCTTATTCTAGCTGCCTTAGAGGTGAGCTAGTGGAGGGCAAGCTACTCACAGCCCTAATACCAGGCATCTGCCTGGCCCATTTCCAAATGAGAACACAGGAGGATTGAATATGGAGCTAGAAGGAATCAAAATATGTAGGCTGGGTGTGTATGTATAAGAGAGAGACATAGAGAAAGACTAAGAGGAAATGGTAGGAGAGAGTATACTTGCGTATTTTCTGCTTCCTAGCTTCTTCAGTGTGCTCCAAGAGCAGACAGACAGACTCAGGAATGGATCGCTCTTATATATTCACGTTATACCTCGACTAATAAAACTGTTCTCGGAAGATGTCTGAGTTTTATTAAATCTTTGTCTCCTCTTCTTCCACGACTTTTCTCATACTCTACACAGAGACTGAAGCATAGCAGTGAATCCTGACTGACCGCATGCTGACTGCCTCTGTATTTCAGTGCACTCATCTTCTCTGTGTTTGGGGAAATGTCCAGATAGATTAGCTGAGGTTGCGCCCAGCAGCAGGCCGTTGGGAAAGGGTAATGTTTGTGGCCCTGCAGCTCGCGTCAGCTGACTTGTAAAATGTCCTGACAGCACACTATTGTATGTTGTAAAACTCTTGGACATGAGCTTAGGGAAAGCTTTTTCAGCCACAATAACACTCTGTGTGCCCAAAAGTTCTTTCCAGCCAAGTCAGTGGCATCAGTGGTAGAACGGATTTGCTTCTCAGGAAAATATGAAGTCAATGCCAGTAAAATCTAGTGTACACTGAAGAACCACATTTTTAAAAATAACGTTCACACCAATAACACTGCTCACTGTTATCAAAATTACCTCTTCTAGGGCTCCCCAGAATTGATTTTTCCAGCAACAGGGAGAGGCTTGGATATTTAGAGGAATCCTAACGGTCTGCACGTGCTGCCTCCATCTCCTTCCTTTTAATTTCTGCTTTAAACTGGCTCTCTCTTGTGTTTCACCTCCTCCCCTCCACTCCACTGAAAAGGCATCTCAGAGATGAGCAGGATGAGCAGGACTCTTCCCTTATTAAGTACAGCATCATTTTCTCAGTTCATGTTATACACTTTGTTTTTCCCTCTGCATTGCAGACTCTATTCTTAAACTCTTTTCTAATCTTCTTAATGTGCTTTTCTGACCTCTTTTCATTCTCCAAGCTCATAATTTGATGATTCTTCACCTTCAAGTTCACAAACCTTAAGAATCTGATGGAGTTACAGACCCTTTTCCCAAACACACACAAAAAATTGACTGCAATGAGATAAACCCACACCTAAAGGATGACAAATAACAACACAAAGTGCTGACAAGAATGAACAGCAGTAGAATTCTCAGTCACTGCCGTGTGTGCAAAGTCATGTCCAACTCTTTGCGACCCTATGAACTGAAGCCTGCCAGGCTCCTGTGTCCATGGGATATTCCAGGCAAGAATACTGGAGTGGGTTGCCGTGCCCTCCTCCTCCTTCAGGGGACCTTCCCAACCCAGGGATCGAACCCATGTCTCTTATGTTTCCTGCACTGGCACGCGTGTTCTTTACCACTAGAGCCGCCTGGGAAGCCCAGTCACTGCCAAGAAGAATGCAAAACAGAATAACTTCTCAGGAAAACAGTTTGGCAGTTTCTCATAAAATTAAATTTAGACCTGCCATGCCACCCAGCAATCCCACTCTTAAAGTTTACCCCTGAAAATGAAAACTGTGTTTCCACAAAAGTCTGTATGCAAATGTTTATAGGACCTTTATTTATAATCAGCAAAAACTGGAAGCAACCCAATTGTATGTCAAGTGGTGAATGGATAAACTGTGGTGTCTCCACACAGGGAATACTGCTCACCATAAAGAGAGATGGACTACTGATACTCGCAACAACTTGAATAGATCTCAAGTTCAGTTCAGTTGCTCAGTCGTGTCCATCTCTTTGCAACCTCATGGGACTGCAGCACACCAGGCTTCCCTGTCCATTGCCAGCTCCCACAGCTTGCTCAAATTCACGTCCATCGAGTTGGTGATGCCATCCAACCATCTCATCCTCTGTCATCCCCTTCTCCTCCTGCCTTCAATTAAATACAGGAAGCCAAGCTCAAAAACTGCATGTTGCTACGATTCCATTCATAAGACATTCTGCAGAAACAAAAATATTGGGTTAGAAAAATAACTAGTTGTTACCCAGGGGTTAGTGTGAGGAGATACAGGAATTTTTGGACAGAAATAGAAATGCTCTAGGTCTTGATTCTGGTCATGGTTATACAACTGTATGTAGCCATCAAACTCATAGAACTGTACATGTTCAAGGGTGAATTTTACTGTATAAATTTATACTCTAAAAACCTGACTAAAAAAAATTTGGGGGTGGGTGGGCTCTGAATTTCAGGAGCATTCAGGGATGCCGAGGTAAACTGACTACAATGAAATCCTCCCCTTCTTTCCTTCCTTTCCCCTTACTCTGTACTTTGTTCCTGGGTTCTCACTCTCTCTGGTGGCTTCAAACACATTCTCTACACTGATGACTGCAAATTTTATATCTACTGAGCTCCAATTCAAAATATTTACTGGCAATTCAAAATTACCATGTCCTGAACTTACACTCTGGAAGAGTTTCTTTCCGGAACTGTACCTTCTCCTGTGTTTCCTACATGCTTCATCTAATCACACTGTTCTCAGGACACTTTTATTGGACTTATCTCTCACTCAAGTCTATGCTCATATCTCATCAGTCACTAAGACCTGTTGATTCCACTTATTAATTATCTCTCAGACAACTTTATCTCTTTCATTATATCCCTCAAGCTACTTTCCAAACCTATGCTGTTTAATCTCTTCATTAAATCTGTGTAATATCTCCCTTTACAATTAAATCCTTATCTCTTCAACCCACACCTCAGTAACATGGCACAAAGGTCAGGTGACATGTTTCCTTTGCTCAAAACCCTGCGAAATTTCTTGCATCCTACAGGATAAAGTATGATTTTCTTAGCTCAGTGTTCAAGGCTCTGAGTGATTGAATTCAAACACCTTTTTAAATCACATCTCCTACCACATCTTACCCGCACACAGCCTCTAGAAACTTTATCAGTATACTATACTGATACTATACTATAGTATACTATACTATACAGTATACTATACTATGCTATACTTTATCAGGGCCCTGTAGATACCACAGTACTTACATTCTCCTGGCTTGTGTGAGGTCTCTTCCTAGAATATCCTTCCTCTAAGATTGGCTAGTGACAAAACTACCATTCTTTGAGATGTGGGCCGAATATCACAGTCTCTCATGACTCTTCCTCAATCATTCCTTTCTGAATTATTTTCTTCCTTAGCATACCTATAGCATATATGTGTATGCGGGTGTGTGTATGTACGTGTTAGTTACCAGATTGAAGTTATTTATGTAGTTGCTGAACCCTCCTAGAAAGTCAGTCACTTCAGGATAGGAACTGTGTTTTAATTTTTGTGTACCCCACAGCTAATTAGTAAGGGTGCCTCCCAAAAAAAGATACTCAATGCATATTTGCTGAACTAAGTTTATCTAAAAAAATTCCACACAATTAAAAAAAGTTAAAATCCATGTGTGCTTTCAATAAGGCATGTACA
>SJYV01033660.1:0-10247 GCA_006410875.1 Neotragus pygmaeus
CCCCGGCGCCCAGCAGCTCCGCGCCCCCGGCTCCCGGATTCCCCCGACGCCCGCCGTTCTGCGCCCTGGTTCCTGGATCTCCCCTGACGCCCGCCCGTCCGCGCCCCCGGCCCCGGATCTCCCTCTCGTGCCCCAGCTCCTCCCGTTGCCTGCGGGGCGGCTCCCAGGCTCCCTGGGCCTCCCTGCCCCGCCCGGCGCCGCCGAGCCCGCCTACCCCTCTCCGGATGTCCAGCTGGTACTGGAGCTCCCTGCTGGACCGTGCGTGGCGGGTCCTGGGCTTTTCCCACTGGATGAGCCAGTGGGACGCGTTGCGCTGGACGCTGATGTTGTCCGGTGGGTTGTACTGCTCTGGAACGAGACCCCCGGAGAGACCTGCGATGCGGACGCCTCCCCGGGTCCACGGAGGGGAGACCCCTTTCTGCCACCCGACATTCCACAGGAGGAGGGAGCAGCTTCAGAAGTTGCAACAATTCATCTATAAGCCAAGGGCCGCTGGCTGTCACCAGGAGCTGGCAGACAGACGTGGCAGCAGGCGTTCCTTCAGACGCTGCAAGAGGGACCAAGATGTCTGGGCTCCAGAACCCCGGGACAATGCATTCCCGCCGTTTTAAGCCTCCCAGCCTGTGCTCATCTGTTGCAGCATCTCCGGGAATCTCAGTGCAGATGCCTACACAAACGCCGTCACATCTAACTAAGCAGTTGTTTTAAATTCCGGGCGGTGGTTCTCACCTATTTCCTTTAACAGCAAAACCGCGTCGAAGAACTGGATCCCTGTCTCTTGGCTGGTGCCGTTAACCAGGAAGTAACTGTACGACGTTAACCCCGAGAGGTCTCGGAGGTGACATCCGACGTGGGTCCCCGAGTCCTCCAGGTAACGAGGACATTCCCTCTCGACTCTTTTCCTGTCAGATCCCCAAACGTTCAGAGCACCGTCAGGGCAGGTTTTCACGTCTTCACAGCATGTCTCAGGGGCGTCTACGTGAGGTCAACACTTACTTTGATCGCATGTACAAAAAATACTGGACGTCGTCGGGAGCCGCTTGGCCCTTGACCCAGCTGCAGTTCATGAAATCCGCGTCGTAGATAACACAGGAGAAGTTCTGGGCAGCTGTGCCCTCCCCACCTGCGAAGGGACGGAAAGAAAAGGATGTTTACAGAGGGGTGGACCCGAGGGCTTCATGCTTCAAAGAAGAAGCAATACCAGTCCTTCTCAGACTCTTCCCAAAAAACAGAACAGTACGTTCCAGGGATCTACCACCCACGCTGGCGGATACAGCTGACAATACTGTATTGTCCACTTGAAATTCCCCAAGAGAAAAGAAATGGGATTAAAAGACGCTTGCTGCTTGGAAGCACAGGTATGACCAACCTAGCCCACTTCCGTTCAGTTCAGTCGCTCAGTCGTGTCCGACTCTTTGCGACCCCGTGAACTGCAGCACGCCAGGCCTCCCTGTTCATCACCAACTCCCGGAGTTCACTCAGTCTCACGTCCATCGAGTCCGTGATGCCATCCAGCCATCTCATCCTCGGTCTTCCCCTTCTCCTCCTGCCCCCAATCCCTCCCAGCATCAGAGTCTTTTCCAATGAGTCAACTCTTCGCATGAGGTGGCCACAGTACTGGAGTTTCAGCTTCAGCATCAGTCCTTCCAATGAACATCCAGGACTGATCTCCTTTAGGATGGACTGGTTGGGTCTCCTTGCAGTCCAAGGGACTCTCAAGAGTCTTCTCCAACACCACAGTTCAAAAGCATCAATTCTTCAGCGCTCAGCCTTCTTCACAGTCCAACTCTCACATCCATACATGACCACAGGAAAAACCACNGGGTCTCCTTGCAGTCCAAGGGACTCTCAAGAGTCTTCTCCAACACCACAGTTCAAAAGCATCAATTCTTCAGCGCTCAGCCTTCTTCACAGTCCAACTCTCACATCCATACATGACCACAGGAAAAACCACAGCCATGATTAGACGGAACTTAGTCGGCAAAGTAATGTCTCTGGTTTTGAATATGCTATCTAGGTTGGTCATAACTTTTCTTCCAAGGAGTAAGCGTCTTCAATTTCATGCCTGCAGTCGCCATCTGCAGTGATTTTGGATCCCCCAAATATAAAGTCTGACACTGTTTCCACTGTTTCCCCATCTATTTCCCACGAAGGGATGGAACCGGATGCCATGATCTTCGTTTTCTGAATGTTGAGCTTTAAGCCAACTTTTTCACTCTCCTCTTATTAAAAGGCAGAGACATTACTTTGGTGACAAAGGTCTGTCTAGTCAAAGCTGTAGTTTTCCCAGTAGTCACGTACGGATGTGAAAGCTGGACTATAAAGAAAGCTGAGCACCGAAGAATGGATGCTCTGAACTGTGCTGTTGGAGAAGACTCTTGAGAGTTCCTTGGACTGCAAGGAGATCCAAGCAGTCCATCCTAAAGGAAATCCGTCCTAAATGTTCATTGGAAGGACTGATGCTGAAGCTGAAACTCCAGTACTGTGGCCACCTGATAAGAAGAACTGACTCATTTGAAAAGACCCTGATGCTGGGAAAGATTGGGGGCAGGAGGAGAAGGGGATGACAGAGGATGAGATGGTTGGATGGCATCACTGAGTCGATGGACACGAGTTTGAGCAAGCTCCGGGAGGTGGTGATGGACAGGGAGGCCTGGTGTGCTGCACTCTGTGGGGTCCCAAAGGATCGGACATGAGTGGATGAAGTGAACGCAAGAGAGAAGATCCCTGAAGGGTTCTCACCACACACAAAAACCAACCAACCAGCAAAAACACACTCCACAGAATAGAATTGTGAACAGCTGGATAGTGGTAATCACTTGCGAAGTCATGCACGCATCCAAACAGCAAACGTGGGGGTTCCCTGGCGGTCCACTGGTTAGGGCCCCACACTTTCACTGCTGTGGGTCCGGCTTCCATCGCCGGTCAGGGAAGGCAGATTCCACAAGCCGCAAAGGGACAGCCAAAGAGAAAAGCACCGAAATGACAAAACAGAGCCAAAAAAAAAATCCTCGGATACACACAACTCCTGTGTGTCAAGCGTATCGCCGTCACACGGACAAAGGTGGGACGAGGGAGTCTGAACGCTTGTGGGGAGCAGAAAGGTCACCCCCTGTGTTTTGCCTACCTGGGTTCGTGTAGACGAGCTTCTCTGAAAGCCGTCTCTGGTTGATCCTCAGTTCGACGGTGAGCGTGACTCCTCCGTGGAGAGAGCACTCTGGGAACGTACACTCGCAGTTCTTGTCTTTGACCTGAAGAGATGCAACCACCAGTGGGTTAAGAACCTGTCTTCTTTCCTCTCATCTTCCTGGGTGTTTGCGCCTGCGCTGACCCTGGGTGCAACATCCACCTCCCTGTGTGAAGTCTCACCCAGCTCCCTTCTTTGAGAAGAGGCCCGCTAGCAAGGTTCAGAAAATCAGTGTTCAGAGCTCACCTTTTTAAGAAAAAAAATATATATATATTTTTAAATTGGAGTATAATTGCTTTGGGCATCCCAGATGGCTCAGTGGGTAAAGAATTTACCTGCAATGCAGGTGACGAAGAGCCATGGGTTCCAACCCTGGGTCACAAATATCCTCCGGAGCAGGGCAAGGCAGCCCACGTCAGTATTCTCGCCCGGAGAATCCCATGGACAGAGGAGCCTGGTGGGCTGCAGTCCATAGAGCTGCAGAGAGTCAGACATGACCGAAGGGAGATGCGAGTAATTGCTTTACAACGTTCTGGTCGTTTCTGCTGCAACAGTATGAATCGGCTAGAAGTGTACGTATGTGTCCCCTCCCTCTTGAGCCTCCCTCCGAATCCGCCTGGAGCTCACCAGGGATCTTGTGAAAACGTACCGTCTGGTTCCACGATTCCCGGGTGAGGTCTGGGAGCCTCCAGTCCCTCACAAACTCCCAAGGGATGCAGATTGGACTGTTCTTTGCACCCTCATCGCTTTACATTTCTTTTGGAACCTCACACTCCCCGCCCCTCCTTGTGTTTTTGTCCACGCCATGCAGCCTGTGGAAATGTTAGTTCCCTGCCCAGGGACTGAACCCACAACCTCCTGTACTGGAAGCTCAAAGTCTTAAGCAGCAGGGAAGTCCCCACACCCTCTGCTACGGGACTGACTTTTCCTGTCTTATCTCACAGTCATCATTCCCTCAAGTGTGTCCTGTTTAGACTCTATCCAAAGCAGTCTGCTTAGTTTGATTCCATGTCATAGGTGGAGCGAATGCTATTTCCTTCTTAGGATCAAGAGCGAGAAGAACGTGGCTCCCCCAGGGAGTCGGCCTACTAAATACAGACTGGACACGAGGGTCACTTCCCTGGGGCAGCTCGAAGCATGACTTCCTCGACGTATCCCCAGGCCACGCCCGTGCCCCTGCCTCTCATGCTTGATGAGAAGTGAAGTGAAGTCGCTCGGTCGTGTCCGACTCTTTGCGACCCCATGGACACCAGGCTCCTCCGTCCATGGGGTTTTTTAGGCGAGAGTTCTGGAGTGGGACAGCTGTACAGAGGAGAGCCGAGGGGCCTGTGCAATCGACCTCTTTGCTGCAGCTCAGGCGCTCACTCACGTCCGACTCTTTGTGACCCCGTGGGCCGCAGCCACGCCGGGCCTCCCTTGTCCTCCACCATCTCCCGGAATTGGCTCAAACTCATGCCCAAGCCACCTTACCTTTTTCTTAATCAGCCCCTTCTCCTTGTGAATCAGCACACATTCCCCATAGGTAGTGTTTTCCTTGCAGTCCCAAGTCAGCTTCGTCGTCTGTGGGTCAAACTTCACATTTAGACGGGCGTCTGGCTTCACGCTGGGAAGATCTGCAAGACGTGATCTCAGGAATCAAGAAACGCCCCTTTTCCCGACTCCACGCCCACTTAAGCAACTCATCTCAGGTCTTGCAAGCAAAGAACGGCGTTGGGGATCACTGCCAACCGCCTCTGTCAAACCCTGTTTGTCCCCTGCCCTCTGTCCCGTCTCTCCTTCTGGCCCCTTTCTCCAAGTGCAGATGTCTCTGTTCTTGTACAGTCACTAAGGCACGTCTGAGTCTTTGTGACTCCCTGGCCTGCAGCCCACCAGGCTCCTCTGTCCGTGGGATTCTCCAGGCAAGAGCACTGGAGTGGGTTGCCCTGCCCTCCTTCGGCGGGGTCTTCCCCACCCAAGGATGGAACCCATGTCTCCTGCATTGCAGGCGGGTTCTTCACCACTAAGCCACCAGGGCAGACCCGGCGGAGGCGTTGACTGGGAGAATAAATGAAGGCCAGCCGAGTGAGAAGGAGCAGAGGCGAGTTGATCCCATCTCGTCACGGGAAGGGAGTCAGACACCATCCATCACCTGTGCCTGCAGGAGGCGTGGGGGACCATTCCCATCACCGCAGGGGGTGAAGACACAGGAGGAACAATGCCCGCAGACTGTTGAACAGACGGACAATCTTGAGACAGAAGCAGCCACAGGCACGGCTATGCCTATCCGCTTGCCAACAAAGGTCCGTCTAGTCAAGGCTGTGGTTTTCCCAGTGGTCACGAATGGATGTGAGAGCTGGACCACAAAGAAAGCTGAGCGCTGAATAAGTGATGCTTTTGGACTGTGGTGTTGGAGAAGACTCTCGAGAGTCCCTCGGAGTGCAAGGAGATCCAACCAGTCCATCCTAAAGGAGACCAGTCCTGAATATTCATTGGAGAAACTGATGCTGAAGCTGAAGCTCCAGTACTCTGGCCACCTGATATGAGGACCTGACTCACTGGAAAAGACCCTGATGCTGGGAAAGATTGAAGGCGGGAGGAGAAGGGAACGACAGAGGGTGAGATGGTTGGACGGCATCACTGACTCGATGGGCATGGGTTTGGGTGGGCTCTGGGAGCTGGTGATGGACAGGGAGGCCTGGCGTGCTGCGGTCCATGGGGTTGCAAAGAGTCGGACGCGACTGAGCAACTGAACTGAGCTGATAGGCGTGTGTCCCAGAAGCTGGGGTCAGGGGGACGGGGGAAGCAGGAAGAGGTCAGGCGCTTTCACATACTCACCCTGCTGGTCCTGGGTGAGGAGCCAGGCGGAGTCGAGCACCGTAGAGAGGAGGGCAGCCGTCGCCAGGAGGCTCGTGTGCCTGCCCAGCCGACGCAGAGGCTCTGTGGGGAGAGGAAAACCAGCCTTCGTGGGACTCTGGATGTGGGCACCAGTGATGCTTCCCCGGGGAGATGGGGAAAGAAAACCCAGCAACACAGCACTCTCTCCAGAGTGACGGTCAGCATCGGCATGCTGACCTGGCCAGCAGCTTGGGTCAGTTGCTTCTACTGGTTAAGACTCTGTCCTCCCAACGCAGGGGGCCACGGTTTCGATCCCTGGTCTGGGTCCTAAACAGTGCAGCTAAACAAATAAATTAATTAACTGAAAAGACAATTTGAAAAAAGGGTNAGTGGATGACAGAGGATGAGATGGTTGGATGGCATCACTGATTCAATGGACATGAGTTTGGGTAAACTCTGGGAGCTGGTGATGGACAGGGAGGCCTAGAGTGCTGCAGTTCATGGAGTCACAAAGAGTCGGACACGACAGAGCGACTAAACTGAACTGAACTGAACTGAACAGTAACAAAAAGCCTCAAGCATGGATCTTGCACTTAGAAATTTGCCACTGCCTTGGTGATTACAGGAAATCTCAGGCCCTACTCTCATTCCCACTATAGTCAACTTGCAATTAAAGAAAATAAATCATTATTACAAACCTGAAAGGAGTCCCATGGGAAAGGTGCTCCTTGGGGCACAGAAAGCAAAGAAGACTCGAGCTTCGTTAAAAGTTGTCTTCTCTAGAAGCCTTAGAGGATTCTTGTTTGAATAATAGAACAACCAAGAAAAGTTTCTTTGGATTTATGTCAGTTCAGAGCATGTTGCCATGGGAACTACGTTTCAAAATCTTCTCAACTGGGGCTTCACTAAAGTCATGTTCCCTGAAGAGCAGATGAAGCCCAAGCAGGAAGCAGTGTAGGAAGAACTATTCTTAACTGTATTCTTTTTGTTGCAGAACTGCCCTCTTTCCAAAACTTGAATCTCTATATAGTGGTACTTTACTTTATTTATTTCTATTTTTTCTGTCTTTTTTAAAATTACAGTCTATTTGTATCATTCCATGTGTGACACATGTAAATGCAATACAAAGGCTGTCACGCACATGCATTAACTCTCAGATTTCTGGTGGCACAAGAGTGGCCCCAAGTGTATTGACCACCACTGCTCACCAGAAGGAGGCCAAGTACAAGTTACAGTTTCATGAGAAGAGGCCCAGAACCTGATCAAAGAGAAAAGATGGCAACTGATAGATCATTATTTGAAATGGCCTCAGTTAGCTCCTGAGAAAACAAATACCAGGAGTTCTGTGGTTCTGTGTTATATTGAATCTCAATATACTTTTATTGGGTCTTCCCTGGTGACTCAGGGAAGGCAGTAAAAAATCTGCCTGCAATGCAGGAGACCTTGATTGATCCCTGGGTCAGGAAGATCCCTTGTAGAAGGGAATAGCAACCCACTCCAGTACTTTTGTCTGGAGAATCCCATGAACAGAGTAGCCTGGTCGGCTACAGTCCATGGGGATGCAAAGAGTCAGACTCGACTGAGCAACTAACACACACGTATACTTTTATTAAACATTTTTAACTCCTTAACATACAAATCTTTACATAAACAATACATATATATTTAGCATAGAATCCTAGAATTAGAAGGGAACTTGGAGGTCTATAGTAAAGTGAGTGAAGTAGCTCAGTTGTGTCTGACTCTTTGCCANATACTTTTATTAAACATTTTTAACTCCTTAACATACAAATCTTTACATAAACAATACATATATATTTAGCATAGAATCCTAGAATTAGAAGGGAACTTGGAGGTTTATAGTAAAGTGAGTGAAGTAGCTCAGTTGTGTCTGACTCTTTGCCACCCCATGAACGTAGCCTATCAGGCTCCTCCGTCCATGGGATTTTCCAGGCAAGAGTACTGGAGTGGGTTGCCATTTCCTTCTCCAGGGGATCTTCCCAACCCAGGGATGGAACCCAGGTCTCCCGCATTGTAGACAGACACTTTTACCATCTGAGCCACCACGGATGGAGGTCTACTTTGGGGGTAATTAACATGTATTGAACACCTGCATACCAGGCACTCTGCTAGCAATTTTACATACATTATGTCATTTATAGAAAATGAATAATCTACTAAAAGTATGGATTTGGCAAGCTTAAGAATGTCATTCAATGGATTCAAGAATACTAATAATAGTACTAATATTTTATATTTTAAGTGCTTACTGCATGCCAAAAACTATGCTAAGTGCTTTACACATATTAATTCAGTTAATTTTTTTTAATCCTATGAGATAAGTACTATTATTATTCTACTCAGCACAAGAACATTTCCTTGACTCAAAGGAATCAGACTTGGTTATCTCTTAGGACAGCCTGGTCTACTTAAGCCTCGAGGTGTCTGGAGTGATGGAGAAATTAACCGCGTTTGCTAGACTAATGATCAGAGGTAGTAGCAGTGAAGTTGCTTGGTCGTGTCCGACTCTTTGCGACCCCATGGACTGTAGCCTACTAGGCTCCTCCATCCATGCAAGTTTCCAGGCAAGAGTACTGGAGTGGGTTGCCATTTCCTTCTCCAGGGGATCTTCCCAACCCAGATATCAAACCTGGGCCTCCCTCATTGTAGGCAAACGCTTTTACCTTCTGAGCCATCAGGGACGTCCTCATGATCAGAGGGGAAGAGTGGNCAGGCAAGAGTACTGGAGTGGGTTGCCATTTCCTTCTCCAGGGGATCTTCCCAACCCAGATATCAAACCTGGGCCTCCCTCATTGTAGGCAAACGCTTTTACCTTCTGAGCCATCAGGGACGTCCTCATGATCAGAGGGGAAGAGTGGAAAGGAAAGATCAGGTATCAAGAGTGACTGATTTCAGTCACAGGACAATGAAAAAAGAAAGTAAGGATGGCAAATAAAGACCTAGAATTTAGACCAGACTGTCAAGTGCTAAAGTACATCTAAGAAGGGTGGTCAGGAAAAGCTGTGTGAAAAGGGAGCAGGGGCGAGGTCACTGAGACAGGCACTAGGAGTTCTGTAAACTGGGAGGATCACAGAAACCAGGAGGCAAGGGTTAAAGATGAAACTTATCAACACAGAGGGAGGAGGAAGTTGTTAGTAAAGGTGACAGAGAAGGCCAGTGTGCTGGCCCCGAGCTAGCTTTGTGGTCAGATGACCTGAGTCCTGATTACATCACTTACTGGCCCAGTAAGATTATAGTGTTTGCCCTGAAGGACCCAGTCTGTAAACAGATTAACATCTAACGTATACAATTGCTGTGAGGGGCAACTGTCATAATTTTCAATCAGTAATTTTGAATTAATGAAATATCATAGGATGCTTATTCTTGCATATCCTTTTATCCACTTGGGCAAATTCTGCCTTTTACTTTTCATCCACTGTTTCAGGATTGAATTTCCTCAACTCCAACTATATCATATGTGACTGCAAGGCAAGATAATATCCTGAAATACTGTTTAATCTACATACCCAATATTGAATGCAATGACAAAGGCATGTATTGTTCATTAATATTTAGTAAATTCAATAGAAAGAAGTATAAATATGATTCTATAAAATCCAGATTTGAAAAGTATTAAGTTCAGGATGCATTTACTATTTTTCCCAATGCTAAAGAAATTTGTTAGAGGTTTTCTATAAATAGCTATGTGGTAAATCCATTTCCAAAAGACAAACAAATAAGGTAGATTTCACACAGCTGGTTTTACTATATTTTTTATATTTTAAACAGGCTGATGTTGACACCAACTGGACAGTCATGTTGGATGTTATGTACCTACTGGGTGCAACCTGTGGGATCCAGATATTTACAGAATAGAAGGAGCCTCCCAATATTTTGAGGACTGGCAAAGGAGAGGTACTTAGTGACAGAAAGAGATGCGAAGTCTTCCCAAGCCAGGAGTTGCCCAGAGCTCCGTTTCATCATAGCCCACAGTTTGGGGCTCTTAAAATAGGAATCCATTTTTAAGTGACATTTCTCAGGAATACGTATGCTATAAAAAGCAAATTACACTAACACTAGCAATGTAAAATACATGGTTTCAAGGTGTGTTAAGGGTACACCATGTTCCAAGATTGTGCTGGGGGAAAAAAAATGCAAGAACTTAGCATGGCCTTATTTAAAGGCAATTTGATGGAGAGGAGGTTATTGTAGGCAATGGTACAGATGTCTCAGTTGATTTTTTTTT
>SJYV01033661.1:0-12511 GCA_006410875.1 Neotragus pygmaeus
ATGAGTGGTGTTTAGAAGATGTATCTTTACCAAAGTAATGGTTTATCTGTATATATCTATGCTTTTAGATAATGGATCATTGTGAACCCTGGCCTAAACTCCTAAAGGGTTTCATGTCTCTGAAATGAGAAAAAGACTAGTTTTATAGGTGTTTGTTTTTTCTTCTTCAAGGCGTTCTAGTTGCTGAATTATGTGTTGCACCAAGGCCTTTGGAGGAAGAGGGTAGGTTGGCGACTTAGAAAGGTCTAGTGAAAACTTCTATTTATGTGACCCTGGTGGCTGATGGGAGTGATTGGGGCACCTAACCTATTTTTCTTAGAGGCTAATTGCTTTAGAAGAACAGAGTAAGCTGACTGACACACAGGCTCTGGTTGGTTGTTTGGGAAGATTCTATCATTACTTGCTGTCTCTAGACAAAGTAGATAGAAAAGCAAATAAATGGCTGTATATTCATTCATTTATCCCCCATAGATTGTAACTGAAGACTGCTGTGACAATTTGCCTACCCAATTCTGCCTGCCTGTCTTGGGCCCCAGAGGAGCTAAATGAAAAAGGAAGGGAGGTTCTGGGCTGGGGATGTGAGCAGAGGAACTTCGCCTCTGCCAGTGCAGAGATGATGATGAGGGAAAAAAAGAGCCGAGGGAAAAATCAGTAGGAATCAATCAGGGTGGCTTCTCTGTTTTTTTTCGTCAGGTCCGCTTGACCCATTTGGAGAATGGGAAGTGGGAGCCACAACCTCTGGTTTCTTTGCACAACCACAGACTAGTTGGGAGACTTTGCACAAACTGATTTTCTCTAAACCTCAATTTCCTCACTGGGAAGATGAAAGTGTTAGACTAGGTAGTGTCAGTTTCTGGATCCTTCTGAACTCACTGCTTTGCTCTTAACCTTTCCTGACCCTGCTAGGGAAGGCTGGCTTCCTCACAGCCACATACTGCTGCCTGAAAGAAAAGAAAGTGAAAGTGAGGTCGNTATATATATATCTGTTCTAGTTCCTGATTTCCATTCTTCTCGATATATAATAAGAGTGAAATTGCCAGATCATATGGTAGCTCTTTCTTTAGTTTTTGAGGACCTGTCAAACTTTTCCACAAAGGCTGCATCATTTTCTGTTTCCACTAGTAATGCCCAACATTAGTTTCTCCACATTCTCACCAGTACTTGTTATTTTCTATTTTTTGATAGTAGCTGTTTTAATGGGTGTGAGGTTGTATCTCACTGTGCTTTTGATTTCCATTTCCCTTATGATCGATGGTGTTGAATATCTTTCCTTGTGCTTGTTGGAGAAACGTATATGTAAGCCCTTTGCCCATTTTTGAATTGGATTATTTCTTTTTGTTGTTGAGTCGCAAGAGTTTCCATATCTATTCTGAATATTAACCCCTTATAAAATATATGATAATATATGCAAATATTTCCTCCCATTCTGTGGGCTCTCTTCATTCTTTTAATAGTGCCCTTTCATACACAAAGGTTTTTAATTTTGATGAAGTCCAATTTGCCTATTTTTTCCTTTTGTTTGCTTATTTTTTTAAATGTCATATCCAAAACCAATATCATGAAGATTTTTCTGTATTTTTTTTGGCTACACTGTGAGGCATGTGGGATCTTAGTACCCTGACCAGGGATTGAACCCATGACTTCTGCACTGAGAGTTCAGACTCTTAACCACTGGACCTCCAGGGAAGTCCTTTCTGTGTTGTTTTCTTAATTTTGAGTTAATTTTTTGTATATAGTGTTAGGTAAGAGTCCTTCTTTCTTCTTCTTTCTTTTTGTCCACACCTCGAGGCTCACAGGATCTTAGTTCCTGCACCAGGGACTGAACCCAGGCCATGGCAGTGAAAGTGCCGAGTCCTAGCCACTGGACCACCAGGGAATTCCTCCTGACTTCTTCTTGTTTACTGATTGGTTTTTGGCTGCCTTGGGTCTTTGTTGCTTTCTGTAGCTGTGGTGTTGGGCTCTTTAGGGTGCACGGGCGTCGGTGGTTGCAGCACATGGGCTTAGTTTCCTCACAGCCTGTGGAGTCTTCCCTGGCTAGGGATTGAATCTGTGATCCCCGCACTGGGCGTGTGGAGTCTTAACTACTGAACCACCACAGAAGTCCTTTTTGTACATTTTCTTCATATTGAATTAATTTTGTATGTGGTGTTAGGTAAGAGCCATTGTTTTTTTCCTCACTGTGTGGTTTGAGGGATCACCACTAGGGGATTGAATCTGGGCCACGGCAATGAATGTGCTAAGTCCTAACCACTGGACCACTGTGGAACTCCCCTGACTTCTTTCTTTTACATGTGGATATCCAGTATTACCGGCACCACGTGTTGAAAAGACAGTCCTTTCCCTGTTGAATGGCACCCTTGTCAGAAAATCAGTTGGCCATATCAATTATATATTCTTCAGTAACACTGAAGAAAATAAGTTAACCATGGATATAAAGATTTATTTGGGGGCTCTCTAGTCTATCTCATTGATCTATATGTCTGACCTTCTGCCAGTACCACACTGTTTTGATTGCTGTAGCTTTGTAGTAATTTTGAAATTAAAAAGTGTAAGTTTTTCAATGTTTTTTCATTTTTTTCAAGACTGTTTTGAGTATTCAGATCATTTGAGATTTCATATATATTTTAGGATGAGCTTTCCTATTGCTTCAAAAAGTGACATTGGAATTTTGATAAGAATTGCATCAAAACTGTAGATCACTTTGGGTAGTATTGTCATCTTAACAGTATTAAATCTTCAAATCCATGAACACAGGCTGTATTTCCATTTTTTTAGGTCTCAGTTTCTTTCAGCGATGCTTTGTAGTTTTCAGTATACAAGCCTTTTGCCTTGTCGGTAAAATATTTTACTTTTGTTCTTGCTATTGTAAATAAACTTGTTTTTCTAAAAATTTCCTTTTCTGATTGTTCACTGCTGGTATATAGAAATGGAACTGATTTGTGTGTGTAAAGTTTGAATCTTGCAACTTTGCTGAATGTATTTATTAGCTCTAATAAGTGTGTATGTGTGTGACAGAGAGAAATCTTTAGAATTTTTTTAACAAATAAGGACATATAGTCTGTGAGCAGAAGTAAATTTACTTACTCCTTTCCAATTTGGATGTCTTTAATTCTGTTTCTTTGCCTAATTGCTCTGACTAGCACTGATTATAGTACTAAGCTGAATAGAAGTGGCAAAGTGAGCACCCTCATTTTGTTCTTGATTTTAGGGAAAACCAATGGCACCCCACTCCAGTACTCTTGCCTTGGAGAATCCCACGGATGGAGGAGCCTGGTAGGCTACAGTCCACGGGGTTGCAAAGAGTCGGACATGACTGAGCAACGTCACTTTCTTTCTTTCTTTCACTCTTTCAACATTGAATATGATATTAGCTGTGGGTTCTTCATCTATGGTCTTCATTCTCTCTTCCACTTTGATTAAAACAAAGACTCCTTGAATAAGGTCATGAACATTCATCTGTTTATTCATGTAATAAATATTTATTGAGTGTTTACTCTATACCAGGAACTTGTTCTATGCCCTGAGGATACAGTGATGACTAAATAGACACGGTGCCTATGAGAAGGCAATAAGTGTTCCAAGCGAAAAGGAGAGATATGATAGATGTGATGTGGACTAGTATGATGAATGTAGAGAGAGGCAGATGGATTTGACATCTGGACTGCAGTGGTATTAGGACCTGAATGACAGAGAAGAGAGGAGGAGTTGAGATGGGTGGGAAAGGTCCCCGAGGTAGGGAAGACGGGAGGGAGGTGAGGTAGTGAGAGGAAGAGGATGGTTCAGTTTTGAACACATTGAATTTGAGCTGCACTGAGACCTCAAAGGTGAGATGTCAGGTAAGCAGTTGAACGTGCTGATAGGGAGAGAATGTTTGGGAGAAAAATGTGGCCGAGGGAGCAATTTCAACACTGAAATACCATATTGAAGAGGGAGAACTTACAAAAGAGACCAAGAAGGAGAGACCAGGAAGGTGGGAGGAAAGTGTGATGGTGTGGAAGACGAAAGAGTGAATTAAGAAGGAAGGAAGGGTAAGTTTGTCCAAGGCAGCTCAAAGGTTGAACATAGTAACCCTACAATACGGTTTTGCATTTCTTAATCCGGATGGCAGTACACGGATATCAATTGTATGATTCTTTTCAGCTTTATATGTAAACAATATGTGTGTGCTTAGTCACGTTCGACTCTGCAACCCCCTGAACTGTAGCCCACTAGGCTCCTCTGTCTATGGAATTGTCCAGGCAAGAATACTGGAGTGGGTTGCTATTTCCTCCTCCAGGGGATCTTCCCAACTTAGGGATCAAATCCAATTCTCTTGTGTCTCCGGCACTGGCAGGCAGATTCTTTACCACTATGCCACCTAAGAGAGTGGCTATGTTGCTTGAAATTTAATAAAATTATATTCAGCATGATCCAGAAAAGTGTATAATATCTGTAGCAAAGAGACTCATGAAAATGGCCAGTATAAATAATGTTTTTTTTCCTTGGAGGAAAGTTTCAGTTAGTAAAAAAAAAAAAAGAAGATATGACATCCTTCTTTCCTAATTGACACTCATCTCCATGGGATGGGCAAGGTGTCACACATGCTGCCTGTTATCATTATCAGACTAACAGCCCCTAAGTACTTACTGGGTATCAGGACTGAGATAAGTAACCTCAGAAAGTTTTTTCAGTTAATTCTCACAATAATCTTGTGCAGTAGAAAATCTTCCTATTCCCATTTTACAGATAAGGAAAAATGAGGTTGGAGAAATGGGGTTTAGAAATTGTCCAAGGTCCTCAGCTAGTCCGTGGCAGAACTGGAGTTGAATTCGGCCAATTTGGCTCAAGAGTCTGCTTACACATATGTCTACACGAATGTGTACTGCAACGCATAGAGGAATGATTGCTAAAGAGCTAGCTAATGGACACAAATGGAGAAAACGATCAGCGATGTGAAGGGTAATTATTACTCAACCCTTATTCTGTGAAAATCCAGAGTGTAACACAGCTTCTGCTGGGAAGTACAAGAACAAACAGCTCACACGTACCTGTGAAATCCAAGTTTAACTATCTTCCAGGAAATGTGAACTGGCAAACAGAGGCCCCAGGCCTGAGAGACTCCTGCTGATGGCAGAAGCAAACCAAGCTGGAACTGTGAAGTCTGCTGGTTAATTGTTCTCTAATCCAGAACACTGTTTAACCCATGAAGCTAGAAGGGGCCTCAGTTCAGTTCAGTCATTCAGTCGTGTCCGACTCTGCGACCCCATGAATTGTTGCACGCCGGGCCTCCCTGTCCATCACCAACAACCGGAGTTCACTCAGAGAATGTCTAATAACCAAATTCTATTGCAACCTGTTCATTTTATGGGTCATGCAATGAGATATAATTTTTAAAATACATTCAGATGGACTCTTCAGTCTAGAAAAAAATGTGGGGAAAATTTACTTTTTGTCTAGAAAAAAATGTGGTTGAAGAAAATTTACGTTTTTTAAACAAATACTCCTATAGGACCTACCATGTGTGGGGCATTGTTATAAACATTTTACATGTGTTATTAACAACTCTCATAAACATTCTATGAGGGTAGATTTCCCTGGGTCCAGTGGTCGAGAATCTGCCTGCTAATGCAGGGCACGTGTGTTCAATTCCTGGTAGGGGAAGACCCCACATACCAGGGCGCAGCTCAGCCCATGGCCGCAAGTACTGAAGCCAGAGCCCCTGAGCCTGTGCCCCAAGAGAGAAACCACCACGATGAGAAGCCCGCACATTGAAAGCAAGAGTAGCCTCTGCTGTCTGCAAATCAGAGACAGCCCGCATGCAGCAATGAAGACCCAGCACAGTCAAAAAAAAATAAAAAACATAAAGAAAAATTCTTATGAGGGTTTTTATCTATTTTACAGATGGAGACATTGAAACACAGTGATGTTAAGTAATATATCTAAGGACTCATAGCTAATAAATGACAGAACTGGAAGCTGAACCTAGGCAGTCTGTTCCAGAGTCTGTGTACATAGAATTATATTGTGTATTGCATTTTTTCTTTACCAGAGAATTTTTTTCTTGATTTGTTTATCTTTAGTTGAAGAACAATTACAATATTGTACTGGTTTCTGCCGTACATCAACATGGAACAGTCATAGGTATACACATGTCCCCTCTCTCCTGAGCGTCTCTTCCACCCTGTCCTACTCCTCTAGGTTGTCACAGAGGCTCAGTTTGAGTTTCCTGAGTGTTATATCGCATGTTAAAAAATCCACACACTAAAAGAGTTTCAAGCTAAATCCTTTAATAACATGCGTCATCTCCCTTTCTCATGTAGGCAATAATACATCTATTTAATATATCTGAATTTTCAAGCCCTTAGGTTTTTTAATTTTATCATTGTGATGCTTTTTTAAAAATACAGTAAAATTTACACGATATAAAATTTACCATTTTAACCATAATTAAGTCTGCAGTTCAGTGGCATTAAGTACATTCACATTATATGCAACCATTACTACCATCCCTCTCCACAACTCTTCATCTTGAAAAACTGAAGCTCCATATGTAGTAAACGATACCGTCCATTTCAGTTTCTCTTTAGCCCCTGGCAACTGCCATTCTACTTTCTGCCTCTGTGAGTCTGAGTACTCTGGGCTCCTCATGTAAGTGGAGTCATACAGTTTTCGTCCTTTTGTGCCTCGTTTATTTTGCTGGACACAGTGTCTTCAAGGTTCATTCATATAGTAGCATGCGTGTGTCAGAATCGCTCTTAAGACTGAACATTTCATTTATAGAGGGACCACATTTCTCTTGTCCATCCACACATAGATGGACACTTGAGTGGTTCCCACCTTTTGGCTGTTATGAATAATGCTTCTGCGAACATGGGCATATAAATATTTGAGTCCCCGCTTTCATTCTTTTGTATATATGCCCAGAAATGGCACTGCTAAATTATATTTGATTTTAATTGTGCTGCTTTTTAGTGGCTTCCCTAGTGGTTCAGCGGTAAAGAATCTGCCTGCCAATGCAGGAGACGCAAGAGAATTGAGTTTGATTCCTGAGTTGGGAAGATCCCCTGGAGAAGGAGATGGCAACCCATACCAGTACTTTTGTCTGGGAAATTCCGTGAACAGAAGAGCCTGGTGGGCTACAGTCCATGGGGTCGCAAAGAGTCAGACATGACTTAGCAACTGAGCGTGAGCACCTGCTTTTTAGCAGATACAAAATTATAACACTCCATAAATATTACCAAAAAAGGAAGATTTTATAACCCCTTTCTGAGAATGCTGCTAAGAGAATCCCTTCTCAAAGATGTGAGATACACACTCACATAGACACATACAAAGTGGATACAGTAGAATATACTCAGCCATAAAAATGAAAGAAATTTTGCCATTTGCAACAGCATGGATGGACCTAGAGGGTATTATGCTAAGCGAAATAAGTCAGACAGATAAAGACAGACACTGTATATTATCACTTATGGTGGAATCTTAAAAATGAACAAATGCAAGTAATAAAGCAGAAACAGACTCACAGATATAGAGAACAGACTAGTGGTTACCTGTGGACAGAGGGGTGGGGAGAGGAGAGACAGGTAGGGGCAAAGAGGTACGAACTACTATCCATAAGATAAATAAGCTACAAGGATTTATTGCACAACACAGGGAATATAGCCAATATTTTATAATGAACTTAAATGGAGTATAATATATAAAAATACTGAATCATGTGCTGTACATCTGAAACTATAGTAAATCTCCTACATACTAATGAATTCTATTCTGAAGACACCTTCATAGATACAAGAAAGTTAGCCTAGGTCCCCAACTAACACAATAAACTGTATAGTACACACTGTAATCGATTTCTAATTCTTCTCACACACATGTGTGTTAGTCACTCAGTTGTGTCCAACTCTTTGCAACCTATGGACTGTAGCCCACCAGGCTCCTCTGACCATGGGATTCTCCAGGTAAGAATCCTGGAGTGGGTTGCCATTCCCTTCTCCAGGGGATGTTCCGACCCAGGGATCGAACTCGGGTCCCCTGCATTGCAGCAGATTCTTTACCGTCTGAGCCACCAGGGAAGCCTTTCATACAAGTAATACATTAAAAAACAAGCACGAAAAATGAAATATTTTTAATCCTACAGTACAGTACCTTGAAAAGTACAGTAGTACATACAGTACAACAGCTAGCATACAGGGGGTGGCATCGAGTGAACAGGCAAAAGGAGTTACTGACTGGAGGAGAGAGGAGGTGGGAGATGGTGGAGCTGAAGGGTCATCAACAATAGGGGACAGAGGGCAAGCTGCAATTTCACTCACATGTGATAGTGATGGCACAGGTTCTGGTTCCTCACTGGATTCATTTCTGTCTACCCTTTGCTTCTGGAGCCCCTGGGCTTGAAATAAACATACTGTAGTACCCTATACGGTATTGCACAGTCAAGTACACAAAAGCACAACCACTTGTAGAGGATGCACTTTCAAGACACGAGAACTAACTTACGTGCCTGGACATGGGAACAGACGTTCGAATCTTTGAAAGTTCAAAACTTGAAGGTTCGCATATAGGTGACTTACTGTAATATAATACTATAAATCTACGATACTTTAGTTTAAAAAAATCCCTGGGGGGCTTCCCGGGTGGCTCAGTAGTAAAGAATCCATCTGCCAATGCAGGAGCCGTGGGTTCGCCCCTGATCTGGGAAGATCCCACATGCCAACCACAGCTATGGAGCCTGCTCTGGGGCCCGGGAGCTGCAACTACTGAGGCCCACATGCCCTAGAGCCTGTGTTTTGCAACAGGAGAGGCCACTACAGTGAGAAGCCTGCATACTGTAATTGGAGAGTAGTCCCAGCTCACTGCAACTAGGGAAGAGCAATGAAGCAATGAAGACCCAGCACTGTCCAAAAAAAAACAATTCCTGGAAATTCCCTGGAGGTCCAATGGTTAGGACTCTGCGCATTCTCTGCTGAGGGCCTGGGTTCAATCCCTTGTCAGAGAACTAAGATCCCACAAGCTGGGTGGCATGGCCAAAAGTAATAAACAAAATTCCTTTTCTAAAATAAACTCAGCTGGTGATGTGATGAAAAATGGTGATAGTGATTAGAGAGGGCTGGACTGTTTTGTCAGAGCTGGAGATTCGCATTCCTCTGCTCTGAAAGTAGAGACTACCCAGGCAGGAAAAGGGTGCTGGGCCCTGGCTGGGGCTTGATCCTGGAGTGGGGGTTGTTGATGGTCTAAGACAATGTTCTGCTAACATGGGGAGAGGTCCCCATGTTAAACCTCAGCTGGCCACCTCCTAGCTGAGAAGAAAGGGAGTGGAAAGTTTCAGGGAATAAAGAGCACTTTCTGATAATTATTGGTTAAGTCAGGGCCAGAGGCCAGGGTAGGGGTCTGTAGGTCAGCCCAACCCCACTCTCCACCCTTGTCCTTCTTAGGATCATCATTGCCCCTAAAGGTGAATAGAGAACAGAGGATATTGTTTTTAACTCTCTCCGTTGAGAATACCATAACACATCAGCCCAAGCCTGATGGGATGGGGGCAGGGTGAGGATTTTTTTATTTTTTTCAGATGTAGCTAAATGTTTATTTATTTTTTTAGTATTATTAATATTTTTTAATTTAAATTTTATTTTTTTACTTTACAGTACTATATTGGTTTTGCCATACATTGACATGAATCCACCACAGGTGTACATGAGTTCCCACAGGGTGAGGATTTTAAAAAGACAAAAAAGAAAAAACACTTCTTGATATATGTATACCTATGGCTGATTCATGTTGAGGTTTGACAGAAAAAAACAAAATCAAAATTCTGTAAAGCAATTATCCTTCAATAAAAAATAAATAAACTTAAAAAAAGAGTGTTTCAAGACTTGAGATATCTGGGGTCCTGACCAGGGATCACTGCTTGTGTCAAACCTTTGGCAAACCATTTTATCTCAGGACATTGGAGGGAGGAAGAACAGATGATGCCTAAGTACCTTTTGGATTCAAAACAATCTGTGCATTTATCCTATGGGGCCTCCAACAGACGTCTGCCTGTGACAAAGTATAAGAGGCCTAATCTCATCTGTCAAAGGTGAGAGAGGACTTGCTTCTTGAGAAACAGTATGATAAGACTCACAGGAAAAGAAGTCTTTTAAAAGATAAAAGTCCAATAAAAGGACCTACTGTATAGCACAGGGAACTACACTCAATATTTTGTATAAGGAGATAGAATTGAAAAAAAAAATATATATATAGATATGTAACTGAATCACTTTGCTGTACACCTGAAACTAATACAACATTGTAAATTAACTATGGAATCCTAGTGTTAGTCACTCAGCTACATCCACCTCTTTGAAACTCCATGGACTATAGCCAGGCTCCCCCGTCTATGGAATTCTCCAGGCAAGAATACTGGAGTGGGTTGCCATTTCCTCCTCCAGAGGATCTTCCCAATCCAGGGATGAAAACTGGGTCTCCTGCCCTGGAGGCAGATTCTTTACCGTCTAAGCCACCAGGGTATACAAAAAACGGTGCCAGTCCAGAGCTTCCCTCTCTAGGGGAACCCTGGGGAGGGGGAGAGGGTCTGGGAGGCCCAAGAAAGGGGGCGTACCAAACGCCAGGGACCGTCCGCCTACTCTTCCCTCCTAATCTACCTACCATCGAGTGCCTACTGTGATGGGGTCCATGGAGGTGCTGCAGCGCCTGTGCCCACCGCGCCCTCCCTTCAGGGAGAGTTCTGGGTCAGGAGCCAGGGTTCAGAGCTGCCAGGTACCAGCTGCGCAGTCCTGAATAAGCCATCTCACTTCTCCGAGCCTCAGGGTACTCTTCTGAATTTGGGGGACAATGTATATCACCTAGTTCTCAGAGTTAAGAAATTCAAAAGAGATCAAGTTGTGAAAGAACCTTGGAAGCAGCGAGGTTCCCCAAGAGAGGAGCCCTGGTTAAAGTCCTCGCCGTGCTTCTACTGCAGACGCCTGCGGTGCGTCTAACAGCCCCGGGCCCCACAGCCGTCAGCCCTGTCTTGCCCTCACTGTGATTTCCAATGACTCGCTATCCCCGTCCCCACTCCTCAGTTCACCTTGGAGCTCTTGCCAAGTCTGTGTCTCTTGCAGGCCTGAGTCTTTGCCTTTTCCTGGGGGCAAGAAGCTGGGCCTGAGACCAGGTGACTCCCATGGTTGCTGGTTATCAGGAATCAGGCCTGGGAGAAGGCAAGTCAGGCTGAACCGAGCACGTATGTTCCCTTCTCTTTCTTATCAGTATTTTTCATCATAAAGCCTGGAACGCTGGCCCATGATTTTTGAACCTATATTTAGTGCAGAGTTCAGTTCAGTTCAGTTCAGTCACTCTGTCGTGTCTGACTCTTTGCCACCCCATGAACCACAGCACGCCAGGCCTCCCTGTCCATCACCAGTTCCTGGAGTCCACCCAAACCCATGTCCATTGAGTTGGTGAGGCCATCCAACCATCTCATCCTCTGTCGTCCCCTTCTCCTCCTGCCCTCAATCTTTCCCAGCATCAGGGTCTTTTCCAGTGAGTCAGTTCTTCGCATCAGGTGGCCAAAGGATTCGAGTTTCAGCTTCAGCATCGGTCCTTCCAATGAACACTCAGGACTGATCTCCTTCAGAATGGACTGGTTGGATCTCCTTGCAGTCCAAGGGACTCTTAAGAGTCTTCTTCAATACCATAGTGAGTTCAGGTGGGGCTTGATGGAGGTCAGAGAGCTTGCTCAACTGTGTTTCAGGGGAGGCCATATCTTCCCAACAAAGGGCCTCCATATGCCATGCCCTGCTCAGCAGTGTGGATAGAGATGAGTTTCAGGGGTGGCAGGAAAGATGTGGTGGAGTTATTTTGTTGTTGCTGTCGGGTTTTTTTTGATTGATTTCATTTAGTTATGGCTGTGCTGGGCCTTCATTGCTGTGTGAGTTTTTCTCTAGTTTTAGTGTGTGGGTTTCTTATTGGGGTGGCTTCTTTTGAGGAGCACGGGCTCTAGGGCACACAGGCTTCAGTAGTTGGGGCACAGGGGCTCAGTGGTTGCAGGTCTCAGGCTCTAGAGCACAGGCTCAACTGTTGTGGTACATTGGCTTTGTTGCTCTGCAGTGTGTGGGATCTTCCTGGATCAGGGATAGTCTCTTGCGTTGGCAGGTGGATTCTTTACCACTGAGCCACCAGGGAAGCCCAGCACGGAGTTCTGAGACAGCACAGAGACAAACCACCTAATCCCACCTCCTGGATGATAGGATTCTAGGGAAGAAGTCACCTTCCTGGAGAAGACATTTTTATTTTTTAAATTTAACTTTTTTGGGGGCCGTGCTAGGTCTTGGAGAAGGCAATGACACCCCACTCCAGTACTCTTGCCTGGAAAATCCCTTGGACGGAGGAGCCTGGTGGGCTGCAGTCCATGAGGTTGCTAAGAGTTGGACACGACTGAGCGACTTCACTATCACTTTTCACTTTCATGCACTGGAGAAGGCAATGGCAACCCACTCCAGTGTTCTTGCCTGGAGAATCCCAGGGACGGGGGAGCCTGGTGGGCTGCCAT
>SJYV01033663.1:0-54643 GCA_006410875.1 Neotragus pygmaeus
ATTTTTTTTTAACATGACTAACAGACTTCTGAAACTAGCATTCATAAATCACCTTGACTCAGTAGACCTGAGAGGGGTCCAAAAACCTGCCATTTCGAGCAAATTTCCAACTGACGCTCATGCTGCTGGTCGCAGACACTTTATGAGTGGTGAAATTGTAGAAGTTGGCATGGCTCTGCCTTGAGTACTGGCACCAATAAGCTTATCAGAAATACTGATTGGGTGATCTTTTTTTATATAAGTCTCTTTCAACAAAACAGTGCCCTGACTGGATCGCTGTGTAAACGACCTTTTATAGGGAAGCTAAAACTGTCTTTGAACCTGGTTGTGATTGGAACTGAGCAAATTGAGGTTTCAGAAACAGGCAGCAAAAACAAATGCTCTAGTTTCTCAATTGTCAATGCCCAAATATGTGAATATAGCTCTAAAAGGGATAGACAGCAAACCCACAATCACCTCCACCCAAATTCAGCCGTTTGTTTTCTATGTCCTCAAATAACCCAACCTGACACTAACACCACTCGAATTATTGCCCTTTCCAAACTACATAAACATGACTTGTCAAGTTTAATAATCCCCCAGTTCACCTGCATAAGGTACTCATAGTCTACTCCCCAAGACAGAAGCCAACTTATTACCTTCGAGTAACTTTTGCACACTACCCGGCGATAGTATATAAAGCCAACCAAAGGGAGCATTTAAAGTTGAAACCGAGATGTCTTGTTTATAAGGTACCCCTTAAAAGTAAGCTGACCATTTTTAAATGTCAAACTTTAAATCTGCTTGCATCCCGAATCAGAACACTCAAGACGCTCAGTTTCAAATGACAGCTGTTTTAAAGAAATTGTGGGTGGCTCTTAGAAGAGCCTTTTTCGTTGGACTGAGGCAGTTGTGGAACCTTTATGCCCTCTCCCCGCGAATGCGGCGAGCAAGCTGAATATCCTTGGGCATGATGGTGACGCGCTTGGCGTGGATGGCACACAGGTTGGTGTCCTCGAAGAGCCCCACCAGGTAGGCCTCGCACGCCTCCTGCAGCGCCATCACCGCCGAGCTCTGGAACCGCAAGTCGGTCTTGAAGTCCTGCGCGATCTCGCGCACCAGCCGCTGGAACGGCAACTTGCGGATCAGCAGCTCCGTGGACTTCTGGTAGCGGCGGATCTCGCGCAGGGCCACTGTGCCGGGCCGGTAGCGGTGCGGCTTCTTCACGCCGCCGGTGGCCGGCGCGCTCTTGCGGGCCGCCTTGGTGGCCAGCTGCTTGCGCGGCGCTTTGCCACCGGTGGACTTGCGGGCTGTCTGCTTAGTACGAGCCATGGCGAGGCAGAGAAATAAAGACTAAGTACGGAAGACATTCCGTTTATATATACTCAGAAACAGTCTGATTGGTCTTACTCTAGTTCAAAACTCCCGCGAAACAAATCCATTGGCTGAAGAGTCACTGAAGTGATTGGTCAATTACTAAAGATTCTGATTGGATGAGTTAGTTCACTTTTCAATCCTTCTTTTTGTTGAAGTCTGCTCTCCAAAGGCGCTAATTTCCTAGTTCTAACTTCAGGGTTTCTCAAACTGTAAATAAGGAACCACTTGGACATCATGAAAGATGCCTGTTCTGATTCAGATCAATGGAATGGAGCTGAAATTTCGACGGTCAAGCTTTAGAAACAGGTTTATTCTCTTTTTTTCCTCAATGGTTAATTTTTCTGTTCTGAATTTAGATTGCCTTGGACAGTCACTTCCTAGCTCCACTAGGAAATCACAGGGAAAGCGACAGGCCAGAAGAGAGAGGCAAAAATGCGAAGAAAAAAAATCATTGACTTTCCCGTGGTGGCCAAAAGGGATTTATGCTTCAGTTTGTTATAGCAGAAACTAGTAGCCTCCATTTTAGACTCTATTCTTTGAGCCCACTCTGACAGATGGTTTTCTTTCTTGCTTAACCGCACTTTGAAAATGATTACTTTATGGTTAGAATGTACTGTGCACTTGGTGTTTACTTCGAAAAAACACCCTTCTGTGAGCATATTTCATTCCAGAAAGTCTCGGTACAATAAGCTCAAGGACCACCAGAGACAACCACCCGGGCCTAACTTAACCAGGTTAGCTAATTTTGAAATTTCCCTGTGAAAAAGAGCACAAACTTGCATGCTTACCGACGGGCCCTTTTTCCCACTACTAGACTAGTTTTCCAGTAGTCATGTGTGGACGTGAGAGTTGGACGATAAAGAAAGCGAAACACCAAAGAATTGATGCTTTTGAACTGTGGTGTTGGAGAAGACTCTTGAGAGTCCCTTGGACTGCAAGGAGATCCAACCTGTCCATTCTGAAGGAGATCAGTCCTGGGTGTTCATTGGAAGGACTGGTGTTGAAGCTGAAACGCCAATGCTTTGGCCACCTGATGCGAAGAGCTGACTCATCTGAAAAGACCCTGATGCTGAGAAAGACTGAGGGCAGGAGAAAGGGACGACAGAGGATGAGATGGATGGATGACATCACCGACATGAGTTTGGGTAGGCTCCGGGAGTTAGTGATGGACAGGGAGGCCTGGCATGCTGCAGTTCATGGGGTGGCAGAGTCGGACACAACTGAGCGACTGAACTGAGATTGTGTAAAATTCCTTCCTAACTCTTTTTCAAGGGAGGGCACAGTCAAAGCAATACAAACTACCATTTCCTACCACACCCTAACTGTTGCCAGGTTTCCATTCGGCACCAGTGAACAGAAACTGATTTATTTGAAAAGCTCGCACTGATCCCAGCGGTGTTTTCGTTTTGCTGTTTCAAAAGACGTAGTCTGACATTCCAGACTACCACCACTACCCGTATTTTTTGGCACAGTAGAAATGTTTCCCTTTTCTCTAGAGAAACAGCCACTCCAGCTTTTGTAAACCAAACATTACCCTTGCTGTTGAAACTGCTCATTTTTCTGAGTCACTTTCCTGAATCACATTTGGAACAGTCCCGTCAAGGAGACACGATAACTTCGGGTGAACACGCTGTAGCATCTAGTCAGTAGCTTTAATGTAACTATTTTAACGCAAGACGAAACGTTGTTTACGAGCTCTCTTAAAAGTGACAATGTGGATGGCTCTTAAAAGAGCCTTTGGGTAAGATTGTAGTAACACAGATGTAAGTAGATTCACTTGCCCTTGGCCTTGTGGTGACTCTCGGTCTTCTTGGGCAGCAACACCGCCTGGATGTTGGGGAGCACGCCACCCTGAGCGATGGTTACTTTGCCCAGCAGCTTGTTGAGCTCCTCGTCGTTGCGGATTGCTAACTGCAGGTGACGAGGGATAATACGGGTCTTCTTGTTGTCCCGGGCTGCGTTGCCCGCCAGCTCCAGAATCTCGGCCGTCAGGTACTCCAGCACCGCTGCCAGATACACCGGGGCCCCGGCACCGACCCGCTCGGCATAGTTGCCTTTGCGGAGCAGCCGGTGCACTCGGCCCACGGGGAACTGGAGTCCGGCCCGCGAGGAGCGGGTCTTCGCCTTAGCGCGTGCTTTGCCGCCCTGTTTTCCACGACCAGACATAATGAGACACAAGAAACAAGCTGAGACCCAGAGAAATGGATCCTCAAGGCACAAGAAGCTAGGTAATTATACTCTCCGGCGGTTTGGTAAAACAGCCTATGCGATTGGCCAAACACAAATCCAAGCCAATCAAAACCCAGATCTGAAACAACACCTGCTAATTTGCATAGGGAGTTTGTGGTGAAAAGGTCAAATTATGTAACTGTCAGCTAAGGGAAGAGCCAATAAGAGTTTGAAATAAAGAGCCTATCAGAGGTTAGGATGTGATGAAAAGACCAATCACAAATTGTAATTCTGCCATCCTATATTTGCATACAGGCCAAACAAATACTAAGATCTTTGGCTTGTGGGCGTATCTTGTGTTCGTCTCCTGGTTCTATTTGAGTTTTGCGATGCCTGAGCCAGCCAAGTCGGCTCCTGCCCCTAAGAAGGGCTCGAAGAAGGCGGTGACCAAGGCGCAGAAGAAAGATGGCAAGAAGCGCAAGCGCAGCCGCAAGGAGAGCTACTCTGTGTACGTGTACAAGGTGCTGAAGCAGGTCCACCCGGACACTGGCATCTCGTCCAAGGCCATGGGCATCATGAACTCCTTCGTCAACGACATCTTCGAGCGCATCGCTGGCGAGGCGTCACGCCTGGCGCATTACAACAAGCGTTCGACCATCACATCCAGGGAGATCCAGACGGCGGTGCGCCTGCTGCTGCCCGGGGAGCTGGCCAAGCACGCGGTGTCTGAGGGTACCAAGGCCGTCACCAAGTACACCAGCTCCAAGTAAATTTCGTCATTTGAAACAACGCAAATAACTCAAGGCTCTTTTAAGAGCCACCCACTTTGTCTAAAAGGATCTGTAACTTTCCAGACTGTAATAAAATGGCTCGGTCAAGCAGTGAGAAAGATTATATACAACCATCCAGGGTTAAGGTTTCTGACCCTTGTGTGAGGAAAAATGTCTGCCCCAACCACTAATGCCAAAGAAGCTATTATTGAGCAGCGTAAGCCTGGCCGCAAAAGCTTAATTTGCTACATTTTAGTCACGTGTCTTTTACAAACGTCTCTTAAAAAGGTTGGATGCCAGTTATTCTAAGCTGGCTATTTTTAAGAAGCAGAAAAATCTCTTAATACTTAGAAAAGTGGGTGTTTCCTAAAGACATTTACATTTATAAAGTAAATAACCCAATTGTAAGTGTGTTTTCCTTGCTTTACCGGGAAGAAAATATCCAAATAGAATCTGCTTTTTATGGAAAAGGACACTACTTAAATCTGCATAACAATCTTACTAATGTTTACATTGCTTTTACTGGTCACCTCTAAAAACAAGTGACTACCTGCTCCCAGCATGTTCTTTTTTTAAATCTGAAGATGGTGTTTTAAGGTAGTGACTCAGGCGTTTTCTTCTGTTTTACTGGGGATCTCCACTGTACAGAGGAAGTAATACAAATTAGGTGTTTCGGTTTGTCTTTCCCTGTTAATATATCTTGTATCAATTAGACCAAACAAAGAATTTGGAAAGAAAGAAGGGAAAATTTTTTCTCCCTATATCTACACAGACTTTTGTAAACATTAAATGTTACTACATTTTGTAATAGTGCTTGTGAAGGAAATTCCCTAAAGCCTACATATAATTAAAGCATTCATTTCTCACTTTCCAAGGTTAATTGTAAATACACTTTAAAACAATGTATTCTGGAAAACAAATATGTACATTTAAGAAATAAGCATGGTTTAAGGAGAAATCCCCCAGCGTATTTAGCATCTTTGACCACTAAATTTGGATATGGTACTTAAAAACCTTTGTGAGCATTTCCTTTCATCTAAAATGGGAAGTACTCTTGCCTGGAAACTCCCATGGATGGAGGAGCCTGGTAGGCTGCAGTCCATGGGGTCTCTGAGCCAGACACGACTGAGCGACTTCACTTTCACTTTTCACTTTCATGCACGGGAGAAGGAAATGGCAACCCACTCCAGTGTTCTTGCCTGGAGAATCCCAGGGATGACGGAGCCCAATGGGCTGCTGTCTGTGCGACTTAGCAGCAGTAGCAGCAGCAGAGAATAATAATTAACAACCTACTATGTGACATGGCTGGGGTGATCAATCAAAGAGCCCTTAGGGTGGTGCTGGCACAAAGAGTCCTCTAAAATATTAGCTGTTGCTAAAGCAGCTAGTTGAAGTTCCGGGAAGTTGCCCTCAGGTCTGCCCACTTTAGAAATCTCAGAATTCTGAGGCCTTGAACAAGGCAGTGAGCTGTAAAGACTACTAGCATTTAACATCAATTAGGACTCCTTGTCTGGCACTGGGAACAATACAAACCACTTGTAACAGGCCTGCCCCTGTTGAATTGTTTTTTCAACGATTCTCTTCCCTGAACTGCTTTGAGGACAACTTAGTGCCTGTGACTCTTGTGTTCCCTGCCTTTGATGGCTAGTTGAAGCAACATATGCGTCATTTTCCAGAGATTTTTCTCGTGCCTCACGAGGATTAGAGGTATCTTTTAAATAGTCAGATGTTTTGGGTTCCAAGGCCATAAGCAAACTACTCACCTCCATTTGCCTCTCAAACTTCGTCTCTTTTTTCTCAACACCCGCTTGGCCTCACTCTGCCCACCAGATAACTTCCTTGCTACCTCCAGGCTTTACTATTTAGTCCTCCTTCCATTTGGAACTTAACTTTCTCAATCTTTTTTCCCCAAGCATCACTTACAAGTAAAGCCTTCTGGTGGTGCTGGTTTAATCACTACATCATGTCTGACTCTTGTGACCCCAGGGACTGTATCCCACCACGATCGTCTGTCCACAGGTTTTCCCTGACTAGAATACTGGAGTGGGTTGCCATTTTCTTCTCCAGGGGATTTTCCTGACCTAGGGATCAAACCTGCATCTTCTGAATTAGAGTCAGATTTTTTTCCCCAAAATCTTCCTATGTCATTTAAAGTACCATCTCCTTCCTCTACACTATACAGGTTTTCCCAGCTTCAGTTTTGTTCATAGCATCTAACAAACTGTTTCACCTGTTTTGCCTGTGCCCCTTCCAACAAAATATAAACTCCATGCACTTAGAAATACTGTTTTGTTCACTGTTGTTCACTGCTATAATTCCATAGCATCGAACAGTGCCTGGTACATGCCATGTGCTCAATATTGTTTGTTAAATTAAAATCTTCGTATGAATTTATCTCCTCAAATCAGTGCCTTAGCTCCAATAACATCTGATTCTTTCCATATTTAAACACCAGAGCCCATATCTTTAAAAGAGATGGCATTCTAAATGACTCCATTGATTTCTGGCTTTAAAAGTATCACCCTACAAACTACTTGCCGGCCATAAGGAGGAGAAATCAGATTTTACGAAGAAACTATTAAAAATTATCCTAAACCAATGACTGACCTAGAACCTACAAAATCCCCTTAACAACTGACCCTGAGGTACGATAGTATTTACATACAATGATCTACAACCTGTTCCTTGACAAGAAAATTAATGTTATTTCAGTCAAATCTAGGGAAAATCACTTCTACTTTGTAAGTCATTCAGGGTACAGAAATCAAGGAAAATAACCCCATTTAGGAAACAAGCCAAACCAGGAGGACATTCTATAGGCCAGGTTTGATTTATGTCAAAAAACTAAGTGAGATTCAGGAAATCTGGAGAAAACGTGTATCAATGCATTAAGAGACCCGAGACGGAACAAAAGGGAGGATTGGATCTTCCTCTGAACGAACCAGATCTCTAAGACATTTAAGGTATAACGGATTTGTTCATGTGCACCANCCTTCCGATGCAAGAGAACTAATAACATGCTACAAGGATAGTTCAGATTGTTTTCTTTCAATGAATTATCCAAACACACCTCTGTAGCCACGGCTAGACCACGTGGCCTAATGGATAAGGCGTCTGACTTCGGATCAGAAGATTGAGGGTTCGAATCCCTTCGTGGTTGCTATGGTGCTTAAACTATTACTACTCAGAAACTATAAACTCTCATAACGATCATTCTTAAAAACCCAATTTTCTTGGTTAAAGTCCGCAATCAGAAATCTCCTTTTCTCCTTAATAGTTTTATCCTCCATGCATTTCTGCTCAACATCCTTTCCTTTGCTTTATGTTTCTTTTTACCCGTCCAATGTCTGTTCCTCTGTCCACAGTATCTATGATTTATCCCGGTCTGCTCTTCTCAAAATTTGGTCCTCGAACCAATACCAACATCGAGGAGCTTCCTAGAAATGCAAACTTTCCCAGCTGGTCCTGGTTCCCTCTCAGTGCTATACTTGAACTACAAAATCAGAATTTGGGGAGTTGGGCTCAGGAATCTGGTAACAATTGAATCTGGGTGGTGGGTATATAGATAATTTCCGATTCTTTCAACTTTTTTAAATGTTTGAAATTTTTTACAGTAAAAGTTTAATTAAAGAAAAAAAAAAAAGGAGGGGGGGTGGGTAGGCAGGACTTACAGAAGCTGTTCTGTTTAAACAAAAGCCCTGGGAGAAGAGCACAGGGCTCCTAGGATACAAGAAACATCAAGACACCAGCATTGTGCGAGGTAGAGCAGATCCTTTCTTGCCTCGGGAATCCAGGTTCCCTTGACAGAGTGGTCAGAAAAACAGCTGAGAAAATTAGACAGAGGCAGGTGATGAGGGACTCCTAAGCCACTTGTGATATTCCCTGAAGGCCACAAAGTAACTTTAAAGACTTTAAAGGAGGGGAGAGACCCAATCTAATTTGCATTATCAGATTAACACATCAATTAGTGCTGACATAGCCCTGCCTACATAATCTGCCCTGAACTACATCTCCAAGGTGTTATCTCTCACTGCTCTCCCTCCTTCTCCCCCTCCAAAACAGCAACATTCCAGCCAGACAACACTTTTTTTATTCATCTCATATTCCAAGAGTTTTAAGTCTAGAATACTGCTCCCCTCTCCAGTTTGGCTCACTTTCACACATCCTTCAGATCTAAGTTTAAACATGATTCATTCCACACATATTTATTGAGTATCCATTTGGCCAGAGATAAGGTATAATTGGAACATTTCTTCATGAAACTTGGTGTTTAATGAGTGTCTCTCCAGGCAACCACCTAAGATATTCATGATTGGGATCTGCATTCTTCCTGTGGGCTACTAAGTCACCCCAGACCTCTCACTTATCAAACTCAGTGGTGAATATTCACTTTTGTAATTGTTCACTCTGAAAATTTCTCAGAACAGTAGCCATATTTTTGTGGCTCTCCACTGAACAAGCAGCACCTAGCAAAGTGTTTGTCCTGTGATTGTGCCCAGAATACAAATTTTAAAACAATGAAGAAATGCATGAATCTCTTCAGGGACAAGCGACCAGAAAACTTCCAAGAAATTGTTGCAGTTAAGCCTATGAGAAACTGTTGGAACCTGATCTTAGAAAATGGATTTGACACTTGGGAGGAAAAGCCAGATTGAGAAACAGATCCAAGGTTGAACCAAAACCTGGAAACCTGTGCCCTCTGGAGAGGGAGTTAGAGAACAGATATAAGGGGAGTTCTGAGTCTTTGGTTTTGGTACCTGGGTGCCCCTGTCAAATAAAAATCTAGTTTGTTGGAGAAGACCCAAGTTTAGAAGGAAAGAATGGAGCTTTCATTTGGGGATGTATTGCTTTTGAGATGCACATGGACATGCAACAAGAAGTAACTAGGACAACTGTATTTTCTGGAGCCCAGACATGAGGTCTGAGCTGCAGGAGGTAATTTTCAACCTATCAGCACATAAGCAGTGGTTTATCAGTCATGCCCTGTCCTCCCTCTGTTCATGAAACAGAGTTGATGAAATACAGAAATCTTCTCCTTGTACACTAACACACCCACATGCATGCACATACAGTTAAGATTGTGGTAATGGTTGTGTAGTTTCAGAAAAGTGAAGATCCTGGGGTTCTGGTCTTGTTTTGGAGGTGGTCTCTGCAAATATTTTTAAACATTAGAATATTAGATACTCTGAGAAAAAAGTCCCATGCCATGAAGTGGATTTGATTCTCAGAAATATTTTCATATTACTATTTTATTCAAAAATATTCTACCTACTGCTTTAAAATATTTTCAGCTTTACAAAGAGATGGGAGATCGGGCTTCATGGGGAATATTTTGATAGATCCTCATTTTTGAACTTAAAAATAACAGTTACAAAAGCTGTTGACATTTGTTGAGNAAATATTCTACCTACTGCTTTAAAATATTTTCAGCTTTACAAAGAGATGGGAGATCGGGCTTCATGGGGAATATTTTGATAGATCCTCATTTTTGAACTTAAAAATAACAGTTACAAAAGCTGTTGACATTTGTTGAGCCCTTTCTATATTCCAGGCACTAGATTAAATGTCTAAAGACATAGAGTGTCTGTAAGGAACAGCTATGCCAGATTATTTATTGAGCATTAATTTCCTACTCCAGCAGAAATAAGAGTTGTTGTTTTTTTTAAACTGTTGCAATATATGGCGATTTGCTTTCTAGAAAAAGACCATTCTCAGTTTACTACATGCTGGAAATAAAGTTGGTTGACTCCCCTTCGATTTTATCAACTATTAATGGAACTTATCACCTTTTGTTTTGCCCTTTTTAATGAATAAGTACTGAAGTTGCTTAAAATAAATGTTATATAGTAACATGGAGAACATTGAAAGAGAGTCTGCATATATGTAGTCGTGGCCGAGTGGTTAAGGCGATGGACTAGAAATCCATTGGGGTCTCCCCGCGCAGGTTCGAATCCTGCCGACTACGAGTTAGCTTTTCCTCCATTTTATCATAATAAAATTTCTGCCTAGTCTGATTTACCTTCAATTTCAAGACACTTTTTAAAATATTAATTTCAGACCTTTTACAAATCACATGAAAACAGAGTTCTCATTTTACGAGTTAGAAAAAAGAACCAGTAAGACTTTCTTCTATTTCAGTTCTGAGCTTTCTCAGGTTCTCAGACCGAAAGGACAGATTTAAAGCATTCATATTTAAAGCAATAATGATGCCACAATTTCCCTTTTTCTAAAACTGTAAGTCCCTTACTACTTATAGGTGGGCCAGTGGCGCAATGGATAACGCGTCTGACTACGGATCAGAAGATTCCAGGTTCGACTCCTGGCTGGCTCGTTGCTTTTTATAATGCCTTCTGTAAATTCCCCAAATCTCCAGCTTCTCCAGCCCTCCGTGTTAAGCTTTTNAGTGGCGCAATGGATAACGCGTCTGACTACGGATCAGAAGATTCCAGGTTCGACTCCTGGCTGGCTCGTTGCTTTTTATAATGCCTTCTGTAAATTCCCCAAATCTCCAGCTTCTCCAGCCCTCCGTGTTAAGCTTTTCTAATTTTCTGTTTATTTTACAATATCACTGCATACAAAATGACGAAAGTGTTAATACACAGGCTTTATAGCTCGCTATTCTTTAACATACATAAATTTTCTTTAAATCATATCACTAATTGCTTTTGAAACTGACGGAAACTTACTTAGGTGTATGAGGGAAACATAAAAGAGGGAACACCATTCAAATGCATCATTCTCAAAAAGTTAAGATTGAAAGTCTCACAAAGAGAAGGTTTCTTGATAGCAATTTTTTCTTCTCTCTTTTTTTTTAAGATTTAGTTTTTTAGAGCAATTATTAGTTCACAGCAAAATTGAGAGGAAGGTGCACACACCTTCTCACACATGTATAGTCTCCCCCATCGTCAACAGAGTGGGTACATTTGTTAGAAATGATGAGTCTACTGTGGACTGAAGTTCATAGTTTTCATTACAATTGACCCTTGATGTTGTGCATTCTAAAGGTTTAAACAAATGTAGAATCATAAAGGAAATCAACCCTGAGTATTTATTGGAAGGACTGATGCTGAAGCTGAGCTGCAACACTTTGGCCACCTGATGCAAAGGGCTGACTCATTGGAAAAAACCCTAATGCTGGGAAAGATTGAGGGCAGGAGGAAAAGGGGATGACAGAGGATGAGATGGTTGAATGGCATCACTGACTCAATGGACTTGAGTTTGAGCAAACTCCGGGAGATAGAGAAGGACAAGGAAGCAGGCATATTACAGTCCGTGCGTGCATGCGTGCTTAGTCGCTTCAGTCGTGTTTGACTCCCTGCCATGGACCATGACCTGCCAGGCTCCTCTCTCCAAGGGATTCTCCAGGCAAGAATACAGGAGTGGGTTGCCGTTTCCTTCTCCAGTTCTTACCATGGGGTTGCAAAAAGTGGACATGACTGAGTGACTGAACAACAGAAAGGCATGTATCTATCCATTGTTACAGCATCTCACAGAGGATTTTCACTGCCTGAAAAATCCTCTCTGCTTGGCCTAGTCATCCTTCTTCTTCTCACCAACCCCTGGCAACCAATGATTATTTTACTGTTTCTGTAGTTTTGCCTTTTCTAGGATGTCATATATTGGAATGATACGGTACGTATAGCCTTTCAGATTGGCTTATTTCACTTAGTAATATGCATTTAAGGTTTCTCCATGTCTTCTCATGGCTTAGTAGCTCATTTCTTCTTAAGGCTGAATAATATTCCATTGTCTGCTTGTACCACAGTTTATCCATTCACCTACTGAAAGGCATTTTGGTTGCCTCCAAGATTTGACAATTAAGAATAAACCTGTTATAAACAACTATGTGCAGGCTTTTGTGTGGACAAAAGTTTCGACTCCACTCCTTTGGGCAATTTAATAAGGAGGGCAATTGCTGGATCATATGAACTGGCAAACTGTCTTCCACAGTGGTTGTACCATTTGGCATTCCAACTAGCACTGAATGACAGTCCTTGTTACTCCATCTCCTCACCAGCATTTGATGTTCAGTGTCCTGGATTACTTTGGCCACTTGATGCAAAGAGCTGACTCACTGGAAAAGACCCTGAAGCAGGGAAAGATCGAGGACAGGAGGAGAAGGGGACCACAGAGAATGAGATGGTTGGATGGCATCACCCACTCAATGGACAAGAGTTTGAGCAAACTCCAGGAGATAGCAAAGGACAGGGAAGCCTGGCCTACTGCAATCCATGGAGTCGCCAAGAGTCGGATACGACTGATGGACTGAAAAACAACAACAATAGGTGCGTAGTGGTATCTCACAGTTATTTTGTTCTCAAGACGTGCTTTTCATGTGCTTAAAAAGCGGGCCAAACACCTCACTAAAGGAGATATACAATGCCAAATTTTCTTAATAAACTCTCTTCTATACTCTCAAAATTCTCTTCAGGAGGATAAAAACCTTGTCTTAGCAGAGGATGGTTTCGATCCATCGACCTCTGGGTTATGGGCCCAGCACGCTCCCTCCCGCTGCGCCACTCTGCTGCAATAAACTATATACTCATACTTAGTATTCAGCTTTCTACAGACTTGGTGTTTTTTTGTTTTTGTTTTTTTAGCTCTACAGAGCTGGGTGTTTTCTTGAACTGTTTTTCTCTGTTTCTATCTCTCTCTCTCTTTCCCCCAGAGCAGTAATCTTTGTTTTATAATGTGATGGCCAAGGGCCTAAACTAACTGCTAAGAAAAGTATTAATAAGAAATAGAGAACAACTATTTTGGATACAGTTCCTCTATGCACAAAGGCATGCTTAGATGCAATGTCTGTTCCCCTGTGCTGTGTGAACACGTACATTACATCTATAACAAAATATCTGCTGATATTCCATGTGTCATGTTTTAAAGCCATTCTAAGTTATACAAAGTAACAGGTTCTGATGAAATAAGTGTGCTTTCCTTTTCTTCTGCACTGTAATGTCATGGTTCATAATCTGTTGGAGGGTGCTCGAGTCCCAGGGAAGAAAAAGAGTTTTAAGGAGTTCTTAGAACTTCTAGCCCAGAGGACTACTTTTTCTGATGTAATGGTTCGTTTCCTCTAGTCTCAATTTGGCAAATCAAACAAAAACTTATGTTCAGGTTTTCTCCATCTGGAAATGAACTGACTTCCTTCTTGGTTTGTTGGAGTAGGGGAATTGCAGACAGCCAAGATTCTGCTTGGAGTGTAACGTTTCTGGCATGGAAAAGCTGATCCAGGTGTGAAGCAGGAAATGTCAGAAGATGTGGGAAGCTTCTGGCCATTAGAGAGAGAGAGATGTGGGTAAGGAAATGGGTCAGAGAGCACAGAAGTGAGTGAGGAGAGACGGCTGGGAGTCGACAAAGACTGAAATTCAGAACGTTTGCAATAAAAGAAAAAAATGTCTTTTGCAGAAAAGAATAAAAATGTCTTTATGGACCCAGAAATAAACCCCCCAAGTACAGTTATAGTGTACACTTGCCTATTTATCTACTTTGTAAAGGGCAGCTAGCATTGGAGAAAACATCTTTTTCCCCTCCAAGTTTCAGACCAGTGCATCCCAGACAGTAAAAAAAATTGACCTCGACGTGATTTGAACACGCAACCTTCTGATCTGGAGTCAGACGCGCTACCGTTGCGCCACGAGGTCCTGCGGGGGCCCTCCGCTCCTTTACTTGTCAACCTGATCTATGAAATTAATTATCGGTATTCAGTGAAGACCATGCAGCTGGATACAAAATAATGCCTCGTGGTCTCTTGGATTAAAACAGCTGTCCATTCAATCACTTACTGATTCTCTGCCTCCGAAAATGCTTCTATTTCCAATGCTTCCTAGTCTATTACCTTCCTTTTCTTACCTAATTTTCTCCGTATACGTCAAAAATAGACGTTCGGGGTTTGTTTTGTTTTCGTTTCTGTCTTTTTAGAAATAATAGACATTCGGTTTAAAGTCGGGCGTTCTGAGTTGGAGTAAGAGTAACAAAGAGTGCTCTCCTCTCAACCCTTAGCCCTCCCCCTAATCAGGGACGCTGATCAGGGTTTTGAATTTGTTACCAAAGTTGTCGGTAGTTGCTAACCACATACTAGTGTTTCGAGGAAACGAATTTACCCTAGGCCTGCCGGTTTAACTGTGCAGCTCCTATCTGCGAAATAATATCGTCTTTTTACACCCACTCTTGTGCTTCGTTGAAATGATCAATTTCACATTGCAAGAGTTCTTCCGAATCTGAACACTGTATCTGAAACCGCCCCTAAGAAGGGCAAGACACCTTGGTGGTGTTTTCTTTGTTTTGTTTTGTTTTGTTTTGCCCGAGGAAACAAGTGATTCTGGCACCATGGTTAGGCTGGTTAAAGCACCTGTCTGAGAAACTGCAGTTGGGTGTCGAATCTCAATGAGATTATTTTCCAAGATCTAAATAGTAGAGAGGTCTCTTTGAACTCCTAGAAAAAGATATTCTGAAAAATGAATCTTGGGCTCTGGACTCATTTTTCTAGATTAAGAAAAGGAAACTAATTTTCAGTGTCCTTTTTATGTAGTGGGTCATTTTTCAGGATATCCTGTCCAGGAGTCCCAAAACTGCATGCCTCTGATTGTCTTCATCTCTTTTCCTTGTTTTTCCTAGGCTAGATGCTACATACTATATATCAGCATCTAGCATACCATATATTTTACTTATATATTTATTTATTACCTATTAAAAGTAACTAGACTAAAAGCTAAGGCACAGCCTCTTCCAGGATCCCTCTGAGTGGTCAGCTTGCACTCCACTTAATATACCCCTTTTGGCTACCACATCCACCTCACCACCATCCCCTGGCTACTGCTACCCACTAAGGACAAACACCAGGAAGTTTACCTGGGGGGTGGTAGTGGTCTAAGAACTCAGGCTCTCAGAGTTGATATATGTCCATCCTTTTGGTTGTATATCCTCTGTGACGCTGAATATACGATAAATTATTGTAGCAGAGGCTGCTAGAGTAATTATCAGTCTGTTTCTTTTTCTTTTTTCCTTTGGGATGCTATCACAAAAATATCATAGAGTAGGTGGCTTAAGCAAACAAAAAAATTATTTTTCACGTTCTGGAGGGCTGGAAAGTCCAAGGCATCAGCTCTTCAGTATGACTGTGTCTTCACATGGTGGAAGGGGCCAGGGAGTCTTCAGAGTTCTTTTTCATAAAGACACTAATCCCATTCATAAAGGCTCCAACTAATCACCTTCTAAGACCCCACCTCCAAATACCATCACATCATTGATTAGGTTTCAACATGTGAATTTTAGGGGGAGAGAAACATTCAGTCTAAACTACATTTCCTAGCCTCCTTTGTGATTACTTTTGGCCCTGTGGCTAAGATCTGGACAATCAGTGTAAAGAAAACTGTAACCAGCCAGTTTGCAACTTTGAAACTTAACCCAGGAAAACCTCTCATGAGGGGGTTCCTCTTTTTTCCCTTTGCCTTTATATCTGTCAAATGCAGAGGACTCCATAGTCCTCCAATCCAGAGTCACTCAATAGTCTCTCAGCAACCATGTGAAGACTAACCAAAAAATCTGCATTAGACGTTGCCTGAGAGAAAAGCAAACATTTGTTGAGATGAAAAACTGAGATTTATGAGGTTTATGGTTTTTTATGGGTGTTATAAATCAATTAGTATCACTAATACAATAGAGTTTCACTGTCACTTGCTTATCAACGTCCCACATTTTAGTGCTTAACTCTAGATAGCACAATTGTATCTGCATTATATAATACACGAAGTCATACTGTAACAGGGGAGTCAGCACACAAATGCTACACGTATGACATAAAATTCACAAATTTTTCCAAAATTCTAAAAATTGTTACCTCACTAACATGTATAATTATTTTGTAAACTAATTTACGATTCTTGCTGCACTTCACTTCCTCACCTTACATCCTGTATCCAAGCTGGGCAGAAATAAAGAAACGTGAGAGAGAGCACATGCAGTGATGCATATTGGCCACCAGGGGACGGAAAAGCCTAACGATTCAGTTCAGTCGATCAGTCCTGTCCGACTCTTTGCGACCCCATGAATTGCAGCACGCCAGGCCTCCATGTTCATTACCATCTCTCGGAGATCACTCAGACTCACGTCCATCGGGTCCGTGATGCCATCCAGCCATCTCATCCTCTGTCGTCCCCTTCTCCTCCTGCCCCCAATCCCTCCCAGCAACAGAGTCTTTTCCAATGAGTCAACTCTTTGCATGAGGTGGCCAAAATACTGGAGTTTCAGCTTTAGCATCATTCNATCACTGAGGAAGGCTTTCTTATCTCTCCTTGCTATTCTTTGGAACTCTGCATTCAAATGAGCATATCTTTCCTTTTCTTCTTTGCCTTTCACTTCTCTTGGAGTACAAAACAATTTCCTTTCATGTTATTCTTTAATAAACTCTGTCTGGGCAAGATAAAGACCCACGGGGCTTGAGCCAAGGAACTATGCATTTGTGTGACACTTCTCAGCTGGGTGGAGCTTCCTTTCCTGCTCTCATTGCCTGACTCACCAGCCTGCACAAAAGCCAACAGGCCCCCTAATCAGTCAGCCTGAGCTGAGGTCAGGGTCAGGGTCAGCACGTGCAGCCTCTGCAACAGGGCAGGCCTGCTGCACAGCTAAACGGGTTCAGAAGTCAGGCTTTGCAGTAGACAGAGCAGGGTTCACTCTGGCATTGCTGCTGGCTGGCTGAGTGACTTTGCTCCATTATTCAACTTCTCTCATCCTCATTTTTTTCAGAAAATTGAGGTTTGGTGCAAGGACAGAGGAGCCTGACATGCTGCTGTCCATGGGGTCACAAAGAGTCAGACATGACTTAGCAACTGAACAACAAAGCAGAGATAGGAGGAAAGGATGGAGAAGAGAGAGACTTGAGATGGAAGGATTTTGAAAGAAGACTTTCAATGATGGGATGTAAATGGTGCTACCCACAGCAAGAAGTCACATCAGAAGTGAGCCAGCAACCCTGCCCTCCACCTTCTCCACCACCTCCTTTTCTCTCCAGGCCTTGCCTCTCCAGTCTATTCCAGTACATTTCTTTCCTATACCTCGGGGTCACCTGCCTTTGTACCACCAGGGGCTGCTTTCATTTTCTATTTGTGTAATGAGCCCTTCAGTGGGAGATCTTTTAGCCAGATGCAAAAGCAACATTACTAATTCCTATTTCCAAATACCTGGGACCCAGGGTCTCTTTCCCGCTAGAAGTCCTCTAGATCAGATTCCCAGAATAAAACAGGAGTAGCATGGGGCCAGGGAAAGATCACTAGGCTAAAAATTTGAAACCTAGTTATGTTATGACTTTGGATACATCCATTAAAGCATGCTAGCCAAGACTGTCTGCTGCAAAAGGATAAGGAGAAAGGGAGGGGAACTAAATGAGATCTGTGATATTATGAATTCTGAGAAAGCCTAGGCTCTAAAATGGTTGCATTGATAAGGGTAGTGAAGTGCCAGAACCTCTCTCCTGACTTATAAAATGTTCTGAAGGTTCTTAGGAAGGAGATTTAGGAGGAAGACGCTATAAGAATCAGACTTTCATGGGTGAGGTGACATTTGAAGACACAAACAAATGAGCCTGGTGTGCTGCAGCCGTGGGATCACAAAGAGTCAGACACATCTTAACGACTGAACAACAACAAAGTCCCAAACCAGTCACAGTCCTGGCACAGTCCAGAGCAGCAATTGAAGAGAGCTTAATGGAGGGACCATTTGCAAAGGTCAGGGAAAGGACACCAGCAAGGAACGGTGACATACTCTGAGGCCAGTGCAGGAACATCACTAGTGGGTCTGAAGGAGCAAAGGGAGAGTATTTTCCAGGCAGGTGAGATCTGTAGCCGCAATAGTCTCCCAACAGAGCTGTGACTCTAGAGCAAGGAGGCAGCCACTGTCACCTGCTGCCCCGTTGGGACTGAGACCCTGGAGTCTCCGTTATCCCCTTTGGATTTTGCTGTCGTCCCCTCTGGGCAGGTCCCCTCCAGAAACCAGACTGCAAAGACTACTGAATCTACCCTCAGGGGTCAGCAGACTGGGAAAAAGTAAGGAGTAGACTGGGGTTGGGGGAGAGTGAGAGAAGTTCAAATAAAGGTTAACCGTCCAGACAACTCTTCAAGGATTTGCCATCTAGAGGGATAACTCAATGTTAATCGACGACCGCAGTGTTGAGTTGATTGGAGTGAGAGCTAATAGAGCCATAGCTAATATTTACCGAGTGTTCAGTGCCAGGCACTGCACCAAGGCGTCACACACACACACGGGTTCCATCTTCACAGCCTTCCTGCAAAACCATCACTACAGTTCAACGTGTTTTGTAGAGGAAACTTAGAGAAGTAAATAACATGCCCAGGTTCACACAGCCAGCAAAACAAGTGGGTTCAAACATGAATCCAGATCCCATAACCCTAAAAATACTTGCCCTTTTAGCCAAAATGCTGTGCCCCTAGGTCAAGAACACATTTACTACCCACATCTGGGTATCATTTGGGTTTGTGGGCCTTAAAAGCTGCCTCAGCCGGACAGAGGCTCAGATTTGGAAAGGACTTTTGCAGAGCATTTATCCCACTGAAGTTTACTGAGGGTATTAATACTTGGTGACTCATTTGATCTATGTCTTTCCCAGGTTCTTACTGCTCTAGAACATCATTTTTGTAATTTTACCCACTTTGCCTGCACACCGTGAAAGTGTTAAAAATCGCACATTCTCTGCCTCCATCCCTACCTGATCTTTCTTCCTAGCACTAGCTCCTGTCCCTGTTGTCCTTTCATCATCTTGCAAAGCCCTATAGGACTAAAGAAGTGAAAAACGTTTATCAGATACACACTGCCTTGAGCTTTCTTTTTCGTTCTGTTTTAACATAAAATTATTTGCCTCCAGCTTGTTCTTCATTCCCAAGTCCCCCAGCCATGTCACTGCCCTATATCCAGTGACCCATGAAATATGGCCAACAAGCCAACTGAGCTCAAAGGCCTCATGGCAGGTGATATGCGTTCCCAGTAGGCAGTGCTGTGGCGAAACTGACCAACTCAGCTGTGTGCAGGCTGATCTCTAGACTTCGCTTCTCTCCCTGAAAACATCGATATCTTACATCATAAATGTAGAGGAAAGGGGTTCACAGTCCAGAGTTCATCCCCATCATAGACAGTGTCACCATCGGGGCAGGGTCACTGTGATCAGACACATCTACCTGGAGTTCTCGGGGTGCCCTGCCAAGGGCAGATCCAGCCCGTGAGTACTCCCCAGGCTCTGCCTGAGCTCCCGCCTGAGAGATCAGGCAGTGGACAATCTTGACTGGAGCCTGGGTCCAGCCTAGTGTCTGAATCGCAAAGTGATTCAAAGACTGACTCACCCCGAGGAGCAGAGAAATGTGAGTGCATGAGAACTGGCGGTGGGGAGACAGCCAGCAGGTGTGAGCCGCAGGCTTCTGGAAGGCCCAGGCCCTCCGACTCCTCTCTCTACTCCTCTGCTCCTGCCTCCATGCTCAGCACAGATCTGGCCCACAGCAAACAGTGCTCTCTGCTTAGAAACTCAAACCAGCTTCCTTGCCTCCCAGGTCAGCTCTCTTCTGCCTGCTGCCTTGCTTGGATTCTCTCTTTCTCCCACTAAACCTCCAGACAGAAAACTATATTCATTCATTCTGCAAAATGGTTGCTGAGAGTCTCCTGTGTTTAAAGTTCCCTGATTTAGCAAATTGTAATACAAGATATTTTACCTAGTGATCCTACCAATATAGAGAGATGAAATCATTTTAAGAGTTATGGACAAAAATAAAGCAGGGACTCAGATGTATCTGTTCTCCCAGACTCCTAATACAAGATATTTTACCTAGTGATCCTACCAATATAGAGAGATGAAATCATTTTAAGAGTTATGGACAAAAATAAAGCAGGGACTCAGATGTATCTGTTCTCCCACACTCCAGGGAGAGGTGTGACCCGTCTTAAGGATGGTTCAGTGTCCTTCCTTCATTCCTACCTGTCTCCTCCTCTTCTCACTCTTACTGGTTGGGAAGCAGCTCATTTGGCAGGGAGCAACCCCTTGGGGTGACTGACTTTGCAGGTGAGGTATGAAGGACAGTGAACTTCCTGGTTCCCTCTCCCTGCAAGTGAGACCGGAGCCCATGGACATCCAACAGCAGCAGGAGCAGGCCTCTCGGGTCATGAGCTTGGACAAGGATGGGACCCATCTGCACCACAAAGGGCAGGCCTGTAGCTCTCCCACTGGGAGATGCCAAGGCAGAGTGCCTGAGCACTCACCATTTGCCCAAGGCTCGGACTTCCATGAAGCCACTGCTGCTGGGCAGAAGGATGCAGGTGAGGATGGTTTTTAAAGGGACAGAGGGCGGTACACGTGTGTAGTCCTCTTTCTTTTAGCCTCTTTGCAAATGGTCTGAATCATTTCTGGAAGTCCTCTTGGTCTGGTTTTTTTGTGGTTTTTTTTGCTCTTGGTTTTTTTAAAAGCACTACTTTGCATTATTTCTTGGGAAATTATTTGTTTAACAAATATTTGCTGCCTCTGTGTAAACCATCCCTGACTGCTTTGTGCTCAACACTAGGGGAAAGAAAGAATGCCCGAGAAAATTTGTGAAAAACTTTCAGGGGTTAAAAAAGATGACTGGATGTCTCTTCTAAGGAACACTAACCCTGTCTGGTAGTTCTCACATTAGAGATCTCTGATTCCAAAGGACTAAGCCATTGCTTATTTTTTTACATCATTTACAACTTTGTAGAGACAGATGTTAATTTATAGAACACTGAGAGTAATAAAAATTGTCCCTGTCCTTAGTGATGCAAATGACTTCTCTCTATAGAGAATATAAGATTTTGCAAATCAAATCCTCATTTAAACCACTTTTAACATTTTTACTGGTTTTCTTATTAAATAATAAGTTAAATAAATTATTTGCACAGTCTTTTTTTATATTTACCTTTTAACAAATTATCCCTTATTAGGACATACAGAGTATTCATTATAAATCCATTACCAGTACATAATAGCTAGGAAATGATACAGTCCACAATCTAGGGTTAAATTTTATGGAGAAAGGACAAATATATACAAAGAAAGAAGTAGGTTTCTGTGAGAAGTAATGAGTAATCAAACAAAACACCATGATGCTTTAGTCTCAGGAAAAATTGCCAGAATCTATTTTGTCAATAAAAATTCTACTATATTAGGAAGGGTAACAACAACTGATTGTTCATTGTTTCTTTAACCCTCACAACAATGACATTCATCAGATACTGGGAGGAAATTTGCTTATGGCATTGGCCTTAGGCTGTTATATTTATGTCCAGTTATGACTCTGTTCTGGCTTGTATAGGTAGTTTTTGTTTTATTAATTTAATTTTTCCTGCACATAACGTGTCACTGAATTTGCAAAACCTCTTTGGAAAGGCTCTCTAGTTACATGGAATCCTTTTGCTGATAGAGAAATAAAAGGTTTACACTCTCTCTCTCTCTCTCCCTCTTTTTTTTTTTTTTTTTTGACTCATTGGTATTTATTGGGCTTTCTTGTGACTCAGTGGTAAAGAACCTACCTGCCAATGCAGGAGATGCAGGTTCCATCCATGGATGGGGAAGATCCCCTGGAGGAGGAAAAGACAGCCCACTTCAGTATTTTTGCCTAGGCAATCCCATGGACTGAGGAGCCTGATGGGCTACAGCCCATCGAGTCTCAAAAGAGTCAGACATGACTTAGCGACTAGACAACAACTAAATGAATAGCATGGCCTGGGTGCTAAGTGATATTTAAAAGAAACACATGCATAAAAGTTCACATAGATAGCCAAATTCTCTTCTTGCAGCTTGCTTGTTGAACTGATGATACTGATAGCACAGGTAACATTATTGAATTCTCCCCATTATAATGGAGACATAGGGACACAGGATGCTTGGCTGAAATTACAAGTAGAGTCTGCAGTGGAGGTGGAACTAGTGCTCAGGGCTTCTAATTCCCAGCATCATCCACTTCCCTACCAAAAATATACTTCTATTAACAATTGCAAGTAAAGTCAGGGGCTCCCACATTCCTCCCACATTCAGGGTAATTTTTACTGGAAGGCATCTATTCTCACGATCTGAGGAAAAGGGGACAATTTCCACCCCTTCCTCCAGACCCCAGTTTTAGTTCCGTATTTCAGGAGTGATTTGAACCTCCTTGATTTAACACTTAAAGAATCTCCCTGAGATGCATGAGACCTGGGTTCGATCCCTGAGTTGGGAAGATCCCCTGGAGAAGGGAAACACTACCCACTCCAGTATTCTTGCCTAGAGAATTCCATGGTTAGAGGAGCCTGGCGAGCTATAGTCCGTGGAGTTGCAAAGACACAGACATGACTGAGCAACTAACACACACACACGCACACACACACACAGCCTTTATACTTACTTGCTGTCATTCCATGCTGACTCTTAAAATATCTTGGTTTCCCAGCCATCCTGTGGGAGAGAATGGGACAGAGCTGGAGTCACTCATTCTCCCAGCCAGGCCCCTCTGCTACTGGTCTGGCCCAGGCATCTTGGGGAGTCCTGCAGCATCCTCTGTCTGCTCCAGTACCCCCAGGCCTTGGCCCTTTCCTGCTTTTTGCTGCAGGAATAATGCCCAGCACTTCCACTTCAGCCACTGTCTTCCTGAAGGACTTTCCTTGGGCAACAGCTCAGACCTCACTCCTGCTTCTTCTGGGACTTCTCCTGCTGACTGCTCTTGGTTTCATCTGGAAACTTCGCCGAGAGAAAGATAGAGAATGCTGGACCAAAGGTAAAGGAATCAGAAGACTGAGGCAGTGAGGTCCAAAGAAGACTACAGAAAAGGGATTGGACAGAGGGGAAAGGGGAGGACCAGGACTAAGAGGGCGAAGGGGATTTGAAGTTGAGGTTTTTATATTCAGTCTTTCCTCCCTCAATACCAGCACCCTACCTCTTCACTTCCCCAATCCTGGGACCCTGACTGTGCCCTGGCTTTTCTGGGGGACAGCTCACTGGACTCACTGCACACATGATGCAGGAAAGGGCCGCCCGCAGACCCTTTCCATGTAAACCTGGCCCTTCTCCTGTGAACGGTACTGATTCATTTCTTGTCCTTTTGCAGAGCAACTCCAAAGAGAGCTCCGTAAGTTCCGTACTTCCTCCTCTTGTGTGTACGATTCGAGACCCTCTCACGTATCATTGATCTCATGAAGTTTCTTTCTTCTACTTCAGGCTGGAGAAAAGCCCAGAAAGTGGATGGTGAGTAAATTGGAATTTTTGTTTTTCAGCTAAGGCTTTATCTGTTTCATTTAATAAGTGCCTTTCTCCTGATTCTTTCCTCTGAAGCCTTGCTTATTCTTGCACCATCTGGACTTAAGCCTATAACCCCAATAGCTCTGTTGATATGTCATGGATGCCCCAAAGGTTTTTCAAACCTGTGGCCAACACTAAACTCCATTCCCTTTGCTGTCATCCTGCCCTTCCTCCTCCCCTCCCCTCACCATCCAATGCTACCACCACCCACCCAAGGGGGCTCCTTTCTCTCCTTCCCTCAGAGCAAGTCCTTTTACTGCTTAGCCCAGGACCCCTTCTCAGGCACAGGATACCTCCCCCAATCTTTCTTTCTTCTTTTGTCACAGATCCCCGGGAGTAGATTATCAAGACCCTTCTCTCAACAGCAAGCTGCTTCTGTTCCCTCAAGAGCTACTGCTGCCCTTCTCCTTTTAAGACTTTTAGTTTAAATAAATATTAGGAAACAGACAAAAAAATCTTAAAAAAAAAAAAAAAACCAGCATAAACAAGACCTTGCCTGTTTAGAGTTTCAAAGTAAACTTGCTAAGATAGAAATCTGATTACATTCCTCTTAAGCCCCAAACCATCTGTGGTTTCCCATTGCCTTCTGCCATCTTACTAGGGTGGATATTTGTAAATTCTAAAAGGATTTTCAAATTTCTAAGAAAAATTGTCTTAATGTCAATTTTTGTCAAAATGAACACAACCTAAGCAGATTCTACATCACCTGCTTAATATCCTTTTTTTTTTTTTTCCTGTTAATCAATTATTGTGTGACTGGTTCCAGCTTTCAAGCTAACTGCTGTGTTCATAACTGCATTAGTGACAAAGGAACTGTCTAAAGACAGATTTTAACTTTCATTGCCACATTTTTTAATTGGCTCCCTCAGGACTCTGAAGATTTATTTTCAGAGGAAATTAATTTGTGTCTAATCGAGGTTTTTACATAACTTAATTGAAGAAACACTACATTAAAAGGTAAAGTCCAATCTGCAGTTTTTATCCCTGCAATGCAGTCAGCCTTAATGGTCCAGTCCAGTTTCTGTTCCATCCCTGGACACTCCCTGATACATGCCACCCCACACTGGACTGACCACACCACTAGCAGTGCCCCACATGTATCATTCATTTTCCTACTTCTGTGCCCATTTCCTCTGTCTGCTCATCACATCTGTTGACCCTGTTTGTTCTACTCATTCAGACAAACTGGGATAGGCTCTTTAACCTCTTTGAAGTTCTACTTTTCCCACCTAGAAATTGATTTAATTGCAACTACTACTTTGAGCAGATGTTAGGAAATGAGATAAAGGTGAGGACACCCAGTACATTTGTAGCATGTAGCTAAGTTCAGTGAACATTAGCTTTGACCCTTCATCACCACATCCTTTTCCCACACTTCTAAAGGTGATGCAACCCCGCACCTCAGAGAAAAGAGAAGGGAGAGGGGCAAACTTCCTGCCCCACCACCTGCACCTGCCCTTTCTGATCTGTAGGCTCCGACTTTAACAGAGCAGGCATCCTTTTCCCTTTCTAAGGCTATTTCTTGATTCTTGTCCTGGATCACTCACTCTCCAGGTTCCCTCATGGATTCTCTATTCATTTCATTCATTCATTCATCAGTTCAACAAAGATCCACAGCTGTTAACTATGTTACTAGTAACTAATAACTAAGTTACTCTTCTAAGTGCCCTAGGTACAGAAATGAACACAACAGAAATATCCCAGTCACAAAGGATTTACCTTCTAGTGGAAGAAGATAGAAAAAAAAAAAAGAAATAGTATAATATACAGTTTGGCATATGATAATAAGCACTCAGGAGATAACAGAATATTGCATTGGAAGGTGCAGTTTAAAATAAGGTGGTGAATTGTACACCTGTAACAAAATATTGTACATCAACTGTACTTCAATTTAAACAATTATGATAAAATAGAGTGATGGTGAAGTAGAGGAGCAAGCCACAGGAACAGCTGAGGGAAAAGCATTCTAAGTAGAGAGAACCACAGTGCCCAGAGTCAGAAACACACTAGTTTGATTGAAGAGTAGCAAAGGGGCAGGTGCTGCTAGAAGGCAGGGAGTGATCAGAAGAATCAGAGTGAGTTGAATCAGAGGGGTTTGGAGGGCCAGATCACACAGCCTTGAAAGTCATCCATGCTGGCTTTGGCTATGCTTCTGAGAAAGGACCACCGGTGTGTTTTGAGCAGAAGGGGAGCTGAACCTGACTTATGTTTTGAGAAGTTACTTTAGATGCTACACTGAGATTGACTTGGTGGTGCTAGAGGTAAAGAACGCACCTGCCAATACAGGAGACATAAGAGGCGCAGGTTCAATCCCTGGGTCAGGAAGATCCCTGGAGGAGGACATGGCAACCCACACCAGAATTTTGGCCTGGAGAACCCATGGACAGAGAAGCCTGTCAGGCTATGGTCCATAGGATTGCAGAGACACGACTGGACCAGCTGGAAGCTATCGCAGACATCAAGGGGAGAGATGAGGATGGTTTTTACCAAGGGGAGTGGTAGTGGTGAGAGGGGCCTCAGTGCTGGATTTGTTTTTAAAACAGAGTAAAAATACCCTTGTTGATAGTGTACTGCAAAAGTAAAGGAGTGGATCAAGGATGACTCCACAGTTTTTAGGCCTCAGCTCAGTTCAGTTCAGTCGCTCAGTCATGTCCGACTCTTTGCGACCCCATGAATCGCAGCACACCAGGCCTCCCTGTCCATCACCAATTCCCAGAGTTCACTCAGACTCACGTCCATCGAGTCCATGATGCCATCCAGCCATCTCATCCTCTGTCGTCCCCTTCTCCTCCTGCCCCCAATCCCTCCCAGCATCAGAGTCTTTTCCAGTGAGTCATCTCTTCGCATGAGGCAGCCAAAGTACTGGAGTTTCAGCTTCAACATCATTCCCTCCAAAGAAATCCCAGGGCTGATCTCCTTCAAGAAACTATAAAAACGGAATTGCCATTTTTCTGTAATAGGGAAGCCAAAAGAAAACCAGGTAGTCAGGGCAAGGGGAGGGAGTAGCACAAAGTCAGAATGTTGAAAGGGGTGTTAGTGATCCAAGTGAAGATGCAGAGTACGCAGTTGGATAATCAGGTGTGAAGTCCATACAGGAGGTCAGGGCGAGAAATATAAGCTATCCTTTCTTCTCCTCTGTATCTTTTTCTTTCTTCTTTTTTTTTTTTTTGGTTACCTTTCATAACTTAAAATGCCTTTTTTAGATTAAAAAATTTTATTAATTGGAGTGTAATATAGTTACAATTAGACTTTGCTGGTGGCTCAGATTGTAAAGCATCTGCTTACAAGGCGGGAGACCTGGGTTCAATCCCTGGGTCAGGAAGATCTCCTGGAGAAGGAAATGGCAACCCATTCCAGTATCCTTGCCTGGAAAATCCCATGGATGGTGGAACCTGGTAGGCTACAGTCCATGGAGTTTCAAAGAGTCAGACATGACTGAGCAACTTCACTTCACTCAAACTATGGTGGAGGTAATGAAGTTAATTGTGACCTCCCTCATAGTTATAATATTGTGTTAGTTTCAGGTGTTCAGCATGGTGATTCAGCATTTTTGCAGGTGTTAGTCTGTGTCCTCCCCCAGATAAATTAAGTAGCAAGTGTTAGTCTGATCTCCATCCTACAGATGTAGAAATGGAGACTGAATAAACTGGCTTTGGGTTTCATGGCTAATGAGTTGTGGCTAATAACACATTGGGATCAAGGCAAGAGCTGTGAGCTAATAGTGGATACAATGCCCAGAGCACACAGGCAGCTCCCTCAGGTGAGGGTACAAAAATAAATAAATAAATAAGTGTGGGGGGCTCCCTAATCACAGCAAAAGGTGGCATATTAACTATGAAAAAGACATGTTTCCTGCAGAGACTAGCTAAATAAGAGCCAGATTTTCAGGCAGCAGCAGCAGCAGCAGCCATCCTTACTCCATGTAGGACAGGGTATGGAGGTCATGGAAAAGATGCAGGAGATGGGGTCAGGTGCCTGACTGTGCAAATGACTAACACATGATTACAGTGAAGGAAGGAGTGAATCCCTCAGAGTTCTGTCCTTTGTACAGGACCATGTCTGCTATGATGGCAGCCTTCTCATATTTTCATAAGCTGGTGCCTTTCAGTTACTGAAGCACAAAGCCGTCCAGTATGGGGAATGCAGAGACATGAGTAAAGAGCTCCCGGTGGAGTTGGAGCCCATGCTTAGGAACCAAGAAGGGGAAACAGAAGAGTATGTTTTGTATGGCCTCTTTCTTCCTAGACATTTTCTCTTTTAGGAACATGAGAGAAGGAGCCCAGACGAGCTCTGGAGATGAGTGATGAGGGTGCCAAGGAGGGAAGGAAAGGCAACCAGAGCAGAGAAAGGGCCAAGAAATGTATGGCTCTTGCCAGGGAGCACTCACCTCTCTTTTTTCTATTGCAGATTGGAAAAAAGCTCGGTCCTATGCTGGTGAGTGACTGTCTAATTCTTACTGTCTCAGGCCCAGGACTCCATAAAAGAAGATCTTAGTGGTCTCTCTCCATCTTCCATCTCCAAATAGTGGCCTGGCTGGGCAGGGAATGAATGGAGACCCAGGGAAGATACAAGTAACATCAAGATCAAGTACTACCAAGTTTCAGTTCAGCACCTGCACCTTTTTCCTTTCCAGAAGTTTATACCTTTTTTTTTTTTTTTCTTTTCCTTCTTAAAGGGCTCCTCATCTACTTTCTCTCTTGAGTTTTTCTACTACTCATGGCAACCCACTCCAGTAATGTTGCCTGGAGAAGTCCATGGACAGAGGAGTCTGGCAGGCTACAGTCCATGGAGTTGCTAAGAGTCAGGCATGACTGAGCAACTATCACTCAATATCTTCAGCTTCATGGACCTGAGGGTACAACTAGAAAGGTTTCATTCAAATGACCTTCAGTCTCTAGTGGGTTCTGTGCATCTTAGAGATGTGGTGACTCTGTCCACCTAGCTTCTCTCCCCTCAGAGCATCTCATTAGGTAAACACAACAACAGCATATTACTCCATCTCTTCAGTGTTCAGGACAAATCAAATGGGGATGTGGGAGCTTTGCTAGATTTTGACCTAGGGCCTCACTCTACATTGAGCCAGCAAATGGCAGAAAAAGGAATGCAAATATTGTGTAAAGGTTTTCTTACTGGTGAGGCCTGGAAGCAGCCGACTCTTCTGCTGGATACCTGAAAGGGACTGGAAAATGTCATCTCGCTATGTATCCAGGAGGAAAAGGAACCAGTGTTTGATGAATCCATAAAAGTTTCTCCCATATGACTCTTCTAACCTGTGAGATTCAGGGACAGTCTATTAAAGATGGGTATTCCTTTGCTCAGAAGTTTTACACAGTTGGCCAAAAATCTCTGGCCAGATAATTCTCTGTGAAATGTCCTGGGGTTTCAGGTTGGTAGAGAGGTGTGGCTAGAGGCTGTCCAAGGACCTTCCCCAGCCCTTTATTCTGCAAACATTATTGAGCACCAATTGTGATGCAGAGTCTGACAATGCTAGACAGTCAGAACACAAAGATGAACAAATATAGTCTTTACTTTTGGGTGTCCTGGTCTTGTAGAGGAGAGAAATATGAAATAAACAGTAATAGTGCAGTGACATGAGAGGGGGTTGTACAAAATGCTGTGGGGGATGAGAGGATGGGGCGAGGTGGCGGGGGGTGGTTGTGATTAGCCACCCCTGCTCCCAGGGACCTGGAACCTCTGGATTATCTCCTCCTTGTAAGTCTCTGAACTCTCCTAAAAGCTCTTTGAAATATGATCTTAAGGACATCCGGGGGAAATGCTTATCCCTCCAGCTCTTTTGTGGAAGAAGGAAGGCAACTTCATGGATTAGGAATGGCTTCTTTTCTCCCCACTTTCCAGTCACTAAGGGCCCTGGGATACCGGAGTTGACAGGACATCTGTTCTCTCTCACTCTTTCCACAGCTCATGTGACTCTGGATCCCAATACTGCCTTCTTTGAACTCTTTCTGTCTGAAGATCACCGAAGTGTGAAGCGGAGAAACCTGCGGCAGAATCTTCCTGAAAAACCTGAGAGGTTTTCTTTTGACCCTTGTGTGCTGGGCCACAGGTCCTTCTCTTCGGGGAGACATTACTGGGAGGTGGAAGTGGGCGACAGGACTTACTGGGAGCTGGGGGTTTGTGAGGAAAACGTGGATAGGGCTTGGGGGATTGCAGAGTCACCTCAGAATGGATTCTGGGCTGTGGAACTCTACGCTAATAAGTACCAGGCCCTCACTTCCCCTCGGACTGCTCTCCCCCTGAGTGAGCCCCCCAGCCGGGTGGGGGTCTTCTTGGACTATGAAGCTGGGCATGTCTCCTTCTATAGTGTGGCTGATGGGTCCCACATCTACACTTTCCCCCAGGCCTCCTTCTCTGGGCCCCTTCGGCCTTTCTTCTGCCTCTGGTTCTACCACCCAACCCCTCTGACCATCTGCCACTGAGCCCCATCTGTTCCCATCCTTCCTCTCAGTTGAACGTACAAGGATGAACCATCATTGGGACTGAGAAGTCACATTTCTGGGGACAATGCCTCCAAGGCTCCAGCTGAGCCAGCAGTAAAGGCTGAGCCCCTCTGACCTCTTCTGCAGATAAAGTCTGGAGACAGTTTATAATTCTCCAGAGCTGAGTGGTACAGAGGCCAAAAAGGACAATGTAACCCCATAGAATGTTGTCAAGAAAGTCTGGTGTTGCCATTCTAGCTGGAAACTGAAAAAGGAACCCCTAGAGAAACCAGAGACAAGATACCGATGGAAAGACTACCTGGGTGGAGTGTGATCTCTGGTCTTGAACTCCTTGTCTTTAATGTCTGCCTAATAGAACAGCTGGAAGCTGTATCTGGATGGCGCTTGGCTGTTTTCACCCTCTTTTCATACAAAGACTTTATTTCATTTTGACCTATGTACAACCTGGGGAGAGACTAAATAAAGTTCACAGAGAAAAGTCACTTCTGCAGATCACTCTGTTGGTCTGGGACTTGATGGCACCTTCAACATTCTTACATCTAATGCCAATCATAGTGCCTCTAAGAGTCCAATCATTCCTTATAAAACAGTTGCAATGACCCGTTCAATGACACTTTTCACCCCAGATCCAAGATTTACTTTTCCAGTTTGTGAATTTGTTTACTGCTCTTTTCCCTAATTATCTTCCTACCTTTAGACTATTTTACATCATCAACAGTTAAGTACATATTAATTTTTCTTCTCTGCTTGCGTAAATACACACAGAGTTTTTCTACTGAAAACTGGGCTTTGTTATATAATTGTCCCATGACATGCTTCTCTTACTTAATACCAAGTCTTGGTGGCTCAGATGGTAAAGCATCTGCCTGCCATGCAGGAGACCTGGGGTTCAATTTCTGGGTTGGGAAGATGCCTTGGAGAATGGAATAGCAATCCACTCCAGTATTCTTGCCTGGAGAATCCCCATGGACAGAGGAGCCTGGCGGGCTACAGTCCATGGGGTCGCAAAGAGTCAGACACGACTGAGTGACTGACACAAATCTTAAATACTAATCTTTCATTATTTGCAATCAAGATAGTTTTGTTTTTTCCCTATTACAAATAATGCTACTATAANATGGACAGAGGAGCCTGGCGGGCTACAGTCCATGGGGTCGCAAAGAGTCAGACACGACTGAGTGACTGACACAAATCTTAAATACTAATCTTTCATTATTTGCAATCAAGATAGTTTTGTTTTTTCCCTATTACAAATAATGCTACTATAAATATTTTTGTATGTAAATCAATAAAAGTATTCTCAATAAAAGTGTGTTAAATCAATGAATTCTTTCTTGCTCCATTTCATATGTATTTCTCTCTCAAGACTTTATGTAAAGGTCTGGATAGCAAGTAGATCTGGAGCCTATTTCTCTGGAAACTGTAAAGTTAAGAGGACAAAATGCTGTGCTTAGAAACCTCTTCTCTGAAGTTCAGTATCTATGCTGAAATTCAAGGCTGCTTCTCTGTGTCAGAGTATTTTGGACTCTCCAGATAAGAGGGCACTATTTCATTCTTACTGATATGATTTCCAGCAACAAAGCTTTTTAATAGATGATGAATTTTAAAAATGAAATTTCCCAGTGAGTCAGGAAGTAGGAAGCACTCTGAGAAAGTGGTTGATATGCCCCTTTGCAGTTGTTTTATGACCTTGGGAGAAACACTACTTCCTATTAACTGTCTGTTTTCCCAGCCTGATGACTTGGAGGGCAGATTTTTGGACTCTCTTATCTATAAGAATGGACTTGTTGTACTACTCTCCCAAACTGAGTTTGAATACTAAGAAGCAGGGACCGTTTGCCTCATTGCAAATATGAAAGCAAGAAGGGTCACCACCAGAGCTACTGGAACCGTCTGAGAAAATTTGTCAAAATCTGTCTTGTTGTATCTGCTCAAACCCACACAATCTGATCCAGAAATATTGCCTCAATATGTCCCTCTAGTGTTCTATCAGGATGCAAGGTACGTAGGCTTCATTAAGCTGGACTCTGTGAACTTCCTTGAATGGGTCATCTAAGACATCATACCTTGTTGTAGCCTCGTGTTCTGGGAAACAAACTCACTCAGAAGGACAATGCAGATAGTGGAGTGCAGTTTACTACACTATTACACTGGTGGGCCCAAGGCAGAGTCTCCTCTTAGCGAAGGACCCTGACCAGGTTTTCTGAAAACCTTATATACCCTAAGTCTACATGCCAAANGAAACAAACTCACTCAGAAGGACAATGCAGATAGTGGAGTGCAGTTTACTACACTATTACACTGGTGGGCCCAAGGCAGAGTCTCCTCTTAGCGAAGGACCCTGACCAGGTTTTCTGAAAACCTTATATACCCTAAGTCTACATGCCAAACCTACCTCCCCAAATTCCCTGAAACTAGTCTGAACAAAGGAAAAGAAAGATACAATCAAAGTTAACCCATGATTCATATGACTTAAGCCTAGGTAGTTAACAGGGGACAATTATCAATAGGCCTGTGGTCATACTCCAATAAGCATAATTGAATTTATGATTGTATTCAGTTACACAGATAATTAGGGTAGTCTTTTAGGCAGCAGAGAGTCTAGGTACAAGCCCTGGGGCTCTTCCGTCCAGGGGGCCTGGTTTTCCTGTTGGTATGTTGTTTCCATAGATATTGGGCATATAGCTCAAAGTCCACCGTTCAGCCCAAGATGGAGCCTGTTCTGTCTGTTTCCTCCTTCATTCCCCCATCTTGATGCTCTTAACTCATAGTATGAGCATCATTCATAGGGATATATTGCACCCTGACTCTCCGACCTCTAATTTGGGAGAACGATATCAACCTTTGGGTTACAAAGTTCATAATACATTGTAAAATAAAGGGTCCACAAAGCAGAACTATCAAGGCAACTATAACAATGGTAAATATCGTTTTCCACCCATCACCCTTCACCCAAGATAGGACAGAAATCCAGAAAGGAAGATTATCATCAGACATAACTTTTACCTGACCTTTCATGTCATCTAGGGTAGCTGATTGTATAGCCAGATAAATCAGGAATATATACACAACATTCAACTTTAATTATAGCACAGGTCCCTCTTTGTACTGAAACTATGGGTAGTCTCAAGATGATACCAGCAAGTCCTTGTAGCAGCAGTTGATTATAGAGCTTCATCTCTTTTTCTTCTTTAAGATGATCTTGGTTTCACAGGGATCAGTGGGGTCCTTTTGTATAGTCCTCCGGGTCTGCGTGGTATGCTCTCTTCACCTTCACGTGGTGGATTCAGGGAGTGACACCTGCAACTTTAACTGCAGTAGGGCTGGTTATAACAAGAGTATATGGACCCTTCTACTGTGGGGCCAAGAAGTCGTATTTGCGGTCTTTGATCACACCTGATCCCTGGGTACAAATTCATGAATCTGTTCCCCGAGGGGGAATGGCACCCTTTCTTGTACAGACTTAGATACCTGATTTATGACCTTACCCAGTTGTTCCATCGGCTGTGAAATCTCATCTCCCCTTACCTGAGGCAAATTTGTTGACACCTGTTTTATTATGGGAGGGGGCCTCCCATGCACAATTTTGCATGGAGAAGAGCCATGGGACTGTGGGGTCATCCTGAGTCTGAGCAGAGCTGTCGGAAATAAGCCCACCCAGGAACAGTCAGTCTCTAAGATCCACTTGGAGAGTGTCTCTTTAAGTGTCCGATTGGTTCCTTCCATGATCTGAGAACTCTGGGGCCTATATGTTGTATGCAATTTCCACTTGATTTTTAAAATTTTGTTTACTTGTTTTACTAAATCAGCTACGAAAGCCGGGCCATTGTCCGATCCAATGCTGGTCAGTTCAGTTTAGTTCAGTCGCTCAGTCGTGTCCGACTCTTTGCAACCCCATGAATCACAGCACACCAGGCCTCCCTGTCCATCACCAATTCCCAGAGTTCACTCAGACTCATGTTCATCGAGTCAGTGATGCCATCCAGCCATCTCATCCTCTGTCATCCCCTTCTCCTCCTGCCCCCAATCCCTCCCAGCATCAAGGTCTTTTCCAATGAGTCAACACTTCGCATGAGGTGTCCAAAGTATTGGAGTTTCAGCTTCAGCATCAGTCCTTCCAATGATCACCCAGTACTGATCTCCTTTAGGATGGATTGGTTGGATCTCCCAGCAGTCCAGGGGACTCTCAAGAGTCTTCTCCAACACCACAGTTCAAAAGCATCAAGTCTTCAGTGCTCAGCTTTCTTCACAAGTCCAACTCTCACATCCTTACAAAAATCATAGCCTTGACTAGACGGACCTTTGTTAGCAAAGTAATATCTCTGTTTTTCAATACGCTATCTAGGTTGGTCATAACTTTTCTCCCAAGGAGTAAGCATCTTTTAATTTCATGGCTGCAATCACCATCTGCCCGAGGTCAGAGGCGGCGGCCCAGACGAGCTACTGCATGCCCGAGGTCAAGGCGGCAGCTGAGAGTGCCAGGTTACATCCGCACATGTGCGGCTGAGAGGAGCTACCCCATGCCCGAGGTCAGGGTGACGGCCGAGAGGAGTACCTCATATCCAAGGAGTGGCAGCTGCGCGGGTGCAGGAGGGCCGAGAGGAGCTACTCCACATTCAAGGTCAGGAGGGGTGGCCATGAGGAGATACCCCTCGTCCAAGGTAAGGAGCAGCGGCTGTGCTTTGCTGGGGCAGCTGTGAAGAGATACCCCACATCCAAGGTAAGAGAAACCCAAGTAAGATGGTAGATGTTGCAAGAGGGCATCAGAGGGCAGACACACTGAAACCACAACTACAGAAAACTAGCCAATCTGATCACATGGACCACAGCCTTGTCTAACTCAGTGAAACTAAGCCATGCCCTGTGGAGCCATCCAAAACGGACAGGTCATGTTGAAGAGGTCTGACAGAATGTGGTCCACTGGAGAAGGGAATGGCAAACCACTTCAGTATTCTTGTCTTGAGAACCCCATGAACAGTACGAAAATGCAAAATAATAGGATACCGAAAGGGGAACTCCCTGGGTCGGTAGGTGCCCAATATGCTACTGGAGATCAGTGAAGAAATAACTCCAAAAGGAATGAAGGGATGGAGCCAAAGCAAAAACAATACTCAGTTGTGAATGTGACTGGTGATAGAAGCAAGGTCCGATGCTGTAAAGAGCAATATTGCATAGGTACCTGGAATATCAGGTCCATGAATCAAGGCAGATTGGAAGTGGTCAAATAGTAGATGGCAAGAGTGAACGTCGACATTCTAGGAATCAGAGAACTAAAATGGACTGGAATGGGTGAATTTAACTCCGATACCCATGATATCTACTACTGTGGGCAGGAATCCCTCAGAAGAAATGGAGTAGCCATCATGGTCAACAAAAGAATCCGAAATGCAGTACTTGGATGTAATCTCAAAAATGACAGAATGATCTCTGTTCATTTCCAAGACAAACCATTCAATATCACAGTAATCCAAGCCTATGCCCCAACCAGTAACAATGAAGAAGCTGAAGCTGAATGGTTCTATGAAGACCTACAAGACCTTTTAGAACTAACACCCAAAAAGATGTCCAATGCTGGTAGGAAACCAAATCTGGGAACTATCTCCCTAAGCAGGCAATAGGCTACTTTTGATGCTCTTTCAGTCCGGATAAGAAAAGCTTCTACCCATCCCGAGAACATACATATTATGACCAGCAGTTAATGGTAGTGTCGGTGAGGTTTCTTTTCAGGGAAGTCCACTTCCAGGTGTTCAAAGGGCAGTGTACCTTTTACCTGAATCCCTGGAGGTTTCTGTCTGTGCCAAGAGGCAACACTGACCTGTGAACAGGCAATATAGCTCTGAGATTTTGTCCTGTATAGGGAAGAGAGGCAAGGAACCAAGAAATATTTTCAAATTAGCTCTTCCAGTTTATCATGGCCTAGATGGGTCACTTGGTGTGTCTGGCTTACCAGAGTGGGTACCAGCTCCTCTGGTACCAGTAATTTGCCACTTGGCAATTACCACCATCTCTTTTCAGTCTTGATGGCCCCTTCTGCTTTGGCTAGTTGGTTTTGGGCTTCAGTGTATTTTGGAGAGTCTAGCATTAGCTCAGGTATCTCTACCAATATGAGAGCTTTAGTAGGGGCTTCACTTGTCACCCCCAAGCCCTCGGCTGCTTGTTTAGCGGTCTTATCTGTCAGTCTGTTCCCTGAGCCTGGGGGGGTATCCTCTTTTTTACGTCCTCAGCAGTGTATGACTGCAACCCTTTCTGGTTCCCAGGCAACATGTAATAGGGTCTTAATTTCTTTCTTATTTTTAATATCTTTTTTTACTAGCTGTCAAAAGCCTCTCCCCTTATACAGAGCCCTGCAGTGTGGCAAAAGCACACCTGGAGCCTGTGTCAGTGTTTGTCCTCTTACCTTCTGACAGCTGGAGGGCCTGGATTAGAGCATATAGTTTGGCCCATTGAGCGGACCAGTGTGATGGCAGAGAGCTAGGCTCAACGATGGTTTCTTCCACGACTACTGCATATCCCGACAGTCATTGTCCTTGTTTCACCAGGCTGGTGCCATTGGTGTACAGGACCAAATCTGGGTCCGGGATTGGCTGGTCTCTCAAGTTAGGTCTGCTGGCATATTTCCTTGCAATCATATGAGGGTCCACCTTCTCCCACAAGAGAGTGGCCAGATTCAGGGCCTGACAAGGCTCAGGAGTAACATGGAGGTTCTCACATAACAGTCCCTGGTATTGAGTAATCTGGGATGTTGACAGCCATTTATGGAGGTCCCCTTGCAGGAGAGTGTTGACCCCAAAGTCAGCTTGGTTGCCTCCTGGACCAGTAAGGCAACTGTAGCACCTGCCTGTAAGCATCCCGGCCACCCAGTGGCAACACTGTCCAGCTGATTAGAGATAAATCACAGGTCTGTCCCATGTCCCCATAGTCTGGGACAACACTCCCGTAGCCACCTTGTCCTTTTCAGTCACATAAAGTGTAAATGGCTTAGCAAGGTCTGGCAGGCCCAAGGCGGGTGCTGACATAATTGTACCAGGTTTGAGTTCTATTACCAGTGGGACTTGTTTTGCAACCCTGGGGTGTGTTGTCTTCCACCCAGATTTCAGGGAATTGTTGAGTTAACTTTCTCTCTCGATTGTTTAGCCCATCCGGTTTCCCTTCCGGGAGATTGTGCAACCTCCATTCATCTTGAGGGGTTACTGAGAAGAAGAGTCAATAGGTGGTTGAGCCCACTCAAACAGTGGGTCTTTCGTGGGGGGAAAGGTCACTTGTGTCCCCAATTTAGACAGCAAGTCTCTTCCTAACAAAGGTACTGGGCATTCAGGGATGTATAAAAATTCATGAGTCACTCGGTGACCCCCTATCTGATATTTTCAGGGTAGGCTAGAGACACAAAGGCTGCATTTATCACCATCTGAGACCCAGCAGCCTCTGGCTGGGTCTATTGGCATATAACATCTATAGGCCTTGCACAGTCTTTTGCAGAACTCAGAGGGTGATTCACTTTCCCTTTGAATCACTTCAGAGGGTTTTGTGATACTCATAGCTTTTCGGGCCCCTCTCTTGAGACCTTGTAAAGTAGTCACCCGATATTTCTCCAGGTGGCCCCTCCCTTTTTCTGTGTTACAGTCCCAATTGGGCCTGTCATCAGGGCGGCTAGTTCTGCCCACCGCTGTGGGTTTGCAGTACCCTCAGGTGCCATTTCTCTTAACCATTTTTTGGCCTCAGTTAGGATCCTGTGTCTTTCCTCAGTGCTGAAAAGGGAGACTAGTCATTGGATTATGTCATCCTATGCAGGGCGGTGGGTTAGAAAAATAATTCTCCATTAACCTAATCATGGCTTGTGGCTCCCCGAGGTACGGTGGAGCGTGTCTCTGCCAGTTTAATATATCCTTTCAGGAAAATGGCTGGTGATACTAGGTTACAGGGGGCTGCTGGTAGTGCCCCATGCGTCCTGAACTGGAGGCTGTTGTAGCTCTCTGAGAGGCATCTGTAGTGGGGTTCTTTCCCTCTGTTCCTTGGCGGGGAGCAGCCTCTGTCTAATTGCTGTGTTTTCTTCCCCATTCCCATCAGTACTCACCGGGAGAGGTGGATACAATCTAGGAGGTTCAGCTGAGGTGGAATTCTGGGGGCCTTGACCAGAGGTCTCCATTGCTGGGATTGGAGCCTGCCAAAACGGTGGCTCTACAAACTCGGGGAGAGCTGGTGGAAGAGCAGTGGCTGCTGCGGGAGCTTCACCTGGCCCTGGATCGGGCATTAAGGCGGCCTCCGGTCCTGGTGGAGCCCTGGGAGGCAGGCGTGTCATCATCCAGTATGGGGGAGGAGTCAGGTCATCCCCATCCAAATCCAGTAGAATTTCCGTTTTTATCATCAGTCAATGTTTGTGCCATTAATATTTTTCCCTTTCCCTTCTGGAATACAGAATCTTGTCCAAGTAGGAGGGTCTTGAGCTAACCCTAGCCGTGAGTCAATATATGGATTTTGATCCGGGTGTCCTGGCTCTCCTCTGACTACTGTATAGACTGCTTCCACTATTTTTAAGTTCATGGTGTTCTCTGGTGGCCATCCAACTCCCATAGGGGGCCGTTCGACCTCACAGAGTATGCAGAGGCGGTTAGGCTTCATTTTCACCCTATTCAGTTCAGTTCAGTAGCTCAGTCGTGTCTGACTCTGCGACACCATGAATTGCAGCATGCCACGCCTCCCTGTCCATCACCAACTCCCGGAGTTCACTCGGACTCACGTCCATCGTAATGCCATCCAGCCATCCCATCCTCTGTCGTCCCCTTTTCCTCCTGCCCCCAATCCCTCCCAGCATCAGAGTCTTTTCCAATGAGTCAACTCGTCACATGAGGTGGCCAAAGTACTGGAGTTTCAGCTTCAGCATCATTCCCTCCAAGGAAATCCCAGGGCTGATCTTCAGAAGGGACTAGTTGGATCTCCTTGCAGCCTAAGGGACTCTCAAGAGTCTTCTCTGACACCACAATTCAAAAGCATCAATTCTTCGGCACTCAGCCTTCTTCACATTCCAACTCTCACATCCATACATGACCACAGGAAAAACCATAGCCTTATAGTCTCCTCCAAATCCCTTCTTTAAAATTTTAATCATGTACTCTAATACAGTTGCCTTAGATTCACTTCCCCCCGTCTTGTTTACCTTCTCAGACCTTTTTCTACTTTTCCTTTTTGTTCTGTCTACGAAGTTCTCAGTACCCTATGTACTTCCGATATTTCCACTCAATGACACTTAAGTTGCTATTCTGCCTCCTTCTTAACTGGGGTGAGAAGAGCCTCACCTGCCAGATCCCAGAGGGAGAAGGGGGATCGGCGTGTCTTCACCTGCTGGTCAGCACAGCTGAACCGGAACACCACGTGATCCAAGACTGTTTCTCCCTAACTTTTAAAGTCCATTCTGTCTTGGTGGGCTTGATCAGGTGCAGATGAAAATACAGATGGGTTAAATATTCCACGTCCCAGGCCGTCTCTGGAAAAGCCAATTCGTACTCACTTACATATCCCCCTCCTTCTAGCCTGATAATTCTGAGGGGGTCAAGAATTTCATANCCCCAATAAGCATAATAGAATTTATGATTCTATTCGGTTACACAGATAATTAGGGTATTCTTTTAGGCAGCAGAGAGTCTAGGTACAAGCCCTGGGGCTCTTCCGTCCAGGGGGCCTGGTTTTTCCAGTTGGTGTGTCGTTTCCATAGATATTGGGCATATAGTTCAAAGTCCACCGTTCAGCCCAAGATGGAGTCCTGCTTTCAAGATGGAGCCTGTTCTGTCTGTTTCCTCCTTCAGCCTTACCGCAGAAGGAATGCTAACTCTTTGTAAGTTTAAGAAAAAGAAAAAAGACAGAAAATGAAACTTGGACAAGCATCCAGCTATCTCTATGACAGAGCCTAATTCAAACTTTTGTAATATTATTAAATTCCAAGAATTTCCTGGTGATCCAGTGATTGGGATTCATGCTTTCACTAATGTGGGCCCAGGTTAGATTCCTGCTTGGGGAAAGAAAAAAAAAAAAAAAGATAGATAGATAGGCTTTTCTGTATAAAATATATTATATATATAGACTTCCTGGTTGCTTAGTGGTAAAGAGCCAATGCAGGAGATGCAAGAGATGAGGGTTCAATACCTGGGTTGGGAAGATCCCCTGGAGTAGGAAATAGCAACCCACTCCAGTATTCTAGCCTGGGAAATCCTTTGGACAGAAGAGACTGGTGGGCTATAGTGCATAATGTCACAAGGAGTCCGACAAGGCTGGGCACACACACATGTATATATTGTTGTTGTTGGTTGTTTAGTCATCAAGTTCTATCTGACTCTTTGTGACTCCATGGACTGTAGCCCACCAGTCTCTGTCCAGAGGATTTCCCAGGCAAGAATACTGGAATGGATTGCCATTTTCTTCTCCAGGGGATCCATCTTCCCAACCCAGGGACTGAACCGTGTCTCCTGCATTGACAGGCAGATCCTTTACTGCTGAGCCACCAGGGAAGCCCATATGTATGTATGTACACATATGTGTGTGTGTGTGTGTGTGTGTGTGTGTGTGTGTGTGTGTGTGTATATATATATACATAATTAAATTCCATCAGCAAAGCCATACTGAAGTCCCTTGAGCTTTAATCATTGTCCCAAGGGGCAAACAAATTGTTTTGGGAGGCTCTAGGCCACAAATAGGACCACTTTGTCCCAAAGACCGCTAACAGAAACAGTATCCACAGACCAGCCAGACTCTAATCTCAGGGAATAAGAATCCTGCTGGGAGAGGAGAAAGAAATACATATGAAATTAGCACAAATAAGGCTCAGAGAGAGCCTTCATGAGCCTTCTCAGCAACACCCCAAATAAGAATTTTTCTGAAAAATGTAAAATATGCCAATCAGTCACCAGAACACTGCTCTGGAAAATATGAAAATTATATTATTTGATAATGAATCTGAGACTTGAATTTCAGAGGTGCTAAAAAAGGTGGAAAGGGTCTGGTTTTCTGTTCATTTGCCTCTGTTGTAAAATATATTCCCCTCCATGTGCGCTGTACATGCAAACAGACGTTAGCCAAAAACCACAGAAATGTTTTAGTTAATGCATGTCTTCCTCTCTTCACAAGTTCAAACCTTTTATTTCTCTACTCAGTAAATCTTTTATGAGAAAAAAATAAATCTATTATTATATATAAGACATAAAGCAGATATATAATAAATACTGATTTATACATACATACATATGCATAAATGATTCAATTAGAGAAACACAGAGTGATACAAAGTGAGAATTAGGCTGGGATTTTTTTTCACAATACAATATAGTTTCAGTTTTCAAACCTCACTGGTTTCTGCCCAGCAACTGATGAGAACCACCCCTCTGAGCCAATCCGAAACTAATTCTTTCACAGACCGATTCTTATTCTTTGTCAAAGTGAGCATGCATCGCTCTTTTTCCTTTCTTCCAGAGAAAAGAGACTCTTATTTATAATGAGGAACTATTGATTATCTTTACTATGTGGACTGTAATTTTCAGATGGGATTGCCAAGAGGTAAGTGTGGGAAAATATGTAAAATCCAGGGTGACCAGCCTTGGAAGGAGGGAGGCTGAAGAGCTGAGAGTGGGCCTTGCCCAGAGAAAGTGATTGGGGCCTGGGTGTGCTGTAGTAAGGGGATGAGGGGGTGGAGACAGCAGGGCAATGCAAAGGCTAAAGACCTGAATTTGAGCATTTGTGGGAGAGTCAAAACATGAATGAAAAAAGCTTGCTGATTGCATGTTCTTAGGAGATTACTGTGATCAGAAAGGAGCAAAGGACTCTTATCTCTCTTAGTCATCTCTGGGAATGTGTTCTAAGAGATTCTGAAAAAAAAAATATGCCTTAAAGATTTGCATGGAAAGATGTTCATTACAGAATTATTTGTAATTTTAAAAATCTGAATCAACATATGCAACAGTTGGAGAATGGATACAAACACATTGTCCAATCATGAAAGGGATTTTGGAATCATGTTTTTAATAAAGAGTTTTTACTTCTAATTGTAACAAAGCTGGATTTAATTTGGAGATTTAAATTGTATCTACATTTTGCTATTGAATCTTATTTATGATGAAGAGCTTTAAACTCAAATGTTTGTGTTAATACTTGACTTTTTTTTCTTTAACAGTAGTTTCTACAAGTGAAATTTCTGAGTCAAATGATAATTTTGACAATTTTCAAGCATTTAGTATATATCTATGGTCAAAATACTTCCAGAAATCCTTACAGTCCCATGAAGCAAAGTATAGGATTACTATCACAGATTATTTAAATTTTATTCCTTTATATTTTTCTCTGTTTTGATGCTGTCTTGTTGTAGCCACACGTTCCAGGAAACAAACTCACGCTGAAGAACAATGCAGATAGTGGAGTGCAGTTTATTACACAGGCGGGCCCAAGGCAGAGACTCCTCTTAGCCAAGGACTCCGACCAGCATTTGTGAAAATCTTTTATACCTCATGTGTACATGTCCAAACCCACCACCCCAAATTCCTTGAGACTTACATAAACCAAGGAAAATACAATCCCAATAACCCCATCATTAACGTGCTATGTGCTCATGTGCTCAGTCAAACAATTAGCCAACAATCAATAAACCACAGTTACACTCTGATAGATACAGAAAAATTTATGGCCTATCTGGAGGAAGGGGTGATTAGTGTACGTTTTCTCTTAGGCGATGAGTAACCTAGACATGATCTTCAAGGTTCCCCTGTCTGGAGGGGGACTTATCCTTCTGTTGTTGTTTTCATAAGCACTGAGAAACAGTGGAAACAGTGTCAGACTTTATTTGGGGGGCTCAAAAATCACTGCAAATGGTGACTGCAGCCATGAAATTAAAAGACGCTTACTCCTTGGAAGAAAAGTTATGACCAACCTAGATAGCATATTCAAAAGCAGAGACATTACTTTGCCGACTAAGGTCCATCTAGTCAAGGCTATGGTTTTTCCTGTGGTCATGTATGGATGTGAGAGTTGGACTGTGAAGAATTGATGCTTTTGAACTGTGGTGTTGGAGAAGACTCTTGAGAGTCCCTTGGGCTGCAAGGAGATCCAACCAGTCCATTCTGGAGATCAGCCCTGGGGTTTCTTTGGAAGGAATGATGCTAAAGCTGAAACTCCAGTACTTTGGCCGCCTCATGTGAAGGGTTGACTCATTGGAAAAGACTCTGATGCTGGGAGGGACTGGGGACAGGAGGAGAAGGCGACGACCGAGGATGAGATGGCTGGATGAACATGAGTCTGAGTGAACTCCGGGAGCTGGTGATGGACAGGGAGGCCTGGTGTCCTGTGATTCATGGGATCACAAACAGTTGGACACGACTGAGCGACTGAAATGAACTGATTTGAAACACAGAGTTCAGAGTCCATTGGAAAGGTGGCCGAGCATGATCAGCATGAACAGGCCTAAGATGGAGTCCAGGCCCTATGAATTCCATCTTCAGTCTATAATTAGGAATAAAAAAATAATAATAATATCCCCCCAAATTAGTGAAAATATATTCCTCACTCTGAGGACAGCTTTGAAATTGTTACCTATATAATGATGATAATAATAATAATAATATCTTCTCTCTAGCATCTTAGGGAGCAGTTTTGAAGTGCAGAAGATATGGTGAAAGGCAATCTTTTTTCTGAGGGTATGTCTGAGTTTCATTCAGGCTCCCAAGAAATCCCAGCTGGACAAATTTCTGCTCTCAGCTCCTTCTCAACCCACTCACCTCCCTCTGCTGGCTTCTTCTCAAAGGCAGTTCTTGGCACAGGTTTAAAAGAAGCAGGTACTGTGAAAGCAGGCCTTATACTGGTTTGTTTAGGGCAAATTAGTGTGAGGAGACTTTATTTATTTGTTGACATACAGTTGATTTACAGGAGTTGGTATTTTCTGAACAACTAATATGTTGCAGTCAGGGTAATTATCTGTAAAAAATTTTAATTGCTGAGTAAAACATGAAAACTTTTAAAACTAAAAACATCCGAATAATTTTCAAAGGTAGGAGGCAAAGTACAAAAGTGTCTCTCATTCAATCTTCAATTTTCAGTTTAGCATGATCTCTTTTAAGGTGATTTGGACAGTAGCCTGCCAGGCTCCTCCATCCATGCAGGTTCTCCAGGTAAGAATTGTCATGCCCTTCTCCAGGGGATCTTACCAACCCAGGGATCAAACCCAGTCTCCTGCATTGCAGACAGATTTTTTACCATCTGAGCCACCAGAGAAGTCCAAGGTATAAACACTTACCTACAAATTAATAACTTAGGTTTTTTTTAATATAATCATTAATTTTCTCTGCAGTGTGCTTTTAATTTATTTAATATATCTTGATTTTCTGGGTTAGTGACTATAAATTACTCTTAACTGCCACACTGAGTTCCCTCATACAGATCAGGCTTTATTTAACCAACCAGTCTTCTGTTAGTGGTTAGAGTGGCTGGTTAGCTTGTTTACCTTTTTTTTCTTTTTTCACTTTTAAAAATAATGTTTCAGTGTCAACCTTACACACATTCTCTCTGCACCAATGCAAGTGTTTTGCTAGGCCAGATATCTGGAAGTGAAGTTGCGAAATCAATTGTGTACATTCTAAACTTCCTGTTTCATAGTGTGTCATGAGTAACTGAAATTCAAACAGACTTTTGAAATCACAGAGCTGCCGAATCATAGTGCCATGACTTACCTCCACACCCTTTTCATTTCCAACATCTAACACGTAGTGGGCCTGGCACACAGTGAGTGCCCAATAAACATTTGTTGAAGGAATGAAAATGCCTGGTTGAAACCTGGCCTTATTCTTAACTCTCTAATTCACTCGCCTTGGGGTTAAGAAGTGGTAGGTTCATAGGACTTCCCTGGAGGTCCAGTGGTTAGGATTAGGCACTTTCACTGGCAGTGGTCCAGATCCTGCAAGCCTCAAAGCTTGGCAAAACTTAAAAAAAAAAAAGTGGTAGTTTCAACCTCTGATTGACCCAGGGAACCTGCCAGGATCTTGGACCAAAGGCTGATGGGAAAGTGATGTGAGCTTTGTAATGGCCATGGGTTGGGCCTAAAGGAGACAGACTCAGGGTGTGACTCAGACAGACACACCCTGAGTCATTCGTCAGCACACCATTTCATGTGACATTTTCAGGAAAGAAAGAATACGTGATGGGAGAAGGGAGAGGGCTCCATCTGGAGTTCTCAGTCTTGTCTTGAAATAATCAACTCTCAGGCTATCCTCTATATAGGGAGGAAGACAACTCTGGTATGGTTGGAGTGGAAGCCAAGTTAGAACTCCAGCTATAATCAAGCCTAGCTAGCTGGCAAGGGCCCCACACTTCTCTTATCACACAGGTGGAGGTGTTTTATGGACCAAGATACATTTGGAAACACTGGGCTAGAACTGGGGTGTTGCAGGGGCCCTGCCTCTGAGCTGGGAGAACTCCAGCACTTCATTAGAGGCGTGAGTCGTGCTGGTCTGCTGTGCATTTGGAAGTTGGCGTGTTTGCCCTTCTGTGCAAGTGCCAACAGTTACATCTCCACCCCTAAAAGGCACTTCCCTAGCAGTGCAAAGACCAAGATAGGAAGATTATCCATTGCTGGTGAGCCCAGAGGCAGGCCATCTGCCAAGGAGCATTGATAAACATAGGAGAAAAGGGAAAAAAGAAAGTGAACCATTTCCTTTCCAGAGATGTTTCTCCCACTAAAGAACAAATGTTTCCCCCCAAAGAAATTTTTTTTTTTTTTTTTGGTCATGCATGAGATTAGTTCCTCAACCAGGGATCAAAGCTGGCAGTGAAAATGCAGAGTCCTAACCACTGGACCACCAGAGAATTCCCAGAACAGTTGTGAAAGTGTTTGCTAAAGACTTACCAAGTTGCAACACTTGCATGTCCAGGATAGGCTTGCTCTTTGAAACCACTTTATTGAAAAATAAGAATAAATGCTTTAATACAACTAAGTCCCCAGTGGAAGCATAGGAGGCCAGGCTCTGCTCTCTAAGCCAGGCCAAAGGAGCATTATCATTATGCAGAAAAATGCTTATTTCCATAAACTCTCCACCTCCCCTCCTCTCATTTGTTGGATGACACTCAACTATTCTGATCATCTAAACTGAACTAAAATGCTAGTGAGTATTGATGGTTTAATATGTAAGCCCTCATCCATTCACTAACTCAACAAATATTCACTGAGGTTTTCATGAAAGTGAACCACCACCATTCTTATAGGTGTCTTACACATCAGGAAACAAAATAGACCAATATCATTGCTTTGTGGAACTTACATTCTAGCAGCTGGAGACAGACGATAAATGTATGATATGTTCACTGGTGAAAAGGCAATGGGAAAAAGAGAGACGAGGGGGATGGGAACAGTTTGCCACAATTCTGTGATAAGAGAGGGTCTCATAGAGGAACTGACTTTAAAGGATAGACTTGAAGGAGGTGACAGAGTGAGCTTGTGGATGTATGGAGAAGGGGGTTCCAGGCAGAGGGAATAGTCAAGGTCAAGGTCTTCTGTCATGTTCTGCCCAAGGAACAGTAGGAAGGACAGTGTGCCTGGAGATTAAGTGAGGCATGCAGCTCCAGGAGGGCCAGGCCAGCCATTGGAAGGACGTTAGCATCTATTCACAATGAAATGGGAGCCTGCAGAAGGCGCTGAGCAGAGGAGTGACAGGATGTGACTCAAGGAATGTTCTGGATGTTCTATTGAGACTATAGAGAACACAAGCAGAATTGGAGGACCCAGAGAGGAGAGTCCTGTATTAACCAGGGTGTGATGGTGGAGGCTTGGACCTGACATAGCTGAGGAAGTGTGGGTGAGTGTAGAGATTCTGAACATACTCAGTAGAGACAAGGATTTCTTGATGGGCTAGGGTTACTGTCTGTACACTTAACATATATGTTTTTACGGAAGATTTTCTATGTGGGAACTCAAAGGTGAAGAGACTCCCAAGCAGACAGGAAGATTATGGGTCCTCACACTACTTATCCTGTGTTTCTCCCTGAATCGGCCCTGGGGAGGCAGAGGTTCCCACACAGAAGTCTCCATCTTCTTCCAGGTGGTATTTCTGCCTAACTCTGGCATCTCTCTGATTGCAGCACTGATGAAAATGGCTTGGTCCCTAGACTTTCTTCCATTTCACCTCCTTATCTTCCTCATCTCTGACCAGCTGCTCACTCCTTGCTCTGAATACACAACATTAGAGCCTCTGACAGTGGAAACTACTTGTGCTATTTCCAAAATGGCAATAAGGCTTCTATGAGAAAGTCTTACTGGAGCTGAAGGTTGCAGGTGAACCTTCAGGTTCTGTTCTGTGTGTTCCTCTTGGGACCTAGGAGCAAATGCAGAGTTTCTGCTCCAAATCCACCTCTCAGAGCTCTTGGCTGATCATCGGGAACTGCCTCCCCTGTCTTCTGACTTCGTTTCTCTGAGACCCTCAGGAAAGAAGCAGGTTTTCCTCCAGGAAGACCCCCTCCTGTACGCTATCTTGTCAAGTAAAGAGCTCCCTCCTGCCAACTGCCAGGGTCTAAGCTGGGAATTGGAAGGTCAGGATGGGAAGGATAGGAAAACATTTCCTTGGAGATGGTGCATGGTTGTCTGGGTTCAGTTGCATTCCAGGTGGCTTCTGAGGGCCCCTCCAGGTACTCACCGCCATGAGCCCTGGGAGGCTGACCTGTAAGGGCAGCATCTGTGCAGTCACTTCTCCAAACCACACCCCCTCACAGCACACTTGCAACTGAACCAGTTGACTTCAATCCTTGTTGCAGGCGGAGCAGTGCATGCCCTGTGGGAGCATCGGGGTCTCAGGAAGAGGGTGATAGAGGAGACTTGGTATAGCCTCTGGGCTTCTGTTAGGAGATTTGGGGCAAGCTTATGGGCATGGGCTTTGCTCTGGATGGGATACTGTCAGAGAGGAGGAGGTATATTTCTGTGGGTGGATAACTTCATAAACTTCATAAGACTAGAGTGAGGCTAATCTGGGATGGTAAAGGAGTGGTGTCACTCAGCCAGGACAGGGGAATGTTTGGTCAAGGTTATGTTTGGGACAGTGCTCGTATTTTTCTCTGTCTTCAAACATGATTGTTGTTGGTCTTTTGTCTTCACCTGTCGTAGTGACAAGGGCCCTTTGAAGCTGATATTCCATGAAATTGCTTGTGTTCCACAGGAGAACACCAAGGCTAGACTCATATTCCATGTCAAGCGTTGCATATCTCTTTCTCAGGGCATATCTCTTTATCTTGCCATGTAGCTTCTGGCTGGGTTTGGTCCATGGGGAGCCATAGCAGAAGGTAGAAGGAGGAAGAGAGAGGGGTCAGGGTACTTATGCCCCTGTCTTATTCACTGCAGGGCCACCTCTACATGCCCTTCCAGAAGATCACAGCTCCTCTTATGAAAGCTCTCTCTACATGACTCTCCCACTTTAGGTCTTCAAAACAGCTCCCTCTTCACTTCCCTTTGGGTTTAGGAGTGGGTGGTAACACTCCATTGTTCCTGGCCCTGGAGTACTGCTCTATTCCACGTAGTTTTCTCCTCATTATGACCACCCTTTTGCAAACAACTTCTTAGAAAACTCGAGTTTAATTATCTGAGTGTGCCATCCAATTCCTGTTGAGGCCCTCACCGATACAGGATGCTCCCAAGAACTGAGGCTCATTCATCCTTTTTACAGCACTGGGCTCTGACCTTCACATTCAAGTGATGGGCCATGAGAATGGGGGGATCCACCAGGGATGCGAGTCCACAGCTGGTATCCCCAGCCCCAGATTCAGTGGAGAGATGCTGAGGGCCAGAACATGCCAGCTGTGACAGCACCTCTGGCTGCAGATGGAGCAGGCCTGTATGCAGGTGCATCATCTCTAATCATGAAAGGCGGCTCTGGGGAATGGTTGTCCTGTATCATCAGAAATCCTCTCCTCAACCAGGAAAAGACAGCCTGGATTTCCATCACAGGTGAGTACCCTGCTTAATTGCAGGTATACTCTGAGGAACCATGGCTGTTGGAAGAAGGATGTGAACACCTGGAACTAATATAAGTAAGTCAATTATACTCCCATTTAAAAAGATTCCTTAAAAGAGACATAGAAAATTAGACAAAATGACAATTTAAACATTAACCAATTAAAATCTAGTATAGCCATATTAAAAAAATAAAAGTATAAAAACAAAAAAAATTTAATAAATTTTTTAAAAAAGAAAAGAAACAAAAGGGGGAATGTGTGCTTCTCTGTGGTATACAGTGAAAGTGAGTCATTGAGCTGAGTTCCAGAGCCTTTAATGGAACTAGGTTTTTTTTTTTGTTTTCTCCTGTTTACGTCACAAGGATTTACTGAGCATTTCCTATGTGCCAGGAACAGTGACAGGCAATGGGAACTGGAGAGAAGTGGCGAAGATCGGATCCTTAAGTAAAGACGAATGACAAAGTTGGGGGAGGGTGGATCCATGTACAACTCATAATATAGAGGAAATGCTAATCCCATTAAAATATAGTACAAAACAGTGGAGAAAAGAGCAAAGGATGAATTATTAGTTCACAGAAAAGGAATAACACATGAAAGAGTATCCAACCTCACTCACTAGAGAAATGTGTATTAAAACTTGTGTGAGTGGACAGGAGACTCGGATCATGTTTTATGTGCTTTTATTTGATAGTGGAACCATGTGGAGTAACCTATCATAAATTCTAGAAAAAAACTTGATTATGATGCTTAAGTAACAGATTTATATGTGAGAGACATTTCAAGACAAGTTCTGGTATTATCTTATTACTGTATCTATAAAACCTTAGCAGGGCTTGACGAAGTCTTACCTAAAGGTCTCTGAGAACTTAGGAACAGAAAGATTTTAATATCAGATGAACTCCATGAACCCTGTCCTGAGGGTGAGAAGCTAAGACTGGATCCCATTGCAGGCCCCTTCTTCAGGAGGGCGCAGTGCTGGATTGCTGCCTTTGCAGGGACCCTGACGGTCTGTCTGCTGCTTCTCGCTGGAGCTGGTTACTTTCTGTGGCTATAGAGGAAGCAAAAAGAGGCTCTATTCATGGAGAAAGAAAGAGCGAAAAAGGAAAAAGAAACAGCTTGGGCAGAAAAGGAGCAAGAACAAAGAATAAAAGGTATCTGACCTGGAAAGGGAGTCTAAGGCCCATGCTTTGCAGGAGGAAGCTGGACCACCTCATCCCATCCCCACCTCTCGCACCCCACTCAGCACTTGGTCATCTTTAAGGTTTATTTTTTAAAGGTCCTCCTCCTTCCACCCCAATAACAGTGCCTTTTTTTTTTTCCTGCTTCTTTTCCAGAGATGCTCCAGTATGAGCTCAGTAACTTCTGATTCCCCCAGGGATCTATGCTCATCTTCCTATGACTTACTACTTAATGACTCACCACTTTTCTTCCATTGCAGAGTGGAGAGAGATCCAGTACATGACTCATAAGTGGCTCTGACATTTTCTCCGAATTCACATAGAACACTGTCTCTGCCCATATATTTTCCATCTGGCTTCCTCAGCCCCTAACTCTGCCCTGGGAAGAAGGAATGTTCTGGATCCTTTTTCCCAGGAGAAGAAATATGGGTGACTGGAGAGGGGGAAGTAGTTGGCAGGGAGAATAGAGAGTGTTTCCTTTTTTAATAGAGAAAGGGGCTTTCAGTCTCCTTCCCTAAAGAAGAGAGGGGAGGTGAGAGTTGAACAGGCAGAGGCAGAAGGTAAGAAGGGTGGAGTGGTCAAAAAGAAGGCGAGATGAGGCAAAAGTAAAAAGAAAGCACTCAGAAATGACAGAGTTCAGATGACGTCTCTACCTTTCTTCCATTGTAGGTGGGGAGAAGTCTCAAACCTATCCAGGTGAGTGACCTGGATGTTCTCTGAGTTTCCTGGCACAGATAGATAAACATTTAAACCTTTTCCCTGCTGAGTGACTCACTGGCATTTGCAGTAGGAATACTCAGATCTAACCCAGAGGCTCGTTTTCCGTGGGGAGTACCACCCCTGCTTTTCTACCGCCTCAGAGAGGACCTTCAGATATAGTGGCTGGGCAGTTTAACCACTTCCTGCCCTGCCAACATACACACACACACACACACACACACACACACACACACACACACAGCCTAGTATAGCCTGGCCATGTCACCTGCAGCCCCAGCACAATATAGTGAAGAAAATCCACCATTTTTGAGAGGTTTTATGCCTGATTTACCCAAGCTGTAGATGAAGGAAGAGACTGAAATAAGGGACACAGAAAAGGCTCAGTGAGGAGAATGGGTGAGGGAAAGACCAGAATTCATGAGCATTCCTTTTTGTGTCTCCTTTCTTTTGGAGTNCACCATTTTTGAGAGGTTTTATGCCTGATTTACCCAAGCTGTAGATGAAGGAAGAGACTGAAATAAGGGACACAGAAAAGGCTCAGTGAGGAGAATGGGTGAGGGAAAGACCAGAATTCATGAGCATTCCTTTTTGTGTCTCCTTTCTTTTGGAGTGGAAGAAGGTCCTCTTCCAAGCTGGTGAGTGAATCACTGTACATCCCCTAGGACGAAAACCCGAGGGACCATATTCCCTTTTTCTTTTCCACGTCTTGACACTCTGGGACAGCAAGTTCCTGTGACTGGAGGAGTTCTGATTGGACATCTTAGTCTCCAGCAGAACTGGTGAGAATTGCTCTCCTGAGCTTCCACAGATCTTTATGGGAAGGAAGAGGCATCACCAGTGGAGATGAGGGGAAGGACAGGCAGGGTGAACTAATATTGCAGCAAGAGTGCAGATGCAACGTGACCAAGGAGAGAAAGCAATGCTCAAAGGCCAGGTCCTTTCCCAAGGTCCATATGCCACCTCTTGCCACTGTGTGTCCTCAAGTTATTTGATGTTTTGAGCTTCACTTGTAGACGATGATTGTAGTTCCTATTCATGTGAGAGCTGAGGTAAAGACTAAATGAGTTAATGAACGTGTACTTGTTCAAAAAGCCAGCAAAAAAGAGACATTTTATTCAAAATGGGTGGTTGAAGAGGGCTTAAAGAATCAACTATTTACAAAGGGAAGAAAGAGAGCAAAGGGAAACTGACAAAGGACTATTCAGTCCCCAAGGGTTCACAACAGTTGGGTGCTGTCACCATGCTGGGCCTGAAGAGATGGGAAGGAGAGTGTTTGGCCCACAGGAAGCTATAGCTCACAGAGAGGGCAGCCTGAGATGAGTCATCCCCTTGGTCAAGCATCGCTCCCTGAAGCTGGCAGGGAAGAAGTGGAGGAGGAAATAAACGTCATGCCTCTCTTCTTGCTCCTTCCAATCTTCAGCTAGTGCCTCCCACTGACCAAACCCGACAGGTGACCAGAGGCAAGGGAACCCAGTGTCACTGTCCAAAAAGAACAGATTCCAGGGTCCAGAAAAGGGTAGAAGAACGTGGAGAGTGGGCCTGGGAGCACATGAAGCCTTCAACATAATGCCCCTTAGCCCATAAAAAGACTGGCAGCTATTAAAACATCAGGGGCTTCCTCGATGCCTGGCCTTAAACCAAATACACAATGTGTGTTTTCTTCTACCCTAAAGATTAGTATTTTTAAGCCCTGTTTTTCAGATAAGAAAATTGAGGCTTAAAATATTATACAGCTTGGGCCAATGGAAAAAAGAGAAAAGACATTCACTTCATGAGTGGTAGCACAAGGATTGAAATTTAAACCCGTATGCCTATGGAGCATGAGCTTCCCAGGTGGCACTAGTAGTAAAGAATCCACCTGCTAATACAGGAGATGTACGAGATGTGGGTTTGATCCCTGAATCAGGAAGATCCCCAGCAAGAGGGTATGGCAAACCACTCCAGTATTCTTACCTGGAGAATCCCATGGACAGGGGAGCCTGGCAGGTGCAGTCCACTGGGTCACAAAGAGTTGGACACTACTGAAGCAACTTAGTAAGCATCTATGCCTATGAAGTACAGGTGGGCAGAGTCACTTCAGGGAGAGAAACAGGAAAAACGTAGCTGGAAGGAGCCAGCTCTAGATGTTGGTTAAGCAGACTCTGACGCGCATCACTTTCCCCTTTGCTACTGAACACAAGCCCCTTAGGGCTTTCCTCTGGTGTTGCTGAGAGGGTCACATTTGGGGCAGGCTGTGGGCACCCAGCCCTGGACTTGGGCTTCCTCAACCAGACCCAGGCCTTGAGCCATCATTAGATGGCTGGGCATTGAATAATAAAACATTTACAGATGATTTACAATATACTGGGTGTTGTGCTAAAAGCTTTAAATGTTTCACTCCTCATAGCAACCCTATGTCACAGCCTCATTTCAAGAGTGTGGAAACTGAGGCAGGGCCAAGTTAAGCAAGTTATATAATTCATCAAATAGTCAGTGCTGTTGGGGCTCCTGTCCCGCGCCCACNTCTGATGATTATACAGAGACACCAAAAAAGAGATGTGTTTAGAAAAGGATTATTCTTCCATTTTTTAAATGTTGATTTTGATGGCTCTTGGGTAAGCTATTGTGGAAATACAACAGGCTGAACTAGAGATACCAATTTGGGAGTCATCTCTGATTAAGTGAAGAGTGAAAATAAAAGCTGATGAGTTTTCAACAGTTCGGAAAACTGAACTGTTTTCAGAACATATTTGGAAGCTGAGGATATGATGTACAATATTTAAGCCCAAGAAGGAGCTGGAGAATATAAGCCAAGAATCATGGGAGATAGTTCAAATCATAGAAGCTGGGAAACCAGAACAATTGCTCAGACCTGTGGATGGACTGGTGAGGTAGACATTACCACAGCCTCGGTAGCATCTGTCCCCANAAGAAGGAGCTGGAGAATATAAGCCAAGAATCATGGGAGATAGTTCAAATCATAGAAGCTGGGAAACCAGAACAATTGCTCAGACCTGTGGATGGACTGGTGAGGTAGACATTACCACAGCCTCGGTAGCATCTGTCCCCAGACAAGGGGAGTAAAGTGGAACAACCACATCTACTCTTTATTTGTGCTGTGGAGCAAAGTGTATATGAGGTATGAACTAATGACGAGGGTAAGGCTTAGCACTTCAGCATTATTATATAGAATCACAAACTAACATAGGGAACTGTGAGCTAGGAGCCAGTACAAGAGAGAAAGGCTACATTCTAGATAGTAATGGGTTGCTGTTAGAAGAAGAATGAAAACCAGCTTTTGGTTGGCAGTAGATAACTCTGGGACTTATAAATAGAGGATTTGGTAAGGATCCTTCTTTTTTCTGATGTGTTTTCTCACCATGTGTACCAAAGTTCCCTGCCCATGGAGATAGACTAAATATCACATAAGCAGAGGCATTTTCTAAAAGAATTATATAAGTCACAGTGCAGATTCCTGCCAAGATAGTTTACCAAGCTTACAGAAAAGAACCCCCATCATCACTCCAGCTACAGACATACAGATAAAAATTTTTGTTAAAAGCAAACTTTAAAATACATAGCCAAGTTCAAAAGAAAAAAATGAAATTAAAATTTTTACAGATCATAAATATGAAGCAAATGGGGTTCACGGTCACTTTTGGGCCCAGGTTTGAGCCTGCCAGGGGAATAAAGTTTAAAATAGAAGCCTCAGGAGAGAGCTTTCCTGTAATTAAACAGAAACATCTTCCTAGGATCCCAGGAATGAGCCTTAAGCAAGTTGCC